>JAKSZU010000020.1:9042146-9379907 GCA_026018925.1 Tupaia tana | reverse complement strand
TCAGGAAGTCTCTTTTGGTCATAAGTTTAGGTCAAGTGTACCTTCTTTAAAAAAAAAAAAGATTTAATTGTATTTATTCATTTATTTTTAATTTGATGAAAAAGAGAGAGAGAGAGAGAAAGGTCCAGGACTCGAATTATGATTGGCTATGTGGGAGTCTGGCACCTCAGTGACCATGCCACCTGCTGGCCCCAAATAATACCTTCTAAAAAGCTCCTATAACACACTCTGCTTTGCCTTAAATGCCCTCCTGCCCTTTCGTAGTTGTCGATCGTCAGCAGCGGGCTATAAGCACCATGAGTGCAGGGTAGAGCGTCTGTAACAGTGGCCCATTAATCATCTGATGAAGGAAGAAAGACGGAATTATAACAATGATATACAAATTAGGTACAAAGGAATGTACTTTAAAAAAAAAAATAGAAATATCTCCAGGTGAAGTATCTCATTTTTTTCTTAACAAAAGAAGAGAGAAGTGGAACTATTATGGTCTCTATTTTAATTCCTTCTGTTGCTAATAACAGGTATATCAACAGGTGAGTCTGAGTGAATTGTAAAGATGGTGTTTATTCCACTCATGGCTTGAAGGTTCAGTGTCAAAGGGCCACATCTGGCAAAGGTCTCTCTGCACTTCAACGTGGCAATGGCACGACCATAGGCAGAGCAGAGCAGAGCCTGTCTCCAATTCAATTTCTCTTCTCATAAACCCACTGGGACTCATTCCTGGGATCCCCATCCTAATGTCTAATCACATCCCAAAGCTCTCCCTTCCCCCTGCAAGTCCAATAACTGGACTCTGTCTCTAGCTTCTCAGCACTGTAAACACGATTCACCAAATTTTAACACATGAATTGTGGGGGAAGAAATTCAAACCACAGCAGTCTTTAATATACAGCAATAAAATGTTCGAATTAACACGTTGTCTCTTAAGAGGTAAAATTAGTCTTAAAAGTCTTCATTCAAGCATAGCATCGATTTTATCTCTTAGGAACTGAGATGTGAATTTGAACTTATCATTGATGTTTGACATATTTGTTTTTAATTTGCCAGAGAGTATGTGCACTCACCACAGAGAGAGACAGAGAGACAGAGGGAAAGAGGGAGAGAGAACACACACCCTCCAATGGGCCATTGTCATGCCACAATCCCTTCTCCTCCATTTCTCCACTGTGTTGGTATTTGGGGCATATGCACATATAGTAAGTAGTGTTTCTAAAGCTACTGGGGCAGGATTCAAACAACGTGATTGGCCATGTGGGATCTGGTTGCCTTAACCACCAGTCCCTGACGCTAGCCCATCATTGATGGAGTGTGACATTTTAAACATTGATGTTTTTGTCTGTTTGCCATCATTATCAAGGGCCTTTATTGTAATAGAACTTAATAAATAAATAAAATATCCCACACTGTTTGCAAAATTGGCAAACATTGTTGTGGAATTGACTGTGCCATTACGACTACACATGCACTGGGGATAAAACACTTGCTGAATTTCATCTCATTCATGTCCCCCAAGGATTAGGGCTATTCAAGCAAAACTGCTGAGGTCAGTCCCGGTGGCACAGCAGTAACACGACACTCCACAATGCTGAAACCACATGCAAAGCTAGGTGTGTATCTAGAGGGCCCTTGCGTGTGCCAGGCAGACTGTGATCTTGGCTGGCTGAGGCTGGGGTGGATTGTGGTCTGAAGACCCTATTTTGGACTATCTCTGTCTTACTCTTTTCTGGGGAAGAAAGACATAAACTTAAAAATATAATTAAAGGCCAGCACCATGGCCTACTGGTTAAGGGGGCTGGATACCAAGTGGCTGACCACAGTTCGAATCTCAGCCCCAGAAGATTAAAAAAACATGCCAGGCTTATATGCACATGTGCCCCAAACACCCAAAAGGTGGAGAATTGGAGGAGAAAGGATGGCAATGTGACCACACCCCACTGGGTGTGCTGTCTCCCTCTCCCTGTCTCTGGCAAGCACATGTACTCTCTGACAACTAAAAATATGAAAATTGATTCTTTAATGACAATAATTACAAACAATTTCAGTACAGATTTTGTGCATTCATTTCAATAGTATCCTTTTTCTATAAGTCTTAGACACATTTTAAATTGGACTTTAAGTTTTATGAGCTGAATACAAGAGTTCTAAATTGTCCGAAAATAGTCTGTGTTAAAACTGCTAAGCTCTGAACATCTGTGTTATTTGGTGCCCCATTTCCTTTGATTTGGAGTTTAGAGTGAGTGATGTTAAGTTCGTAACTCAAAATAAGAAACTATAAGAAATATGCTCCAATGCAAAAATCTATTCAAAAACAGTAATCATTTTGAAATTCGGTAACAAAAAACCCCTGTTTTCCAGATGATTGATTCACTTGCATTCTGTAATCACAGGTTTTTTTCTACACTGTCATACAGAAGATTATTTCCTTGAGGCAAAAAAGAAACACTGGGGACTTAACAGGTTACCTTAGGAAAGAGCTACCACAAATACTCAGAACTTTTTTTACTGAGACAATCTTTCAGATTAAACCTAACAAGACAAATAGTGGTGTGAGTCATTGTCTTTTGACTAAATAATTTAAAATTAAATCTTGTATCACTTGAGCATGGGAAAAAAGTTTCCTATATGAGTGTTCTTAGTAATACTCAGTAATACTATTTCAACCTTAGTACTTTATCAGCACACAAACCAGAGTTCCAGATTTGGGAGAATTAAAGAGAACATGCAGTAACTGTAAGGAAAATAAGAAGTAGCTCTGGAGAAGAATCCAGTACCAAGGGATTTTTTACATGAAAGAAATAAAGGCCAGCTTAGAGAAGAAAGACATTTTGTTTTAAATCAAAATCTGTGTTATCAATCTTGAGAAAGTAATTTCCTTTTCTAAAAAGTCAGTTTACTCATCTGTAAAAGAAGCTTCTGCCTGGGGAATCAGTGATTGGGACAATTTCTGATTTGAGTAGGTGTTGCATTTTTCTGACATAAATTTTGAGTCAAAATATCAAGAGGAAGGACCAGCAGTTAGCGTAATGGCTATGTCGCTGGACTCCCATGTAGTCGACTGCAGTTCGAGTCCCGGACCTGGTGGCTTAAACTCACGCCTGGCGCTTGTGCGTGCGTGCCCAAGATCCCAAGAGGAGAATGGAGGAGAAGGGATTGCGGAGTGGCCATCCCCTCTGGGGGGTGATTTCTCACTTTCTATCTCTCTGTCTCTCTCTGTCTTTCTGGTGAGTGCATGCGTTCTATAGCAAAAACCTCTCCCCCCAAATATATATATATATATATATATATATATATATATATACACACACATATATATATATCAAGACAAATATATATATATATATATATATATATCTGTATATATATATATATATGTGTATATATATATATATATATATATCAAGAGGAGATGAAATGAGGGATGGGATTCTTTGTGAGAGCAGCAAACATTTACTATATTCCAGTGGTGATAATCAACGACATCAGTTCTCACGTGTTTGCTTCTAACAGTTGTGAGAAAGCAATAAAATTAGTGTTAGCCCATGTTAGCCAATGTGTATAACCCTGACTCTATTGACAGTCCAACTTCAGCATCTGAGTGACTGGGCTATGATTGTTTGGGCAGCTAAACAGGTGTTAGAATGAAAAAGAAATTAAAACTACCAATCTATAGGGATGAAGAGTGGAAATTTATGCTTACATAGGTCCTGACTGTTAAAACAAATTAATAATGAAAACATTAAAGTAGGCCCCATTTGATGATATTTTAGTTAAATATCAAAGTTTTTTTCATAGCTTGAAATGCTCAGGACAAATCTCTTTAAAATGTCATGGATGACAGCTTTGTAAAACTGTGTGAACCCATCATCCTCACAAGATGTTAAACATTGATGGCCCTAGAGAAAGTAAGTACAATTCTTTTAAATTTAATTGCAAATGTTGGTGGGTCTTTAAAAACCGAATGCATCACCACACAGAGACCCAGCATTCTTAAAGTGAAAGGAAGTAAGAGTTACGCCATTTTTTTCTTTTTGAAGAGAATTAGCTTGTAAAAGAGATTTGTAAAAACATGTAAGGGTAAAGAGTCAGGTACTCAATTGTAATAAAAAATACTGGGAAGATAAGACCAGATGGTGTCACAGGTAAAATGTGATGTTCTACAAGGAAATTCCACATGAAAAGATTCTTGTTTCAAGTGTAGAGACCTCCCTGAGTATATGAGCACACGTTTGTCCATGATCTGGGGCTGGCTACAGCTGGGGTTGGATCATGGCACCAAGACACTGTTGCAGGTGCTGTCTCTCTCTTTCTCTGTCTCTCTCACTCACTCATGGAAGAAATAAATAAATAAGCTTTAAAAATACATATTGTGAAGAAGAATCGGAAATTCAAACAAGAGTAGATAGGTGCAGATATTGACAATGTCTTATCTTGTCTTTTGCTATTGGAAAACATAAAGATTATGCAATTACTTTAGGTAGCTATGAAACCAAAGCATTTTACCTAAGATTCTAGAAAGGAATAACTTTTCATACACGCATCATTATAATTGGCCATTCTAGCTTGAACTTTCTTGAGACTTTCCGCCTGTCCTAATCGTATTGAGTACTTTTGATTTTTTTTTTTTTTTTTTTTTTTTTTTTTTTTTTTTTTTTTTGGAGAGGTTTTTGCTATAGGGCGCGTGCGCTCGCCAGACAGACAGAGAGAGACAGAGAGATAGAAAGCAGGAAATCACCCCCCAGGGGGGATGGCCACGCCGCAATCCCTTCTCCTCCATTCTCCTCTCGGGATCTTGGGCACGCACGCACACGCGCCCGGCGTGAGTTTAAGCCGCCGGGTCCGGGACTCAAACCACGGTCGACTACGTGGGAGTCCAGCGACATAGCCATTACGCTAACTGCTGGTCCCAGTACTTTTGATTTTGAGCTATAAAAATACCGAAAATGTTAACATTCTTTTTCTCTGGTCCTTCTTACCAAAAATAGTCCTAGAGATATATTCAAACCACAGAAATCAAATACCTTGGGTACAATCCATATTACATTTTCTTTTTGATCCTCTTTCCTACACCTTTGACTGCTTCTGCTCGTTTGAGAAGGTAAGTGGGGTTTCACCTTTGCTTGCTGCTTTTCTATCAATAGCATGGCTGTCAAAGACGTTAAACTAATCCTTTCTATTTCATTAAAAATGAGTTTCCGTGTTCTTCTCTTTCTCCATTATTAAACAAATACCCTCAAATAATTACATTTTGTTCGGTGTTGATGTTAATTTGGGATATGGTCTTGCTTAGAAACGTAGTCAAAATCCTAAACTTTTTAGAGATTAAGAAAGATTTCAGTCTTAAAGGGCATTAATGTTTTCAGCATCATAAAAATTTTTCACTTCTTAATATATTGTAGTTAATTAAATCATCAACTAGACATATCCTGTTCATTGCTCTCTTGGATTAAAATAAATTAAACCAGAAAGGAAACACAAACTTAATTGGCCTTCAATAAGTTGTTATACTGTTACTACAATAGTTCTTTTGGAATTTAGTAATCATAATTATGCAAATCTTAATTAGGTAATTATTGTTATACAGTCTTTCTTGACTTAGGGGGGAAAATTCATCGCACAATCAACCACATCATGCTGTGTCAGATACTTTACATCAGAACTGTTTTTTTTTTTTTTTCATAGAATAAGTTGAGAAGTGCTTTATTATTCACTGAAATATAATTCCCTAAGTAAGTAACAGAGGGCAAGTCTGAAAATAATCTTTGCTTCAATAGTTGTTCTTTTCTGTAGTTGCCAAAGTGTTTCTCTGATTTGTCAGAGTAAGACTGATGGACAGAAGACAAGTCGGCATGCATGGGTGATTTTTCATCAAAGTAGACACTAGATAAAAGAGGCTCATGGAGTCTTGGTTCTTCCAAGAATAACTTGTGAATAAAATTTTAATACCTTTTTTTTGTCTTAGCCCATCAGAGGTGGAACGGAACCGTTTTATTTCTACTTTTGATATAAAAAAATCATAGATGAAAAAGAAACCTTTTCTAATAGAATTTATTACATGCATTCTTTACATATTTGGAAGAAAGGAGAAATATGCATTTTAAGAAAAATAGAGTTAAATCAAATAAAAAGTTGTAATCGAAGTACTAATAAATTAGTGACTGGTATTTCAGCATGTAACTTGAATAAGCGGCTCAGCACTGATAAAGCCTATCTCAGGAGGGAGTAGAAGAGCTTGTGGTTCAGACTGTGCAGATGGAAGTGGCCCTTTGATCCAGTACAGCTTTCACTAAGTTGGGCCCAGAGGAAGAACAATCTGCTCTGAGGTTAAAACTTGCAAAGCTGGTATGCTCCCCCTTGTGAGGAAATCTGGTTCAGGCATTCACTTTTAATTTTTTACAAGTAGACTTAACAAGCTAGCTTTAGTCTTCTTGTTTCCTTTATCTTTGAGTTACACAAATCTTTCCATAAATCATTCTAACTCATGTTTTTAACTTACTGAAAACGTTATTTCGATAAGATCGGAGGTTCCAGCAAAATATTTATGTAAATGCACCTTCCAGAGCTAATTAATTTGTGTACCCTGAGAAATAAACATCCTTTCTTGGCTCCTGCATCAACTTTCTTGTGGAAATAGAACTTAACCTTACTGACTCTGTTACTCTTTTTCCTCCATTCTGTTTTTGTTTCTGGTTTTGGTTTTTCTTAAAATCCACAAGCCATTTTTTTAAGAGAGATTTTTGGTATAGGGTGCGTGTACTTGTCTGAGACACAGAGAGAGAGAGAGAGAAAGTGAGAAATCACCCCCTAAGGGAGAAGGCCATGCTGCAATCCCTTCTCTTCCATTTTCCTCTCAGGATTTTGGGCATGCATACATGTTCACCCTGAATGAATTTTAAATCGCTGAGCCTGGAACTCAAAGTGTGGTTGGCCATGTGGGAGTCCAGCACCGTAAGCATTACGCCACCTGCTGACCTCCGTAAGTCACTTTTTAATGTGCCAGTAGTGTTTGTGAATTTGGTTTTATGGCCTGTTTGATGAGTTTTTTCAAGTAGAGATCTAGTCTGTTGGGTGAGAGATGACAGACAATAGTGTTTGTCGGTTTGCTTCTTTGTTTAAGTATATATTGGCTTTCCACTAGAAAAGAGATGAGCTTTTCTGATCTAGACTTGTAAGATTTGTTTTCTGTGTATTTTGATTCATAACTAAGAATATAAAATCTTAGATTAAAGCTAAGTTTCTATGTGTCTCTAATTGTAAAAAGCTTTTAGTGTTTGGGATATTCTCCTATGTCTGAAATATAAAAAGTTAGATGTAGAAATCTCTTATGGAACTCTGTTCTGATTGAGTTACAGAAGCTCATAAGGTTTACGTAAGTCTAATCTGATGCAATGTAAACATCCCTAGGAAATAAACAACCTAAACTCCCAATCCTGTAGATATGGTACCCTTAAAAATATGCAATAATTTTTAACAGAAAATACCAGTTTAAGAGAACTTAAAATGCATGTGCACATACACATCATAAGTAAAGTGACCCTTGCTTATTCTTACTGGTTTGATAGTTTGGGTTTAAAAATTTCTATACAGAATATTTTTTCTTCTGATTTTCTCTATGTGAATTTTAAATTCCTTGAACTGGTATACTGCTTGAGTATTATTGCCACAAAATGTTTAAAAATGTAAAAAATATAAATTGTGTTCTAAAAATAATTCTGAGAGTTTTTCTGTCAATAGTAATTATTTTTTGGGTGTGACAACTTGAATATATTTTTTAGGATCTTTAGTTAATTTTAAGATCTTGGGCTTATATTATGTTTCATTATTAAGAGATAATCTTTTAATCCTTATATAATTTTAAGCAAGATAGTATAGTAAAACATTGGTTACCATGCATGCTTTTCAATATTTAATATCTATGAGGGGTCTTCAAAGAGTTCATGGAAAAAGAGTATTAAAAAAGCTATGTGTAGATTTTACGATTATTTTTGCACCAAAATGAACTCATATTTTAATTCTGTTTATCCTCAGACTTTTGGAAGAACCTGTGTGTGTGGGTGCACTTAAATGCACGTGTATACCCTTATTGCTTATACTTACGTTACAGAGATTTTATACCTCTTTGTGGTGACTACTGTGATGCGCCAACCAGATACTCCTTTAGGAAAAAGCACTTCATCCAGGAACTGAGAGTAAGGCTAAAAAAGTCCCTAGCCCGTTTGAAGGACCACTTCAGGTAAAGAAACCTGACTCACCACAGTCATACCTCCAGGTACAGCTTGTATACAGGGACCAATTACTGTGGGCTATGGGGGTCCTTTGTGTCAACCTGGTATAGCTCTGAGTGTCCATAGCATGTTAGAATTTGTGGTTATCCTGCAATTGCTGCTCTACCTCACCCTCACTTCTCATGAAACTCTGCTTCCTTTCCCTATCTGCTGCTGGTTTTGATCCTTAAAGCATTCTCTGATAGTCTCCCTTCACGCTCATCTCCATATCAGTATCAGCTCCCTGGAGAATCTAGCTGGGGCACTTTGGATTCTATCTATCTCTATATCTCTATCTCTATCTCTATCTCTATCTCTATCTCTCTCTCTACCTCTCTCTCTATCTATCTATATCTGTCATCTATCTCTATATTTATCATCTATCTATTTAAAATTGATGTATATCATCTATCACCTATCTATCTATCATCTATCTACCTATCATCTAACCCATCTATATCATTTATCCATTTATATGGCCACTTTTTGAAAGTATAATAAGAACTGTGTGCATCATGTGCATTTCTGAATTCCTGATATGCTAAACGGTTGTATGTAACAGATAGCTCTAAAGTACCTAACCCCCTAGTTCTCTGAAATAAAAATGGACTATTTACTTAAAAATCATAAATTGCAGGGGGCCAGCAGGTGGTGTGGTGATTAAGGTGTGGACCACAGTTTTAGTCCTGGACTCAGAGGCTTGAAAATCAGGCAGGGTGCATGTGCATAGTGCCTAAAGCCCTGAGAGGAGAATGAAGGAGAAGGGATTGTGGCATAGCCATCCCCCTGGGGGTGGTTTCTTACTCCCCCTCTCTCTATGTCTCTCCAGTGAGCACATACACCCTATGACAAAAACAAAAACAAAAACAGTTATAAAGTGCATGAGTGATTGTGGCTCTACTAGGAACAACAGTGGCAAAGATGTGTATGTACAGTTGTGAAATGTGTTTTAGTTTGTTAAGAGAAAATATGAGATAATTGGTCTAATAAAAATACATGTTGATAACTCTATATGTTGATAGATCTTGAGAAGGTTACAGAGAATTTTGCTTAGGAAACCACAGTCAGTAATGTGAGTAGCCTTGGCAGAAACTGAAAACAGTGTAGATAGAAATCTTTGGCACCTGAGCAGCGATTCAGGAAGGTTGACCAATGGAATTACAACTAAACAAATCTTCCTTATTTCCCAATCTCTGTCAAAGGAGTGCTACTTGAACAGTATTTATTTTTCAAAGGACAGAAAATATACAGTTGACTGAAGCTCTAACTCCGATTTGTTCATTACCTTTCTGCATGTTTGTGGAAACCCAGAACTTTGTGAAGAGCTCCATCTCTCCATTGGAATAATTAGTAATATTTTTATAATTTCTATTCATCTAAATTTCCTTATGACCTAATCCCCTGCTTATTACTTTTGCCTCCCCTTGTGCTTCTCTTACTGCACATGCCCTAATGCCTGCCCCACAGGCCACAGATTTACTTCTGATGGAATCAGGTCTACGCTCTTGCTTAATGTCTCTTGGAGCAAGAGCACCCTTCAGCCCACCAGTCCCAAATTGATTCTGCCTCTTCCAAACTGTATGACCTACAGCAAGTGATTTTGCCTCTTTCTGCCTCGATTTTCTCATCTGTAAATTGTAAATAATATTAGTACCTATATCACTTGGTTTTGCTTAGGGGTTTGCAGGTGGCATAGTGATTAAGGTGCTGGAGTCCTATATGGCTAACTGTGGTTCCAGTCCTGGACCTGGTGGCTTGAAACTCACACTGGGCATGTGTGCATGCATGACCCGAATCCTAAAGGAGAATAGAGGAAAAGGGATTGAAGTATGGCCATCTCCCTAGGGGGTGATTTCTTACTTTTCATCTCTCTCTCTCTGTCTCTCCAGTAAACACATGCAACCTATAGCAAAAATTTCTCAAATAAATAAATAAACACGTGTTCTTAAACATTTCACGTTCTGGGCCAACAGGTGGAGTGGTGGTTAAGGCACTGGACTTCCATGTGGCTGACGGTTCTTCAGTCCGGATGTGGCAGCTTGCTTTCTCACTTCCCAGTGCCCTCCAGTTCCCTCTCCCATCTCTCTCTCTGGTGAGTGTGTCTGTCCTATAGCAAATTTTAAAAAATGACAAATTAAACAATTGTAAAAAAAACATATCTCAAGTTCATAAAAGGTATTTTGATGGAATACTTGTATACATAGATTATTGCATAATTATTGAGCAATTAATGAAAACGTCATTTAAAATGTTCTGTTGATGGACTGCCCCCCTAGTACAGTGGTTAAGAAGAAAACTGAATCCTACAAGGACAACCACAGTTTGAGTCCCAGCTCCACTAGTTTGACATGTGTGCTCCAAATACTGAGGGGATGAAGATATGGAGGGAAAAGGATTGTGCTGCGACCATGACCCTTAGGGGGATGGCTTCTCTCTCTTTCTCTGGTGAGCACATTCACTATTAGCAGTAAGTTAAAAACATGATAATAATAAAAAAAATTCTGTTGTTGATAGACAACATAGTTGCCTGAAAGTTCTTGTACCAATATTGTTTGGAGCAATTGAAAAATGTGTGTGGACTTATTTCTCTGCATAAAGAAGAAGTAAATGTATAGAAGACCTAAATAAAAGAAATATCTTTTATTTTGAATGGGCCAGGGAGAACATGCATTTTCCTGCGTGTTCTGGTAATTGGTCCCAGGTAGGACTGGAAAGGAGGGTCTGACATAAGCAAAGGCTGAAATGCTGTTCTCATTCTGTTCTCACCCCGGCTGTTATTACCACCTGAGGGATCTCAGTGTGCTCACTCCTGCTATTCCACTTCTCTCCTAAACTCCAAGAGGCTGCAGGAAGGCTTTAAAAAGTAGTTATTTGTTTGTCCAGGGATTAATGGCACCCTTCTTTGTCTCAATAATAGACTTTACATTGTGTATTTTCAACTTATTGAGCATTAGTTAATTGCGATAATGCATGTCGACAATGTGACTAAAACTCATTGCCATTAGATCAATTGTCTGACTAATTGGTAAGCAGTTAACCTCCCCAGGTACAATTTTCCTCTTGTAAGCAGTAAAAATAGCATCTTTACAGAATCTTCCAAAGTGTCTACTGTAAGCCAGTTGCCACAGCCAAAATGGAATTATTTATTTAAGCATTTTGTTTGCAACGGAATGTTTGACAGTTGTGGAGGATAGCAACTAAACAAATATGGGGAAGTGTTTTGAATGTAATTTGTCCTCTTTGACACATAATTTGCTGTCACACATCGACTTCAAGAGCCTCAGTGTGATATACAGAATCCCAAAACGTTCCCTTTGTTTGTTTGTTTTTCTTGGTTCCTTATTAGTTTTCCCTTGCTTCCCACAGAGACTGAACTCTATCCACTTTTCTTCACTTCTAAATCTTTATTATCACAATTCCTTTGGGAAAAAAATTTAAAAACCAACAAAGCATGCATCAGTTTACTAAAATAACCCGATTTAAATATATGTTATATATATTTATATAAATACATAACACTCAAACTTATCACTTCATTACTTTCTGCTCACTCTACGAGTCAGTCAGTATTTCTTGCCTACTCACCATTCTGTTGTCATTGGACATTTACTGCTTCAGTGTGGGTTGCATCATGCTCTGTCCACATTATTGCACTGGCTTCTGAGCAGGTCTCCCTGTGTCTAGTTTATCTCCTCACTAGGTTCTTCAATTCAGCATGGCCAGTGCAATTTCCCACGTGGATCCTGGCTATTTCTTTGCTTAAAAATTAATAGTGACTGTTCTTATGAAATTCAACTCTTGGCCCTTGTAGCTTAAAATCAAAGACTGAGTTCTGGCCAGTGGAATGCGGGCAGAAGTCAGTGCCCGTTTCCGTGCCTAGACCACAGAACCTCCCATCCCCCATGCTCACTCCCATCCACCATTTGCTGCTAAGTGCAGGGGATCCAGTGGGAAACTTTGAAGTAATAGGGGCTGGCAGAACCAACTGATTAATATTAGAGCCCCTCAACAACTACCTTCTTGCAGAGCTTTTTGCCTCTATATCTGACTGCTGCCATTGGATTCAGAAAGCAGCAAATTAAATTCATTGTGCAAAGATGAGG
Source organism: Tupaia tana (assembly GCA_026018925.1). Lineage (NCBI taxonomy): Eukaryota > Metazoa > Chordata > Mammalia > Scandentia > Tupaiidae > Tupaia > Tupaia tana. Next base: position 9,367,543 of record JAKSZU010000020.1, on the reverse strand, counting down.
AGATTTGGAGGTATTTGTTGAGCAGATGACCAGTTAGCCTAATAGATATCAATGTTGCAATCACAATGCTGACCACACAAATTAAGATGAATAAATTTGTTAGAGGGTGAATATGTGGAATTTGGACTTTCCAATATAGTTTTTATTAGTTTTCTAGATATGGGCTCGAACCTAATAGTTTTTTCATGTTTATAATACTTCAAGTGATTTTTAAGCTTGGTTTGGAACATTTGAAGATAATGATTATTTATTTGTTTATTCATTCATGCTTGAAACAAATATTTATTTAGCAGCTATTAATCCTAGGTACTGTGTTTATACTAAGAGGAAAGGAAAAAAAGGCAAGGTTATATCTTCAGGAAAACAAAAGCTTAATAGACTATGTTATAATCTTTAGCTCATTTGCTACCTAATATTTAAGTTCAGCATAAAACCTGAAGAACACTATCACTCCTCTAAGGATGCCAACTGACTAGTCTCATTGTCAAGTTTTGTCACAAATGCCCAGAGTTAGTCTGCTACTGGTCCTTCCTAGAGTTGTATGGTAATAGAATAGTTTTTCTCCCATTTTTTGATTGTGAAAGAAGAATTCTATGAAGTCCATACTTGTACAAAATCAACATAGATTTTATTTTCTCTTTCTCTTTTTTAAAGCTTACTTACATATTTATTTCATGAGATAGAGATAAAGGGAAGAAGAGAGAGAGAGAGAGAGAGATAAGCTCCCACAACAGGTTGTCGATTCCTGCTTATCTACTCCCAGGATGAACTAGGCAGATCGCAGGCATAGATACGCTTAACCAGTATAGTCAGGGAGGTTCTAGGATGCAAACCCAGAACATTTCCCACATGGTCCAGTTGTGTTCTCTCTGTGATGCTGCCTGACCCCAACACCAGCTTCATTTTGCAAGGACCCATTGTTTTAGGCATTCCTTTTCATAGCTTGAGCACTTTCGAGGCAATACCATGGTAGAGACAGTATCCCCCATCCCTTTTGGAAGTTCAGATTTTAAAGTTAACAAGGTCCATGGGGACCAGCAGTTAGCATAATGGCTATGTCGCTGGACTCCATGTAGTCGACCGTGGTTCAAGTCCTGAACCGGGTGGCTTAAACTCATGTCGGGCACGTGTGCGTGCGTGCCCAAGATCTTGAGAGGAAGATGGAGGAGAAGGGATTGTGGTGTGGCCATCCCCCTGGCGGGGGGATGATTTCTCACTTTCTGTCTCTCTCTGTCTTTCTGGCAAGCACACACACACTACAGCAATAAAACCTCTCCAAAAAAAAAAAAAAAAAAAAAAAAAAAAAAAGTTAACGAGGTCCAGGGTGAGGGAAAGGAAGTCATTCTTTTTTTTTTTTTTTTTTTTTTTTTTTTTTGAGAGGTTTTTGCGTGCTCGCTAGACAGAGAGAGACAGAGAGACAGAAAGCGAGAAATCACCCCCCAAGGAGGATGGTCACACCACAGTCCCCTCTCCTCCAATGTCCTCTCGGGATCTTGGGCACGCACGCACACGCGCCCGGCGTGAGTTTAAGCCACTGGGTCCAGGACTCGAACTGCGGTCGACTACGTGGGAGTCCAGAGACATAGCCATTACGCTAACTGCTGGTTCCTAGGAAGTCATTCTTGTGTGGTTCCATCTCTGAATTGGAATGTAATTTATTTCTTTCTCTTTTTAACTATCTTTCTCTGTTATAATGTCTATCTCTTACCCGAGGGCTTAAAACTGACATTGACTAGCTCTCCACTTTTGACTTGACATTTTGAATAAAATATAGGAATTTAGAGTCTTGACACTTTGTTTCAAAATAACTCTGTTTGGGGACCAGCAGGTGGCATAATGTTTACGTTGCTAGAGTCCCACATGGTCAATTGTAGTTTGAGTCTTGGACTCAGTGATTTAAAACTCACATTGGGCATGTATGCATGCATGCCCAAGATCCTGAGGGGAGAATGGAGAAGGGATTGCAGTGTGGCTATCTCCCCTGAGGGGTGATTTCTCGCTTTCTATCTCTCTGTCTCTCCAGTGAGTGCACATGCCCTATAGCAAAAATCTCTCTTGAAAAGAAAAGAAAAGAAAAGAAAAGAAAAGAAAATTTTTTCCTAATAGTAGCAGTGGTTCATTCTTCACATTTTCTGTAATTGGAAAATATCTATGCCCCAAATCTTTAGATTTGGCTGCTAGTTTATTTGAAATAAAATGCTAACTCATGAGTTAACTGGTGAGCCCAGTTGAAGTCTTGCTTGGGTGTATGTAAGGTGCTAAACCAATTCTTCATAATATTCTCTCAGGACCATCTTAAATGTGTAGGACAAAGAGGCGGGAGTGGGACTGAGCCATGGTAAGCAAGGAGAAGAGAACAGGGAGGGGAGTAAAAGGAGCCTGGTGACTGGTTTCTGAACCTGGCTCTGGAACCAGGCCTTAAAGCCCTAGGGGCCAGCTACTGTAGGCACCAATGAGCAATCTTCTTTGTCTTTTACCTTTATTTTGTGTTATTATTTTTAATTCTTATTCACATTTAATTGTTATATTATCTTTATAGCATACAATATGGGTTTTCAAAGCACACATGCACTATATGATAAGCAAATCAAGGATATTATCATGCACATCATTTGCAGCAAGAGGTCTTACATTCTTGCATCTGTTAGACACTTTTTTCCTGAGCCTCTGCCACTCAGTTCCTAAGAACCACCCCTTCCCATGCAGTCTCTGGTGTCTACTGTTGTACTCTCTACTTTACGTCTCTGATTCTTTCACTTTCTGTCCTGTACTTTAATGGCTCACTAAGACTACGACACTTACCACATTGTGTTGTTATTACCTGTTTGTCTTCTATGCTTGAAGGAAAAGACCATGTGTCACCTTTGAGTCCTGCACTAAACCTATTAAAAAAGTTTCAGTGATGACGGCAATGAATAAGTGAAGTGACATCTGCGTTTGGCAAATGCTACAGAAAACAGGATAATATACCTGCGTGATAGACTCAGTCACTGTATGAACCCTGATTTCTTATCTAGACTTTTCTATAATAAGGGTAGAAAAGAAGGAAAATTAACAGTGAGAAAGAAGGATGAAGGATGGGGCAAGAGACTTGGGGAGCATGGATGAAAACTGATCATGAAATAAAAGAGACTGACAGTGAGAAGGAGTGGGGTGATAGGTGAGAATAAAGAAAGCTATGAAACATTAAAATGTCAGTGGAATCTGCTAGGAGGCATTGAAGATTGTAGTCAAGAATTTTCCTGACTCATCTAACAGGACGTTGTAAAATGCAGTACAGTAAGCCACAGAGTTTCTCAGAGGGAAGTGGCTCTGTAGATAAGCAAGTCCCATTATTCCGTATTATTATTTTCTTTTCACGTTGGGCAGATATACTAGTGACAGTTGGAGTCTCCTTTCAGCCAAATAGCTCCCATATGCTACATAATGCCGCTGCTGATTAAAATCCTATGGAAGATTCTGACTGTATCTGGAACAATAGCAGTATGAATTCGATTTATCAGTCTTCTGGGGAAGCAAAGATAATCAAATTTTCCCCTTCAGCAACTTTGGGACCAAGTTATTTGCAGGGATGACAATGGATGTGAGTTGCACACTTTCAGTCTGTATACCTGCTGCCTGTTAATCACAAGTTTCTGATATTTTGTGAGGTATTTTTCCCTTCCTGGTCACGTCTAACAGGCTTTATCATTTAAGGGCAAGAGCACTTCTGTGGAAACATGCATGAAATATTAGGAAGATCTGTAGGGAGACAAAGTTATGGAGAATGTGAGGAAAACCACTATCTTTACTCAGAAATCTAGGATCCAATATAGTTTTTCATTTGCTAGTCTGTGACCTGGACAAATGACTTAAACCCCCTGAGCTTTGGTTCTCTCATCTGTAGAATGGGTATAATGATATCCGCATCAGACTTGTGAATTAAATGACATAATTTATTACTGCTGTGCATTCAGGAAAAATGTAGATAGTAATAAGTGCAAAAAACTCTTGGCATGAGGGACCAGCAGTTGGCATAATGGCTATGTCACTGGACTCCCACTGTGGTTTGAGTTCTGGACCTGGTGGCTTAAACTAACTCTGGGAGTGTGTGCATGCATGCCCAAGATCCCGACAGGAGAATGGAGGAGAAAGGATTGCAGCCTGGCCATCCCCTCTGGAGGTGTGATTTCTCGCTTTCTGTCTCTCTGTCTCTCTCTCTGTCTTTCTGGTGAGCACACATGCCCTATATCAAAAAACAAACAAACAAACAAACAAACAAACAACAAAAACAAAAAACAAAAAAAACTCTCAAAAAAATCCCAAAACACTATTGGCATGAAAATTTGATTCAAATCCATGCACTGAGACTTGACCCAAGCATTAACAAGCCTCCTAGCAACCTAGGGCTCCATCTACCAAAGAACTATTTCTTCTAGCCATAATCTGACTATAGGACTCTGTTTCCTTAAAGCATTTAATAAAATGTGCTTACCATTACGAACCCTTCCTCTGTCCCTTTTGAAATATGTGTATATCTCCTACAACTCAGGAGGATCTTTTCCATAGGCCTCCTTTAAAACATAGTATTTAGGAAGGACAGGGTTTCTGTCTCCCAGTCTCTGTGGAAGGACAGAATCCTAACTTTTGTAATTGCCTGTCAGCAGACATAGCTGCCTAATTCCATTTCCACTGACCAACTCGAATTTTTACTGGAGTCCCTGCTTTAAAGTGCCCCGTCACCTCTGCAGAAATCAGAATGAAGCTCAACTCTTTCCTCTAGCGTTAGCAGTTATGGAATAAAATCTGTTTTTACCACTTTAACTCATGTCCAACTCTGGTGGTCTTTGACAGTAGAAAATGGCTTTGTGGCAACACCTACCAAAGCCCTGTTTGTTCGCAGATCCATGGCCCCTGATTTCTTTTCACTGAAAGTATGTGAAGTTCTGAAGAAGAGGATATGATTGGGTCTTATCAGGAAAGATCACTAAGAGAAAAATAGGAAAATGTGAGAAAATTGTTTATTTTCTGAATTAGTTTTGAGGAAAAGACCTGAGGGCTAGTTTCTGCTCAAATTTTTCAAAAATCTGAAACCTAACTTAAATAGGCTTTTATGTTTTAGCTTAAAATGAAATGGTATTGAAGGTGAGCCAGCTATAGACAAGGCTAGATACACGAATACAAAGGATGCAATTAGGATCTATTTTTTTCTTAAATAATGCTGTCAACATTCTGTGGTGATAAACATGTTCTGTTCTGGGCTAGTCAGTAGTGTGGTGGTTATAGCAGCTGGATCCCACATGGCCAACTGCTCAGTTCAAGTCCTGTACCTGGCAGCTTGAAAAATACTCCAATGTGTGTGTGTGTATGTGCATGCCTAAAATTCCAAGAGGAGAATAGAGGAGAAGGGATTGCAGTGTGGTCATCACCTCCTGAAAACTGATGCTTTCTCAATCTCTCTCTGTCTCTAGTGAGCACACACACCCTATAGCAAAAAACAACAAAAACAAAAGAAATCTTTTGTTCTGAACTGTCCAGTAAAATAGTCACATATGACTATTGAGCACTAGAAGTGTGACTAATAGCAACTGAGGAAATAAATATTTAAATTTAATTAGAATGAGTTCAAATGTTAAACGCCACATGGTGGCTACTCATCTGTGGAGCACAACTCTAAATCATGCTGTGCTTGCTTTTTCTTGGCTTTATTCTCAGGCAGACTGTCTCCATGTGGTATCAAGGTAGCTCCTGGAAGCTCCAGACTGAACTGGTCCTTAAAGGATGATCTCACCGAAGGAGAGAAACTATCCCTTTTTCAGCAGCTTTAACAATCTCCAAAAAGGATTCCAGTTGCCCTTGCTTAGATAATCCCTGGGCATAGAAGAATGGACACTCATGGTCCAGTTTGAGTCACATGCTGTTGTGGGCTGTGAAAGTCACTGCCCTTTTGGAATTGCTCTGTGTTCAGGAGGAACAGTTGTCAAATGGTGGTTCAAGCAGAAATTTAAGGACTTTGTGAGAAAAGGCAAAAGTAGTGACACTTGGCCACATACAATTTGTGATTATTGCCAAAGAGGCCTTGGCACCTGAAGTCCTCGTCAGACAACAACAGAAATAGTACAATTTATAGAACAATATTCTCGAAATATTATCAGTAGCAAGATGCAAGTTATAATCAAAAAACCTACAGAAAAGAGAGTAAGACCATGGTGGTTGTCAACGTGGCTCCTGTAACTAGAGTTCCGCTTCGTGAGCACATGACAAATACTCTCTAGGAGCTTCATAAATACTGGAGGTGGAAGTGAGAAGACCTGAGAGTAAAGGTGGGAATTAAATACAGAAAATAATACATTACTATTATCGTGATAATATCGGTATTCAAAGTCTGGTAGAACTGAAGCATTTGGGTTATACATTTGAACACTTAGAACTATTAATAGCAGGAGCTCAAATTTTAGCTGCCATTTTCAGCACACACAATGCACACACACACACACACACACAGTACATTCACTTCTCTTTGAATAAGCACTAGATTTATCTGTGCTTTATTGATGGTATTGGTTGTATGAAGAGAATAATAGAATTAACCTTGAAACTTAGTATATCCTTTCACACTGTGAGGGTTCATTTTTTGAAACACTAAGTGTTAGAAACTTCACTGTTGAGAATGTTGGAAGCAAATCTATAGACAATGACTAATATTTAGTCATTATATAATGAGATAGCATATTGTTTATTAAAATATAAAAATGACTTTGGACTAGTTTTGTTTTTTTTTTTCTTTCTTTTTTTTTTCTTGGTTTATCTTTTCTATGAAAGAGGGAGGAGAAGGAAAGGGGAGAAAGAGAGAAGGAGAGAGAGAAAGGCACCCCAACAGGGTCTTCATGCTGTGGTCTTACCCCCAGGCTCAGTCGGCCAAAACTATGGGCATGCACATGTGTGTACGTACTGCATGCACAGGAAGATGTGCTGTGATCCTGAGACCTTCCCATGTGGCTTCAGTATCAGGTACTGCAGTATTATGGTACTGTCACACCACCGTGGCTGGCCTGAAACAGTTTTTTGTGGTAGCTTTCTCAAGTCTCTCAAGTTTTCTTCTCTCCCTTATTTCTTCACTTTTGCCTCTTGTTACAATCTAGCAATTCACAAATTAATTCCTGACATAGGAGGAGGCCTCCTGCACCAAAATAGTATTCTAAATCACTGTGTGTTCTGACTGGTCAATGCTCATGCCAATTAGCTAAAATCTCAACTGCTAAGCTTCATCTTTGGCTTCCCAAGGAAACTCAAGAAGACTTTTTTGTGCTCTACATGGCATGTGTCTATTCATTCATCTAAATTATTATGTATTTGATCTTCTTGTGACTACAGACACAACAGTAATGGCAAGTTTAACATATCCTATCTAGTTTGGGAAATCCTTAAAGTAGTTTGATCTATAGTAGACGAATATAGTAAAAATAAGGAGTTAAAATATGATTTTTGTAGTGATGTGGATCACAGTGAGAATTTGAGGAAATGTTGCAAATATGCCAGGAGCCCAAGTATTATTTAAAGAGAACTGCCATGGGTAGCTATGAATTAGTTAGGATCAACAAATTATGGCTAGATAGGGAATACAAGGACTGGGATAAAAACTATTACAAAGAGCTGGAATAAAACTATGATCAATAGGCTCCATAATTTCTAATCTAATAACCTCAAGTCCTTGCCAGACAGGTGAACATAAGGCTAGCAGGTAGAGAAATTTGTGGTGTGGTTGGCTGAAGATCACATTTGTATGTGAATGTGAGTGTGTGTGCGTGTGAGTGTGTGTGTGAGAGAGAGAGTGTGTGTGTGTGCGTGTGTGTGTGGGGAGTTTACAGAGACTTAATATTAATTATAGCTACTGGTTTAAATAGGTTTGTTTATTTGGCCCTACTAGAACTGGTATGGAGATTTTTGTGGAGGCCAGGTGATTAAAGGATCTGAAAAAAAATTGTGGCTTTAATTTAATCCACATAGGGTCAATAATTCTGAATATAAACTGTCACTGGTAACAAGCCTAAAACCTTGAGAAAAACATAATTTTGCAGCTTTGGGCTGCTGGACATAAGAACACATTGTTTCTCAGGGCGCTGGTTGTTTAAATTGTTGAGAGTTGCTGCAGTGTGTCTTCACTCTTGCCAGCTGACAGATATATCATGCTAATGATGACGCAGTGGATTCAAACAGCTGGTTTTTTTTTTTTTTTAGACCATCTATTTTTTCAGATACAGATCAAAACCTAAGTAGATGACTTTTGTCTTCTGTACCTTATTATCCTAAAAATCATGAAGAAAGATTTAAGTTTGTCAATTCCAGATATGAACATCTGAGAGGTCACATTTCTGTACCTCACACTCACGTCACAGGACAATAACACATGAACCAGCAACTGAGAGACACGTTTCCTTACTTAGATTTGTTTGCGAAGGAAAACTCTGGTAACTGCTATAACTTTGGAAAAGTCCAAGCTCAGCATTTGAGAGCATTAGCATTTAGCCAAGTGGCAGAGCAGCAAACTCATTTTGAGTAAGATATTTAAAGAAGAAAGAAGTGCCATATGTCATCAGCTGGCATAATTTAACTTGCAAATCACATGTTGGCAAGAGCTAGTTGGCAGCAGATGGCTGAACTCTTCTGTGTTTCAGACCCCAAACCTATCCTTTCCCATTTTGTGTTAGAAATCTAATTAAAAGCCTTTTTATCACCATCAGATTAATTATATACGAGCCTTTTTATCTGGTGGAAAACTGACCTGTGTTTAACAAGCTTGCCCTCAACCCCTCTATTTTCAAGTATTCAAGGTTTTTTTCCAAGCTGACTTACTCACATTACATATACCTAATCTTCTTTTCTTCAATTCCCTGAGCTGCCACTTAGGCCACTTATTAGTTGCTTTTGTACCATTTAGGTTAGTGATGGCTATTAACCAAAGACTACTTGCTGATTTAATTTCATTATTTTTAGTTAATTTGGTGAAATTCATTGTGAGACAACTTTCTTTCCACTAAATAATTGCCATTGCAAGTAGGATCTTAGAAAATCTAATTTTAAAGGTTTATCATATGGTGGTATAATTAATATAAAAAAGACACATGTTTCATTAATTTGCTTATCATTCCACTAGGTTATGATGAGAGGACTAACACTTGGGTGCCATATGTTTGTACACAGCATAGAAAACTATGTAAGCAAGCGGATTGGAGAATTTAGACAGAGTAAGTCCATAGGTATGTGCTCAGTATTTCAATAAGCATTAGGTTATTTCTTTATTTTTTTTTCTTTTTTTTGGAGAGGTTTTTGCTATAGGGCGCGTGCGCTCGCCAGACAGACAGAGAGAGACAGAGAGATAGAAAGCAGGAAATCACCCCCCAGGGGGGATGGCCACGCCGCAATCCCTTCTCCTCCATTCTCCTCTCGGGATCTTGGGCACGCACGCACACGCGCCCGGCGTGAGTTTAAGCCGCCGGGTCCGGGACTCGAACCGCGGTCGACTACGTGGGAGTCCAGCGACATAGCCATTACGCTAACTGCTAGTCCCTGCATTAGGTTATTTCTAACAGAAATGTTGTCATTATTAGATTACGTTTTAAATTTGATTGTAAGTTGAAAATTATAATTATATATATTTTAGACTACAAAGTGATATTTTGATATAATATATTCCATGTAGAATGATTAAATCATGCTGATGAACATATCCACTACCTCAGATACTTGTGTGTGATGTGTGTGTGAGAGTATGAGTGTGGTCAGAACTTTTGAGTACGTGAAATTCAAGAAAGGCAGGTGCTATATAATGGATGAGAATGAATGACTATAACATGTAAAGGAACTCTGTGTTCTAGCTGTTTAATAAAATAAGAGTTACCTTGTGGCTGCTGCTTTTCAGGATGTAAACAGCTGGAAAGACCATCATTACCACGCTTAGGATAAAAAAAGACAGTTCATCTGGAAAGTCACAGTTGTCCTTGAATTTATCAGAGAACTGAGGGTGTGAGCAATCAATTAACCCCAAGTCTAAAGAAAGATATTTGATCTAAAGGAGAAACACAGATGAACATTTTATTTTCTGGAGTAGATATTGAACTCCATAAAATTTGTTCAGAGGAACTCAACTAAAAATTTGACCAAAAAAACATTACTTTGGTGTCTCATGAGTGTATAGAACCCTGATAGCTGTAATCACCAGGAGTATCACATACATACCTCGCTGAGTACTTAACACACAGATTAGGGGCAGAGTGCAAGACCTGAAAAACCTCCATCTAGATGTCGGCATGGGGCAGGAATACAGCAGACTTTGTGGAAAAAAGGCATAAAGCCTCACCGAGAACCTTGTCCTCTGTCTCCTCTATGGAGTAAAAGACCCCAGCTTCTGCGGAAAGGGCAACACAGTCCTCTTCAAGCCACAGAACATTCACTGCAATGAGGCAAGGAAACAAGCAAACAAAAACCTCTGCTTTTGGGAGAGGGACAGAAATACCTTGACCTCACATCAAGCTTCAGCTCCTGATAATAAGAAAAGCAGTTTTCAGTAAAGAAAGAAGAGACTTTAATGATGATATAAGCCAGTCTACTCATTAGATGCATGAACACTCCACATCGCAGCAACGGAATCCACAGATTTCTCAAGTTCATATGGAGCCTTCACCAACACAGATGTATCTCTAGGTAGACCAACATGAAAGAATAGGAATCATACCAGGTATGTTCTCAGAGCAATTGGAATTTAAACTAGAAACAAGCCACAGAAAGGTAGCTGGAAAATTCCCATATATTTGGCAATAAACATACCTCTTTATGGCATATGGTTCAAAAAGAATATCACACAGGGAATTAGAACATGTGAATTGAATGAAAATTAAAATTAAGGATATCAGAATTTGGGAAATGCAGCTAAGTTGAGAGTTAAATGTGTAGCTTTTAATGCTTTTTATTGGAAAATAAACCAATTTCACATCAGTGACTTAAGATTTTGCCTTAAGAAACTAGAAAAAAATAAGAAAATTAAACTTAAATAAAAATAGTAAAGGGAAAAATATCAATCAGGGCAGAGATCATTGAAACTGAAAGGAGAATTTTACTAGAAAAAAAATCAATGTATGCAAAAGCCAGTTCTTTTAAAATATCAGAATTGATGAAACTTTAGTAGGCTAAGCAAGGGAAAGAGAGAAGACACAAATTATAGATATTGGAATAAAAGAGGGTACATTACCAATGACATCTAAAAGGTAAGCAGAGACTACTTTTAAGAAACCAGTGCTCATGAATTGTATAATTTATATGTAGTGGACAAATTTCTTGAATGACACAAACTCTCAAAAATTTACCCAAGAAGAAATCATCAGGATAGATTGATATCATCTAAATAACCTGCCCTTTGCTCCAGATGAAGATACTCTTTCTTCCATTGCTGTTCACTATAAAAACATTCTTGAGGTGCCCCTGTGTGGCGGCGGGCCTGGCCGGCGTGGCGGGCCGGGGCTCTGCGCCCCGTGTGCCCCTGTGCGGCGGGCCGGGGCTCTGCACCCTGTGTGCCCCTGTGCGGCGGGCCTGCGCGTGGCCGCTGGGCCTGCGCGTGGCCGCCAGGCCTGCGTGTGGGCCCTGGGCCCACGCGCGTGGCCTCCCTTTACTGCGCGTGGCCGTTGGGCCTGTGCCTGCACGTGGCCGCTGGGCTTGCGTGTGGCCTCGGGACTGCGCGTGTGGCCCCGGGACTGCGTGTGGCCCCTGGGCCTGCGTGTGACCCCTGGGCCTGCGCCTGCGTGTGGCCGCCAGCCACAGGCGGCAAACTGAAGCCGAAAACTAGGATTAAGAACTTGCAACTACAAGCAACAGAAAGAAACTTTAGCTGTCTTAAACCAATTGAGAAATATATTGTATAGGAGGATTTTCCCTGCCCATGGACAGTGAGAAGATGATGGTTACCAGCCCTGCATTACCTCAGGGAAAAAACAAGAACTACTCTACGATTCTTGAGGAAGTCAGATCCCCGAGGATGACTCATGCTGCAGATCCCCACAACACCATTCCCAGTTATCACAAGATGGATGCTGTGCCGCATCAACTGATAATCACCTCTGCCTTCAAGAACCGCTTTCCTGAAACTGTCCTACATGGAGATTCACCTACAATTGCGGAACTGCATGAGACCCACCCTTAATCCAACCCTGAATAGAATCTATGCTCCCTATTGTTAAAAACCTTATGAGCTGATAATTGGGAAAAAAAAAAAAAAAAAAAGAAACTGAAAGAACTGGAAGGTACAATAGCAGGGATGGCAACTGCAGATACTAGAGACAGTATGGGAGAGGTAATGGGAATGAGTAATTGAGGGTGGAAGTGAGGGATTCAGGGAACAAACAACACACTTAATAGACACAAAAATGAAAAGTTGTCTGTTGATGATAATGTATATGGTATAATCATTGTCTTGACTAATGTGCACTGTATTCATGCTGGGAAAAACCATGTTGTACACTGTAAAGAGGTACAATGATTAAATGTAAAAAAAAAAAAAAAAAACTGAAAGAACTGGAAGGTATAATAGCAGGGATGGCAACTGCAGACACTAGAGACAGTATGGGAGAAGTAATGGGAATGAGTAATTGAGGGCAGAAGGGAGGGATTCAGGGAACAAACAACACACTTAATAGACACAAGCCAGGCTATGAAAGAAAGATATTGTATGTATTCACTCAATATATACCGACTATCAGCACTCTATGATAGAGAGCAAAAAATTGGAGGTTATAAAAGCAGTGAAGGTACTTAATGAGAATAGGACAGAGTGGAATGGAGGAAGTAAAGAGAAGAGGATAGAGAAAGATAGCAAGTGAACAATAGAGAGGCAAGACATTAGTGAGAAACAGATATGACTTATTAACTGTTGATGTTGACATGTATAATATTCTCAACTGGATTCATCTGAGAAGTATTTCATGATGGGCAAAGTATTTGTACAAGCAAAATGAGAAATAGCGATTGACTGTTTTAAAAATAATTAGAATAATAATAATAATGATTGGGGAAAACATAGAAAAAATATTGAATGTTGAACCGGGGAGATTAATGTCTCTGTACTGACTGACATGCATGGCATTCCCTTTTGAAAAAGCAATGTAATACACTGTAAAGTTATATGTAGTTCAATGTAATATAAAGAAGAATATGATGATAATAAAATTAAAAAAAAAGAAAAAGAACTTGAATTGCAAGCTGAACTAGTATCTTTGAATATAGAACAACACTTAAAAGAGCACTTTTCAGACAAGCTGTAGTTATACAGACTTGCATATTCAGTGTGTAATTTCTCAGGGAAAAAATGAGGTAAGCCTATCACTTCAAGGAATATAACAAATCTTATTTTGTGCAATGATAATATTCAACCTTTTGAGCTAAAATTAGAGTTTTGGAAAATGTGCATCTGCTATCATCAGCTTGAGAGTTTTGGGGCTTTTAAATACTTTTCTAATAATATCAGTGGTATTGTAATGAATATGAATTTTTGATACTATGTAGTAAGACATATTAATATTTCGGCCAATGGATAATTATTCTCTAAATGACAATATAGATGTATGATATATGATGATATAAAATAATGTATATTTTAAAATTTATTACAAGTGCTAGGTAGCCCGATCAATTTAAAAATAAAAACATGAAAATTGTATTGTTAAAAAAAAAAACATTCTTGAAAAGCAGTCTGAAAGAAAGAGTGTCAGTGTCTCTGCTTATAAGATGTGCAGAAAAGCAGGAAGGCCATGGAGAAGAGTCTCCTAAGAGAACTGAGTGACTTAAAGGTGACTGAAGTTGAATAAACTCTGATTCTTCTCATCTTTTGGTGTAGCTCTTCAGAAATTCCAAATGAGAAACTAAGAAACTGGGAATTTCCTAGGTTTTCTCTTTGGTAGGTGATCTTGAACAATTAGTCTTTTTAAGCAAGGGAAGAATGTAAAAAAACTGCTTTTCACCTGTTTCCTTTTTACCTTTTGAACCTTGTCCCATGTGACTTAGTAAAATACAATGGAGTGAAATCCAGGACATCTGACATATTTTTCTGAGCCTCTCTACTCTCCAGGATCTAAAACCCTTAAATCTTTTTTTTTTTTTTTTTTTTTTTTGGAGAGTTTTTTTTTTCGCTATAGGGCGCGTGCGCTCGCCAGACAGACAGAGAGAGACAGAGAGATAGAAAGCGAGAAATCACCCCCCAGGGGGGATGGTCACGCCGCAATCCCTTCTCCTCCATTCTCCTCTCGGGATCTTGGGCACGCACGCACACGCGCCCGGCGTGAGTTGTAAGCCACCGGGTCCGAGACGCGAACCGCGGTCGACTACGTGGGAGTCTAGCGACATAGCCATTACGCTAACTGCTGGTTCCCCTAAAACCCTTAAATCTTGAAGACATTGATGATCCCATTTTTTGTTGTGCTTTTGTCCATGAGATGGTTCAAAGCTCTGTTGGCTTCTTTGCTACCCAAGAGCAGTTGAAACTCCCAGGAAGAGACAAAGGGTGAAAAACAGCAATAGCAGTTGCTAGAGTATCATAGCATAATTTTCTAGTGTCTGTTTTCCCCAACTCTGACACCCACCAGGCCCGGTGACTCCTACACACACAAAGAAGTAAGTAACACCCTGATATGACTCTTAGGGATTCCATCATATGATACAGCCCTACTCCAAGAACTGCTCTTGGAGGGAAAAAAAATGGCCAACTAATTGTGTGCTCAACTCTTCGTGCTTGTAACATCTCTGTGATGTTGGCTTCTCAGGCTCTAATAGCTTCAGCCAGTCCCTAATACCTTAAATCAAAAGGTCCTTTATTTTCCTTATATTTTATCTGACTTTTCTACTTGTTCTTGAAAGGAGTATTGATTTCTGCAAGTAATTTCATCTTAGGTACCTACAAGATGCTTCAACTTGGCCACATTTGGAATTATATTACATATGTATTTCTTCTGTAGAAGTAGAAGAAATCAGGTTACTTTGGCTTAGTGTCCAATACATCTCAGTAGAGATTTATAGCTTCATGTACCTTGAAAGCACATGGCAACTGGTGGGCATCTAGTAATATTAAATAAATAGGCAGAGAATTCAGGTAGGTGAAAAATAATAAAACCACAACTAAAAATTTTGTTTCCTCTCTGAGTGCCTACTGATATATGTAGTAGTTTCCATACCTGCCCATGTGTCTGTTAGTCTATGTTTGCTCACTAAGAATACTTGATTTTTTCAGCACATATGCTTACTAATGCATAGCTTTGTCTTAACTCTAATCAGGAGATGAGTGAATGTTATTTGAGTTTGGAAATAGTTACTTTTCCCTCTAGTACCTAAAGTAGCTATAAATAAACAGATTACTGTACGCACACATTTTGTATCTTCTACATTTTGTATCTTCTAGTTCTACCAGAGTTCTTTCAGCTCTTTGCATCTTCATCTTTGTTGCATTCATTCTTTGATTAAAAACAGCGCTCATTTTAAATCCAGTTAAGTCACCTTTTATAGGAACAGTCAGGTGGTATGGTGGTTATGGCCACTGGATCCCCCCATGGCTGAGTGCTTTGTTCAAATCCCTGATCTGGTGGCTTGGAAAATATGCTAAGTGCATGTGCATATATGACACAATCCTGAGAGGAGAATGGAGGAGAAGGGATCATGGCATGGCCATTCCTCCAGGGAGTGATTTTTCACTCTCTTTCTCTTTCTCTGCATCTTTGGGTGAGCAAACATATCCTAAAGCAAAAGCAAAAACAAAAACAAAACAAAAACAAAAACAAAAACAAAAACAAAAACAAAAACAAAAAATGTCCCCTCTTATAGAAAGTCTTTTGGGATTTTTTTTCCCGGTGATTCAGTTGCTCTCTATGCTTCCACAGCACTGTGAGATTCTTCTGTGACGTACTTATTACACAGACTTTTAGTTATTTGTTCACATGTCTCAGTTCTTACCTGATTACTAAGTAAGCTACATACATACCACATGGTCAGGCATTAGAAGTATCTAGAAAATGTTGGTTGGGTGCTTTATTATGCTTAGAATATTCTCTGTCTGGGGTAGCAGGTGGCATGGAGGTTAAGGAGCTGGTTCCCACGTGGGCAGCTATGCAGTTTGAGTCCTGGACCTAGCAGCTTGAAAAGCACATCGGGTACATGTGCATTTATGCCCAAAATTCCAAGGAGAGAATGGAGGAAAAGAGATTGCAGTGTGGTCACCCGCTCTAGGGGTGTTTTCTCACTTTCTTTCTCTCTCTGTGTCTCTCTCTGGCAAGTGCACACATAGAAAGAAAAAAGAAAAAAGTCTGGTAAAAACAATATTATCTATCATTGGACTAGGTACATTTAAAAAGAAAATAAGAAAATCAAACTGATTTAGGGGTTTTAGTCAGTAATCTTCTGTGTATAGAAGCTGTTAGAACAATAGAGAAAACTTCCTGGAAACACTAAACTCTGATATTCTGTTTATTCATAAACTTATATACTTTAAGTACTTTTTATGACTGGTGTCTTTGGAATGAGCAGTGCATCATGTAAATGCTACAATTTTAAGAGAACAAGCAAGATTTTCCTTCCCCAAATAATAGGGTTTTTTTGTAATAGGGTTTGGAATTTTCCATACCTATTGCTCTATTTTATTGATAGCTCTGTATCAGAAATACTTCCATGTAGGGAAACATATAAAATTATCAGCCAGATAATCTCTCTTCAGGACAAGAAATCTGGTGAGGTGAGAGTTCTGTGTGTCTAGAGATGGGTAGGAATAGCAGGGCAGCCACGCAGGGATAGCAAGGATGATAACTGGAGACACTGAAGACCAAAAGAGAGTTGCTGACCTTTGTCACATAAGCTTCTCCTTTGCATGTGCTTAGAATATGGAATTACGGGGACCAGCAGTTAGCGTAATGGCTACATCACTGGACTCCCATGTAGTCGACCGCGGTTAGAGTCCCAGACCCAGTGGCTTAAACTCACGCTGGGTGCATGTGCGTGTGTGCCCAAGATCCTGAGAGGAGAATGGAGGAGAAGGGATTTTGGTGTGGTCCTGCCCCCTGGGAAGTGATTTCTTGCTTTCTGTCTCCCTGTCTCTCTGTCTTTCTGGTGAGTGCGCACGCCCTATAGCAAAAACCTCTCCAATAAAAGGAAAAGAAAAAGAATATGGAATTATGGGTTCTATGTTCATGACATAATTGAATAAAACTATGCTTCTGTAAATCAATGTCTCTATTTTGTATTGAAGAGTTTCCCTAACAGGACACTAACCATCTGGAGGAAGTGAGTTACAACTAAACAAGGGTTGTTTTTCAGTCTCTACCACCTGATAACAGGGAACTTGAACTCACTGTCATTAGTACCCAGTCTCAGTTTTCCTGGTGGAGCACTAAGGCACTCAGAATCCCTACCTGTATGGAGCAGAAGAGTTCAGTGGCTTAAAGTACAGATTCCAGACTTTGGCTTTTAATAACTCTGTAATCTTGGGCAAGATACCCAATGTCTAAAGTCTGCATATTTATGTATAACCATGATTTAAAAGAAATTCCTCCCTGTAAGGTTATAGTGATTATTAAATTAGATAATTTACATAATACAGAAAGACAAGAAACATTTAATAAATAACTCTTGCTATTACTATTATTATAGTTAGTGTATAGGTAATGTAATATAACTCATATTTCCGGGACCAGCAGTTGGTGTAATGGCTATGTTGCTGGATTCCCATGTAGTCGACCATGGTTCAAGTCCTGGACCCAGTGGCTTAAACTTATGTTGGGCGCATGTGTGTGTGTGCCCAAGATCCCGAGAGGAGAATGGAGGAGAAGGGGTTGTGGCGTGTCCACCCCCTCTGAGGGGTGATTTCTCACTTTCTCTGTCTGTCTCTCTCTTTCTGGCGAGCGCACATGCCCTATAGCAAAAACCTCTCCAAACAAAACAAAACAAACAAACAAATAAAATAACTCATATTTCCAAAAAGGGAAAAGAATTACTACATTACTCTCCTGGAAAAAAGAAAATTATTACGGTGGGTTAAAAGGAATGTCTGTCTTCTCTCTATTTACTCCTACATGTGAGAGAAAGAGAAGTAATTTTGTTAGGAATATTCATCCTAACATGTCTAGCTAAGCTCCATCTCACATTTTGGATCTGATTTGCCCAGAAGACAGACAATATTGATGCTCTCTTCAGCAATCCTGACTCTATGGTCAAAGCTTAACATGTTCTAGCCCAGCCAGTACCTAATTTAGGATGAACTCTAACTCCAGTAACCAGTGATCTGGAGCCACATTCTGCAATAAGCGTTATCACTCATGTGATGATTTTATCTCCATAAGTCTAACTTTCCTCTCTATATGTTTTGAAGTTGAATAAAGAAGGTAAAAAATCTATTTGCCCTCTAATTCTCCCGTTTTTGTTTTCAAAATTATTGCCCTGCCTCTTGGTGCTGTTAACTGCAGTTATCACGGTGGAATTTCTTCCCGTTTTGAGCCTTAGGTGTTTTCCTCCATCTGCCAACTGCCTGCTTGCTGGGCAAAGGTCATTGCCCCATTGCACGGCTTCCACAAGTGCCTTGGCCTGGGTCGCATTACAGCTGCCAGTCTGATAAGAGCGGTGGTGCTATCCTAGACAGTCTCTCAGTGTTCGATACTGCCATGGCAGGGACATGGATGCCTTAGATGAGCAGCATCAGGAAGGCACATGGTCTGTGGCCTAAGCAGCAGTATCTTCGAGTCCCTGGTACTATGGCTAGACCCAAAAGCTCTACTCTGCAACAGAAGCAAGACACTTCTCCAAATATTCAGATTATGTACTGTGTCTCATCAGCCCACACTACATGATTTGCAAGAACCATTACTTTTCCATGCCTGTGTAGGTTTCTCTGATTGGATATGGAGATTTCTCCTTTAGAGGCACTCTCATTATTGAGTATGCATCCTTTATCCTTCCCATCTGAAGGGCCTTTTCCCTACAGTGGGAAGAATTCTCCGTCTCTCCAGGTTTAGCTAATAGCTGCTGAAATGAATACCCTGGTCATGGATTGTGAGGTCGGAAGCTAAAGCATATTGTCAGTCATGCACGAATTTGTTGCCCTCTGTGTTTTGCAAACAGCTGCTTTATTTTCAGTGTTAAATTTGGCAGACCTTGTTTTAAATATGCTTTGCCAAAAATTGTGGCTCATTTACCCTATTTTCCTCTTCACTGGAAATGAAGAAAGGATCAAATAGAGAGCAAAAGTGAAGTCAATGTGGAGTTGAACTTCTAGCAAATGACATTATTTACTTATTAGCATCAGATGTTTTTGAGGGTATTCATGCAACCAGTTTCACTTAGGTATGCATGTCCGTAGCACATCAGTCATAGGCTTTCAGAGAATAGATAACCATGAAATTTATGGTTTGTGATAGTTTACTCATTCCGAGGGCAGTCTCTGGGATAGTACAGTGAACAATGTATATATATATATATATATATATATATATATATATGTGTGTGTGTGTGTGTGTGTGTGTATACACACACACACTCTCTTGAAGCCCTATAATGATATTCCTTTTCCTAAAATTTTTTACATCTTCTTTTAAAAATCATTCCGCATTGGTTGATTTTTCTTATATTTTACTTAGAAAACATTTTCTACAAGGATATATGATGCTTGGGACCCAAAAGTTTCCATCCTTTTATGTTGCCCTCCCTTTGGAAACCATATCTGCAGTGGACAGTCCACATCACTGAGTGTACTTTTCACACTCTAGTTTCTCCCCTTTGGTACACTTTTCATATTATCATTAGTGAGAGATAGCTCAAGATGTGATTTTGACCATGCCATGCTTTGCTGTTTGAAACTCTTGCTGGACCTTAATTTCCTACAGAATAAATGTTCTGCTCTTTACCTTGGTATAAAAGCAAAGTTCTTCTTGGGGGTTAGCATTGGCACACCAATAAAACGTGACATGCTGTGAGGCAATCCCACATGAAAAAGTTTGAGTCTGGAGACCTCCCTGAGTATGCTGGACACTTGATTGCTCATAATCTGAGGTTGGCTGAAGGCTAAGGGTTGATCATGACATTAGGACTCAGAGGTATTCTCTCTCTCTCTCTTTTTTTCTCTTGCTCATGGATGAAATAATTAAACTTAAAAAATTAACAAAAGGGAAATCCTTTAATATCTAGCATGAGACCAGTCATGGGGGAGTAGGCAGTAAGAACGCTGCTACATGATGCTGGAAAACATATGGGAAGACTCTGGGTTCATCCGAGCATGCCTGATCCTAGCACTCTACAGAAATGGGGAGGCAATTGTAGTGTGAAGACTCTGTTAAGTATGGCTGTTGACCTTTATCTCCCTCTCTATCTATCTACATATCTTCCATGAAGAAAATAAACATTTAAAAGTGTAGCTGAAACTCATTAGACATTCATCTTGGAGTGGCTAATTTAACCTTGTTTCTGTGGCTTCTTCATTTTGGGACATACCATGTACTTACATGCTTCTGAGAATTTTCTCATGATATTTGCATCAGATATTACCTTTAAATGTCCTTTGCTCCCTTTCATGCTTAGAAAATTCATACTCATGTTTCAGGACACAACACAAAAAATTCCCCGTTATGACATCCTCAAGTTTCATTATACAATTTCTCTCTGCGTGTTTGTCTTACCAACTAGTTGAGAGCTCTTCAGGGTGTGATAATAACTTACTCATCAGGACAAACTCCATAGTTCAATGGCGAAATGATATACATCAAGATCTGGATCCCACCTGGATGATCACAATTGGAATCCCAGCCCCAGTGGCTTGGGTAACACATCTATCTGATGCATGAGTTCATGACCCAAGTCCTGATAAGATGAAGAAATGGAGGGAAAAAGACTGTGCTGTGACCACGTTCCATTGGGGGAGTGATCAATCTGTATCTATCTATCTATCTATCTATCTATCTATCTATCTATCATCTATCTATCTATATCTACCATCTATCTATCTCTCTATCTATCTATCTATCTATCTATCTATCTATCTATCTATCTACCTACCTACCTATCTATTGATCTATATCTATCTATTTACCTATCTATCATCTATCTATCTATCATCTATCTATTTATATCTATCTATATCTCAAGTGAACACATACACCATCTGGCAAGAAAATAAATTAAAATAACATTCATCGAGTTTACCTGCAGTATTTTTTCCCATTGTAATAGGGTGGGAGATGGGAGAGAAAATCAGATGTCTGTGTTACCTGATTCCTGCTATGACGTCGTCATCATCACAGGTCGATGTTGCCGTCTAAGGGTGGGTAGGTGACCACTGTCCCCACTGCTGAGGCATTCATATCCAAGCTGCTCCCTCAGGTACTGCTAGTCCTGGAAAGGTTCAGCTTCTGTCCACCCCTGCTGCTGTTCTCCTGCTTCTGCTCTTTTCCTCTGCTGCTGAGCCCCACCCTGCATGACCGTGGTCCTCGACTAGCCTGGAAGCTCGAATGTCGTCTACCTGGGATGAAAGCTGTGAACTGAAGGCTGGTGCTCCACGCAGCCTCCTGCACTCTTTCTTCCTGGCTGATCTTCCAGGCTTTCTCTTCACAGCATAAATAAATAAATTCATTAGCCCTCATAACATTCCTATGCAGTATGTATTATCATTTCCCAGATATAACAGAGGAGGAAACTGAGGCACAGTGAGACACAATTTCCAAAGAACCAGGATTCAAACCCAAGTAGTCTGACTGCCGAGTCAACGTTCTTTTATATTAATCGTGATGGTTAACTTGGAAGATAAGTTAATATTTGATTATGGCCTACAACATGGTGGTTAATTCAAATATATGGAATAAGTGTATATAGTCTTTGAATCACTGAATCATTGAGAAAATGGCAGAGAATAATTCATCTTTCAATTTTTGTAATGCTAAAGTAAATGATCTTCTCACTAAACACAACTGCTTCTGGAGTTTGGATGTCAAAAGTTGTTTTATATCTTAAGAGGGCATAACTATTTCCCACTTTACAAAAGCATCCCTAACAAAGGTGGCTACAGAGAGGATGAATAATTTTATGTCCTGAAAGGTTTTGCTGTGCACTGACATTTTCCTCTTTTTTTCAGCCCATACTACCAAATGCCTGATTTAAGAAAATAACAGACAGACTGAGATTGACAGCTTCAGAATTTTATCCAAGAGACCCAACCCCTATTGTGTGAAACAGACCAGAATGAATAAATAGAACTTCATATATTCGGCCCAATTATTAAATATATTCCCAGAAACCTGTTCTATCAAATTAACTGTGGAGGTTGCTGTTGCTGTTGCAGCTATGAGCGTTTATCTGTTGGTACTCCCATCAGCATTGGTTTTTGCCTTTCAAACAGAGCATTGGATTAACCCATTAAAGCAGCAACATCATCGATTCCCATAGAATATTAGAATTATGTAATTTAATCATTTCTTTTAATCCACAAGTTAAAATAAAATCATTGACATCAGAAGTTGTAGCATCAAATCACTGTAATTGTTTCAGATAGATTACCGTGGTTAGTACCTACATGAAGAGATGTTTTTGCTTTTTTCTTTTTTTTTTTTTGGTTTATTTTGTGAGGCTCCTCCTTTTTTTTTTTTTTTTTTCCTTCTTATTTTCTCTAAAAAGTGTGTTCAGTTACAACTTTACTAGATACTAGAGTATTTCTCTTGTTATGTGTCTGCTTGCTGGTTTTTCAGACTAGATTTCCTAGGATCTCTGATGTTGCCACAACATGCAGATGAGTAACTTTCCTTTCTCAGTTTCCAGAGACTTAATTGCACTCGTGACGAGAGGAGTAAAGGACCTGGCTGCTGGCTGGACTGGCTTTAGCCCTGTGCATGAATGCTCGCTGTAGCACTGGAAAGCTGGCACCAAGATGTTGGGACCATAATGGACGATGAAGAAACGCACTCAGTGACAAGAACGAAATTTGACAAGACCAAACACATGACAGATGAATCTTTTTTGTCTTTTTAATTTGCCATAGAGCACATGTACCTGCTGAAGTGGGGTGAGGGGGGAGTGGAGAACCTTCCAGAGGCGTTGGCAGTGTTGCAATACTGTCTCTTCCATTTCTTCTTTTAATTTTGGGCATACGTGCACAGGCACCCAACATGTTTTTCTGCAGGATCTAGGACTCGAACTGCATAGTCAGCCAGCCGTCTTAACTGCCACATCATGGGCTGGCCTGCATGATTAACTATAACATCTGCTGCAATTTATAAGCCCAAACAAAGCTCTTTGAAAGCTCTTTGAGTTTTCTGGCACATTTCTAACCAATGGCTCTCTGTGAATAACTACTGTGGTAGCCAGATTCACTGACTGTACAGAAATGGACTGCTGTTTTTGATCTCCACGTTGGAAGGTCATCTGGCTGGACTATTAGCTGTGACCTCAGGAATGTCAGCCAGTTAGCCTATGGTGCATTCAGCTGGGTCATTGTGCCCTGTCAGTGAGGCAATCACAGAGTTCCATCTGGACAGAGGTACAACGGATTACTTTCACCTTGACTTTGTAATTTTTAGAAACTTTCAAAAAGAAAGGCAATTATTTTTCTGTTTTTCTACGCAAAATTGTCATGACTTTCCCGACGACCTAATTGAGCCTTTAGAGATGCCTTTAGAGATGCCTCTGGTGTGCCTTGGGCTAGAGCCCCGATATTTCTGATGCTGAGTTTTTGTATCATAGTGCACAGGTCTCAAAATTTTAGAATTACTATGCATTTGATAAAACTGAGTTTTAAAACATTTTAGGAAGAACCGTTTGTTTTGTTTTTGCCCTAGGGTGCATATGCTTGCCTGAGAGAGACAGAAAGAGAGGTCAGAAATCATCCTGGAGGGGGGGAAATGGCCATGCAGCAATCCCTTCTCTTCCATTCTCTTTCTTCTTCTTCTTTTTCTTTTTTTAAGAGGTTTTTGCCTTAAGGTGCTCACCAGAGAGAGAGAGAAAGAGAGATAGACACAGTGACAGAGAAAGTGAGAAATCACTTTTGCAGTGTGGGATGGCCACACCACAATCCCTTTTTCTAGATTTTCCTCTGGGATCTTGGGCATGCACACACACATGCCCAGTGTGATTTTGAAACCATGGGTCTGGGACCCAAATTGTGCATGGCCATGCGGGAGTCCAGTGAAGTAACTGCTACGCCATCTGCTAGTCCTAACCTGGCATGATTTTCAAGCCACCAGGTCCAAGACTCAGACTGTGGTTGACTATGTGGGAATCCAGGGCTTTAACGGCCACACCACCTACTGGCCCCAAGAAGACTCTTTTACTTAGGTTCAGCTGAGGATTTTCAGTCCAATACTACAGATGACATACCGAATATAATAAATGTTAAGTTACCAGTTCAAGGTTGCACAGCTAGTTCTTGTAGATCTGGAACAGACCCATCCCTTCGCCAATTGTCAGATACTTTTTTGTTTACATCAGTGTTTTTAAGAATGTTATTATATTTTGGCCCAGTTGCAGTGTTGCACAATTAGCACCACTGAATGGAAGCCACATGAGAGGCAAGGGTTTGGCTCTCAGGCCAATCTGAACATGCTAAGTATAGTGGTGTGCTCCTGTAATCCAAGTCACTATGAAGACTGGGCAGAATAGCGACATAGCGAGACCCTATCAAAAATACATTTCTGTCTCTCTCTTTCTTCCTCTCTCTCTCATTAAGGGAAAAAATGTTTAATACATTTAAAAATAAAATTGTGGTTTGAACCTACTTAAACCAGAGAATACTAATTGTTCTTAAATAGCTATTTTCCTTTTCCTCTTCAGCAATAAAGCCCCTAATTTTAACTTGGCACATCGCCACCTAGAATAAAGATGAAGAGTCCCAGCCTCCTTCTAGAAACATGTAACTGAAATGACTTCCAGTGGGGAAAGGTGCCGGGGACCAGCCTCGGCAGTGGTGGGTGGCTCGTACACAGGAAGGTGACACCGGTGATCAGGAACAAAAATTAGACTGAGACCTTATTGTCCTTTTGCATGTCCTCAGCCGGCCACAGCCAGAGCCAGCTCCAGGCTGCAGCTCCGTGGCTAATAAGACATGCGTATTTATTGAGGAAGGTTTAGGAAGTTAAGGGGGTGAGGGGTAGTAAAAAATCCACTCTAAGGAACAGGGTATACAAAGCATGGAAACAATAATTATAAAACATGCTGTTTGTCTTGTAGATTAGTTAAAAATCAATCACAGTTCTCAGGATGAGGAAGTCCATTTGTCTGTTGTATCTTCTTTTTAGATCTTGATTACTGGGAAGGGTCTTCAGAAGAGGGGGCTTGCAGGATGTTTGATAACTTTAGTCCTGGGCCAGGCCGATAACATTGCTGGTTGCAAAGACCTAGATAGATATCTTGTTTTGTTAAGTAAAGACACAGTTAATATATGAACTATTCATACATTACAACAATAGAAAGTGAGTCTATGATCTTATATGGGAAAGGAAGATGATCTTGTAGCTCAGGAGACAACACAGGATGTTTTATTAGCAGTTTTTCATAGTCAACAGCACATAGATGAGAAACTCTTTGTAGTTGAAAACTACCTGTTGTTTTAGATAAGAGCTCCCAGCTAAGGTAATCTTTCTCTGGAGCCCTCAGGTTTGTTCATCCTGTTGTCCCAGCCAGGCTTTTTCCTTTTATAAACCTGTGGGTTTCTGCATTTTGTTTGCTGAGTCTGTCAATTAGTGAGTTCTTTTGTTTTATTTCTAAGTCTCTGTTATGTGGCGAATGTGCTGACTTGCCTAGCATGAGTTAACTTTGGCCTGTAGCTTTAACAAGGGCTATTTATATAAAACTAGCCTTAAACTAACTTAGTCTACATACACTTTTAATGCTAATTTGGTTTATACTAACTTATTCTATATGTTAATTTTGGCTTAAAAACAGACAGGTGGGGGAGTCTTAAACTTCCTGGTCCTCCTGTCAGTCTTAGGGAACCACATTCTTACAAGGTCACTAATTGGCTTTATTGTAATGGTTGGGGGTGATGTTTTACCCTTACAGGGTACCGTAATAACAGTAAAACTCACAGCAGAGAAATTGAATACCGGCCAGTTCAAGGACACAAGGGAGGGCTCGTAAACTGGGCCCTGCCTCAGTTTCTTCCCAGTCCAGGCCCTGCCTTAGAATGGGAGGCAGCATCCTTACCAGCTTGTGTTGCCTGCATGGCCCCGTCAGAAAGGAGAATAAATGATGTATACAATTGCTTGGTTGCATCCTTATAGGAAAGGCAAACCATTCCATTACCATTATCCTTTCTCACTCACTAAAGGCAGTGATGTTGCCTCGATCGATTTGGGACTATGCTGCCAAGAGCAAAATACTGGAGATGGTAGAAGTTAAAAGGAACTTGAGTCCTTAATACTATGGAGCTGTCTTACCAGCCCTATTTTGTGTATGTTAGACTTTCATGCAAGACAGAAATACTTATCTTGTTTTAACTACTATGCTTTGGTCTCAGTTACAGCAACGGAACACACAGTGCTATTTAATAATTTGCAAATTTTATGCTGCAAGTTTATATTTTATAACTACCAAATTTAGAGGCAATAAATGGACATTATTCTTATGTAAATGTCTGGCAGTTTGGGAACTAAGCCATTGCTGTCACATGCTATATGAGATGACTTTCTATTCCACTCAGAGTCCTCTCAATAACTGACACAATGTGACTGCTGATGTTGCTCTCCGACCTCATTCCCTACTGTTCTCTCTGCTCCGTAGGCGAAAGTTATACTCATCTGCTGTCCCTGAAACATTCCAGATTTGTTCAACACTCCTACCTCAGGGTAAATGCTGCTTTGTTGTTCGTGTTGTTATTTTTAATCCCTCTGAAGCAAATCTCTTTCCCTAGCAATCTGCATATGTATCTCATTTGGATGATTTTAGAATTTTGCTCGATTGTTATTATTTTTTTTTTCATGAAGTCCTCCCCTGATGACTTCAATAAATCTCATTCTTCATTGCCTGGCATTCAAATATCCTTTGTGAGAAGGGACATTGCCTGTTTAATCCATCATTGTATTCCTCGCACACTGTCTGGCACAAGTCACTAGTAAACACTTACTGAATGGATGCATGGATTAACGATTAAGTATTATGAATGATGTTATGATCTGTTTAAGGGTAATTATATGATGCTGATAACAGTTACTTTGTTTTCTGAAATAGCTATAAAAGTAATATGTTGGCTCCTCTAAAGGTAAAATCTCTTTCAGTGAAGCTATTGTGGATAAAAATTTCACATGCTGGTAGACAAAACTTAATCATTTACAAACATGGCAGGATTCAAAGTAGATTGCTAATCTGTGATCTTGAAATCACTAGCAAAATTAAAATTTGAAGGGCTTTAGGGGACATTTTATCAAATATATTCTGCAATATAGTTATATGTTCTACTATTATATTTCTGATCTTTATTTTCCCAGTGTATAAATTCTGTGCTAACTCAGCCTTGAAAGTAAAAGTAAATGAAGAACAAACAATTGGTTTATAATGCCATTAACCAAAGGCTTAACTAGTATCCTGGGAATGGATTTATTATATTTGTGTTCCTGTAATGTCATATTAATTTATTTTATAAGCCAAATCATACCCAGCACAGAGTACTGAGTTCTGAAGTTAGATAAGAAATCCAGTATCGGGATTTTAAGATCCCTTTTTCCAATTTGAGAACTCCGGGCTTGCAAAGGTCTGAGAAACTAGGAGCAGGGCTGATTCCTAGCCCATGGAAATTATGATTCATACCATTAAATTGCTGGATCAACAGCAGCTCCATCTTTGGCTTTCTACTCCATACTGTGGTCGACCGCTTGCCTTGGGGTGGTGCTTACTCTATAGCCATGCTCTCTGCTGGCACACACCCAACCATTAACCTGTCTCTGCTCTCAACGTGATGTTAAGTTTCCTACTCCATGGGCACTCATTACCTTTTCCCCTGGAAGCCCTTGTTTCTGTCCCTAGTGAAAACTTTCTAAATCCTGTTCTCTTTCTTCCTACGTATCTATAAACTCTTTATATGCCATACATTGTCATCCTACCACTACCGATAGTCTTCCAAAATGAAAAGCATCTTCTTCAGCTGAAATGAATGTATGAGCTTAAGGAGTTTAAGAAGACTTTAAAAGAGATATTTTAGTGTCAGAGAAAATTATAAAAGATTTTCAATGAGTAAGCAAAATCACTAGGTGATCTATCTAGTGTACCCTTCTTAGTAACCTTTGTTTTCTGTTCTTTGAGCTATTTTACAGAGCTATTTTCAGGAAAGTGATAATCAAGTGATTCTTGCCCATGGAAATGCAAATGAAATATGTCATGTAGAACGCTATTGCATATTGGCCTGCAGAGAGTGACCAGTTTTGCACCTATGTGTACATTCATTTCAGAGTTCCTGATTACGTATACGTAGGAGCACTTTAAATTCTTTTTCTTTTGTGGCAATTGCGACATCTTACTGATTCCTTCATTTACTGGTAAGTTAAATATAGTCCTTGAATGTATTAATTTTATATTTGAATGAGAGTCATGGTCTTATCTTCTAGAAAACTGTCTTTCACAATGAAGGCATAGTGACAACCTCTCTTTACGAAAGAACTATCTATGGAAAGCATATATTGTAAATGCTTGTATTATACCTGCATTTATTATTTTTAGTTCACATATAGTTAACTAAAACAAAACTAAACTAAATGAACATTAACCACAAAGATGAACATCAGTTAGTAACATTTTTCATTTTCCTCACTATTATCCAGTATTTTTGTATTGGAATCTTGAGGGTTTTTTTTTTTTTTGGATTCTGTATTTACAGGTTTTTTTAAATTTTTTAATTTTTTAGAGAAATTTTTTAGGGCACATGAGCTTGCCAGAAAGACAGAGAGAGACAGAGAGATAGAAAGCGAGAAATCACCCCCCAGGGAGGATGGCCACACCACAATCCCTTCTCCTCCATTCTCCTCTTGGGATCTTGGGCACGCATGCACACGCACCCGGCGTGAGTTTAAGCCACCGGGTCCAGGTCTCAAACCACGGTCGACTACGTGGGAGTCCAGTGACATAGCCATTACCCCAACTGCTGGTCCCCTGGATTTTACAGTTTTTGCCATAGGGCACATGTACTCACCAGAGAGAAACAGAAAGAGACCAGAGAGAGGAAAGTGAGAAGTCACCCCACAGGTGGGATTACAATCCATTTTTCTCCATTCTTCTGGGATTTTGCACATGCACACATGTGCCTGACGTGATTTCAAACTGCCAGGTCCAGGATTTGACCTGTAGTTGGCCATGTGGAAATCCAACATCTTAACCAACATACCACCTGCTAGCTTAGAATCTTTAGCTTTAATAATGCTCATAAAAATGCTGAATTAAGGGAACCAGCAGTTAGCGTAATGGCTATGTCGCTGGACTCCCACATAGTCGACTGCGGTTCGCGTCCCGGACCCAGTGGCTTAAAACTCAGGTCGGGCGCGTGTGCGTGCGTGCCCAAGATCCCGGGAGGAGAATGGAGGAGAAGGGATTGCAGTGTGACCATCCCCCCAGGGGGTGATTTCTCGCTTTCTGTCTCTATGTCTCTCTCTGTCTGGCGAGTGCATGTGCCCTATAGCGAAAACCTCTCCCAAAAAAAAAAAAAAAACCAAACAAAAAAATGCTGAATTAAGATATCCTATAAATACATGATATTCATAAGAAAAGGATACTTTGGAACCAGCAGATGGCATAATGGTTATGCTGCTGGACTCCGACATAGTTGACTGTGGTTCAAGTTCTGGACCTGGCAGCCTAAACTCATGCCAGACACATGTGCAGTGTGCCCAAGATCACAAGAAGAGAACGGAGGAGAAGGGATGGTGGTAAGCCACCCTTCCTGGGGGGTGATTTCTTGCTTTCTCTTTCTCTGTCTCTCTGCCCTATAGCAAAAATCTCTCAAAAAATAAAAATAAAAGAGTATTTTTCTGTCCTTTCATTACATATAGAGAAAACTTAAGTATTGATCAATATAAGAAAGAAAAAAAATTGGCAGAGTTGAATAAAACCTTTTAAAGGGGCCAGCAGGTGGTATGGTGATTAAGGTGCTGGACTTCCACATGGCCAATGCAGTTTGAGTCCTGGATCTGGTGGCATGCTTTTTTGTTTTCCCTATCTCTCTCTTTATCTCTCTGTCTCTACCTGGTGAATATACATACTCTGAAGCAAATTTTAAAAATAATAATAATAATAAATAAAATTAAATTAAAAACTTAAAAACTATAGTTATTATTTTTTTCTTTGCCAGAGAGTTCATGGACTCTTTAGAGAGAGAAACAGAGAGAAAGAGGAGGAAAACACCCCAGTGTGGCATGGTCTTGTGGCAATCTTTTCTCCTCTCGCTTTGATTTTGGGCATGTGCACACATGTTCTGCTATGCTTTTCAACACACTGGGGCCATGTTTAAACTACAACTAACCATGTAGGATATGACTTCCTTAACCTCTAGGCTACAGGCTTAGCTCACAATTTGGATTATATTACTATGAAATTTGTAAAATTTAATTCAAGTTTTGGGATAAATAGTACTTTTATGTATAGAAGTTAACATATTTAGATTATTATTTTCTTAAACAATATTCATAAGTACATCAATGCAAGTATAATTTCAGGAGATACAATCACAATATTAGGAATAAAATGGTTATTGGCAACCTAAGAAATCCCTGCTTGTTGACTTGTTTGTATGTAAAAACCTTGTTGATTATATCATAAATTAGCCTTATGTGTTAATGTAACATGTTTCTAAAGCCAAGAACAATGAACTAGTTTAATTATAATGGATATTAGTATTGAGAAGTCATATTTTGTTTTTGATGGATAATATTTAAAATTTACTAATTTATCAGCTAACTCCCCCAAATTATTCTGAGAGAAAAGATTTAAAATAGGTTTTTTTTTCATTGCTGTATTTAAGAGTTGCATTGATAAACAATAACTTGATTTTCATTATTTCACCTTCACTTGATTCTTCCTTGTTTCTCAGTTTGGAATATCTTATTGATTATTATAATAGATAAAACTAAAATAACAAAGAGCTTCCAAGAAGAAAAACAAAAATACCAATAAATAAAAATACTAATATCCAGAGCCTGCAAATTTATTTTCTGAATGATGAAATGTTGGCTAAATATAGGGCAGACAACTATGTTTAATCATTTTGTTGAGAGAGGGGAAAAAGGAGTTATGTGGAAATCATACAGTCAAACTAACTTTTTCAATATGCATGATTAAGAGGAAAATTTCTAAATTGAGAGAATTATAATTATATTAAGGTCCTCAGTATCCTTTCCGTTCAACCGTTTGACAAAGTTTTCAGCAGTTTAAAAATCCAAACGCTCATTAAAACTGCTTGAGATCTCAACATGTTCATGCACATTTATAACTAGATAACAAAGGATAAAATATTGGAAGAGAAATAGAATAATGAACACATTAGAGGAATTAATTTTGGGAAAAATTAAAACAGAATAAATATAATTGAGTAAATATTTTAAAAATCTTTCATATGGACTTATATGGATATATGGATTTACAGGCCAGTAGGTGGTTTGCTGATGGCACTGAATTCCACAAGGCCAACTCTATGGTGTGACTTCTGGATCCAGTGGCTTAAAAAACATGACGGGTGCATGTGCTTATGTGCCTAAATCCTGAGAAGAGAAGAGAAAAGGGCTATTGTGTCCTGTAAGGTGATTTATCACTTTTTCTCTCTCTGTCTCTTTGTCTTTCTCCATTAAGTATTATGGCAAAATAAATACATAAATAAAATATGGATTTATATGTTAGGGTAAATTTTTTGAGGCTTCCACATAAATAAAACTTACTAATATATACTGTGAGGGTCCAGCAAATAGTGTAATGGTTATGTCGCTGGACTCCCACATAGTCGATCACAGTTCAAGTCTTAGACTGGGTGGCTTAAACTCATGCTGGGCACGTGTGCGTGTGTGCCATGTGTGTGCATGCCCAAGATCCTGAAAGGAGAATGGAGTAGAAAGGATTGCAGTGTGGCTATCCCCCCTGGAGGGTGATTTCTTGCTTTCTGTCTATCTGTCTATGTCTTTCTGGTGAGTGCACATGCCCTATAGCAAAAACCTGTCTTAAAAAAAAAAGAAAAAAAAGAATATATACTGTGAGAAAATGAGTAACAGCCATTTGGAATGAGGTATTAGAATACA
The DNA here is from genome assembly GCA_026018925.1 of Tupaia tana. NCBI lineage: Eukaryota > Metazoa > Chordata > Mammalia > Scandentia > Tupaiidae > Tupaia > Tupaia tana. Next base: position 9,335,318 of record JAKSZU010000020.1, on the reverse strand, counting down.
GTTCATAGGGTGTATTTTCTGAATAAAATAGTTTTAAATGTTTATTAGTATTTGATCTTTGAAAAAAGCTGGTCTAAATATGAATAAGTTGATTTGACCTCTTATTGAAGGATTGCTGAGTGTCAGACACCTGGTCAAGTAATTGTGCAAGTCATGCTTCATTTACTCCTCATGGAATTCCTCTGAAATGGCCCTGATTCCTCAGCTCCCTTGAGTTACACTAAGCAAGCATTCCGCCTTGACAGCAGCAACTTATTTGCTCAGTTATTCTTTTATCCTTTATCCATCCCTCTCTCTAGGTGGATATCACATCTTACATTACACTGCTGAATAAAAAACTATTTAGTCTAGGCATGAAATCACTATGTTCCTTTTTTTTAAAAAAAAATCTATTGTACCCTAAATATAGTGTTTTACTACATTCTGAGCACATTTTATACACTAATCAGTGCTTTCAGCCTCTCTTATATATTATGCTATGTAAGTCTTATGATAACTCCATGTGGTAGATGTTGTTATTATCACCCCCCCCCCCCCCTTTCCTGACAGGAAAGTAACAGCTCAGCACTTTATGTAGATCATCCAATACCACAAAGCCAGTAGGTGGCAGATCTGAGATTATACTACTCTGACTTCCCAGTTTGTTCTCTGGATTTTTATGGTATATCACCTCCTTAGGAATTGCTATTGTACATTATTTCAATTTTACAGACGCACACACTTAAAGTAAATTTTATATACAGCGAAGGTGAAGACCTTGTGTATATAATTCAATGAGTTTTCATACATGTATATATTTGTATAATCATCACACAAGCAAGATTTATAACCTACAAATCACATCAGAATACTTGTTTATCCTTTGTCCAGTCAGTCCTCCATCAAATAGACAAACACTGTCACGAGGTAGCTTTTCCTATGTTTGGTCTGCATACCCACAGATTAATACTGTATGTCCTCTTTTATGTCTGACATCTTTCACTCACCATGATGTTTTTAAGATTCAGCTATATTGTATGCATCAGTAGTTCATTCTTTTTAATTATCATACTGCATACATTTTCATTTTGTCTAAGTGTTCTCTGGTTTTAATGCTATTATACATGAAATGTTATGTTTTTAAAAGTTTGCTTTCAAATTTTTTTTGCTTCTACTGCATAAAAATATAATTTAATTTTACATACTGGTACTGTATTCTTCAAAATTGCTAAATTCACTTATTAGTTCTTACTATGGACTGAATTATGTTGACTCCTTAATCAGAATGTGACTGTGTTTGTATATAAGGCACTTAAAGGGGCCAGCAGGTTACTACCTGCTGGTGGTTAAGGTACTGGACTCCCACATAGCTTATTACGATTTGAGTCTTGGACCTGATGACTTGAAAATCATGCTGGGCATGTGTGTGTGCATGCTCAAAATCCTGAGAGGAGAAATGGAGGTGGAGGGATTCCAGTATGGCCATCCCCTCTGGGGGATAATTTCTCACTTTCCCTCTCACTGACTCTCTCTGGTAAGCGTATGTGCACTGTAGCAAAAACATTAAATAAATAAATAAAACAAGGCATTTAAAGAAGTTGTTAAGTTAAAATGAGGCTATTGAGGAGGCTCTGGTCTGATCTTACTGGTGTCCTTCAAAGAAGAGGAAATTTAGACACACAATGAGACACCAGGGTCACAGAGGAAAGACCATGTAAAGATGCAGTGAGAGAGAAAGTAGCCATTTACACGTCAAGGAGAGAGGTTCCAAGGTAAAACAAACCTTCCTACACCTTATTTTGGACTTCCTAGCTTCCAGAACTGTAAGAAAATAAACTTCCTTTGTTTAAGTCACCAGTTTGTGGTGGTTTATTATTGCAGTCCCAGCAAACCAATGCAGATCTTGTAGGGTTTTTTAAATTAAATTAAATTAAATTTTATTTTATTATTTCCTTAATTTTTTTTTAATTTCTTATTTATTTTTATTTATTTATTTACTGACATCAGGCATGTATGCTTACTGGAGAGAACATCTCTATAGGGATGGTCATGCTGTACATAACCCCTCTCCTCCATCTCTCTTCCTTTCAAGATTTTGGGCATGCACACATGCCTGGTGTGTTTTGTAAGCTTTGGATCTGAGACTCAGACCACATAGTTGGTCATACGGTATTCAGCCACCCTAACCACAATGTCAACAGCTGACCCTCCTTAGAACTTTTTAAGTAAACATTTATGCTAATTTAGCAAATATAAACATTTTTCTTCTTTCTTTACAATCTTCATGATTTTTTTTTATTGCATTAATGCTAGCAAGACATGCCATAATGAAGATGAAAGGAAATAGAACGTAACCACTTTCCTTGTACCTAATCTTAGGGGAAAGTGTTGAATATTTTACATTACAATCACAGTCAAGCATTGCTTAATGGTGGAGATACACTCAGAAATGCAGAGTCAGGCGATTTCATCACTTTGTGAACTTTGTAGAGTCTGCCTACACAAACCTAGGTGGTATAGCCTAGTGCTTCTAGGCTCCAATCCTACACAGCATGTTACTGTACTGAATTTTGGAGGTAACAGTAATATGATGTATTTGTGTATCTAAACATATCTAAACGTAGAAAAAGTACAGTAAAAATATAGTATAAAAGATAAAAAACGGTACACTATGTAGAGTTGAATAGGACAATATTCAAGGGCAATATTCAACATGAACAGAATTTGTAGGACTGGAAATTGCTCTGGCTGAGTCAGTGTGTTAAGTGGTGAGTAAACGTGAAAGCCAAGGGCATTTCTGTATACTTTATAGACTTTATACACCCTGTGCACTTAGGCTGCACTAAACTTACACAAATATCTTTCTTCAATAATAAGTTAAGTTTAGTTTATGGTAATATTTTTTATCTTACAAATTTTGATTTTTAAATATTTTTTTTTGGAGAGGTTTTTGCTATAGGGCATGTGCGCTCGCCAGACAGACAGAGAGAGACAGAGAGATAGAAAGCGAGAAATCATCCCCCAGGGGGGATGGCCACGCTGCAATCCCTTCTCCTCCATTCTCCTCTCGGGATCTTGGACACGCACGCACATGCGCCCGGCGTGAGTTTTAAGCCACCTGGTCCGGGATGCGAACCGTGGTCTACTATGTGGGAGTCCAACGACATAGCCATTACGCTAACTGCTGTTCCCAAATTTTTAAATATTTTTTGTAATAGGTAAAAATACAAACATTTTATAGCTGTACAAAAATATTTTTCAATATGTTCTTATTCTATAAGTTCTTTTATTCTTGTTAAAATTTTCTGTTAAAAACAAGACACAAACACACACACATTAACCTAGGCTTATGCAGGGTTGAGAGTGTCAGTATCACTGTCTTCCACCTCTACATCTTGTCTCACTGGAATGTCTTCAGGGACAAAGACATGTATGGAGCTGTCTTGTCTTTTCCCATGACACAATATCTTCTTCTGGGACACTTCCTGAAGGATCTGCCTGAGACTCTTCTTGAGAAGGTGTCACTCTTCAGAAATAGGCCTAGGGTGGTTTGCTTGTTTTATTTATTTATTTTTTTCTGTAATAGATTTGCTCATAAACAGACAATGCACCATGAACCTTTCTCTCTATTAATGAAAAACTTTTCAGTGTTAGAGTCAATGTTTTCAAACATTTTAAGAAACTTGTTGAGGTCTTCAAAAGCTTCTGCTAAGCCTGTCATTAAATTTTCTTGAGGATTCTTTTTTGTTTTTTCCTCTTCTTCTTCTGCAGTTTTCTGTGTTTCAGCCACACCCCGGTTCAAACTGTTTGCCATTTCAACCTCAGTCAAGCTGATTTTTGCAATCTCCTCATCCTTCGCCAATTCTTTGAGGTTGTGGACAAACCACTTGAGTATTTTCTTACATATGCCATTCACACACAAAACAACATGAGGTGGAGATTAAATCAAGCACAAGAGAAAATGATGCAATCAAGAGATGTGTGAAATAGGAGATGTATCAGGCTACTTTGGGCATAACATGGTGCATAATGTTTTATTTATCTACTTAATTTTTATTCATGATGGAGTGTATGTACGCACACAGGAGAGTAAGAGAGAGTGGGGGAGCACCCGCCACAGGTTCTTGTCATGCCTCCATACTTTCCCTTCAGTCCTCCAGTCCTCCAGCCCATTCAGTCTTGGGCACTTACTCAAGTGTGTTCAAGTGTGTTCCAGGCCGACTGGGCCTGGGATTGAAATGGAGGTCACCATGTGGATCTTGAGTAATGTTTTACCACTGCACCATGTAATTTCTTTTTAATAAGTAGATCTACACCCTAAAATAATGATTAAAAAGTATAGTAAGTACATAAACCTGTAACATAGTTGTTTATTATCATTTTCACATATTATGCCCTGTACATAATTGAATGTGCTCTACTTTTATACCACTATCACCATAAACATGGGAGTAACGCATGGCACTAAGTTATCAGGATGGCTACGACATCACTAGGTGATAGAATTTTTCAGTTCCATTGTCATTTTATAGGGTCATCCATATCTGTACAGACCATTGTCAAACAAAATGCCATTATGTGTACATGACTGAGTATGTGACGCTGGATGTTGGTTTTTCATAGATGCCACTTACCATTAACTGATGGGCAGAATGAACGCTTAATGTTCAGTGCTTCGTCTGAAATCAGCATGATTATGTGATTTTCTTCTCTGTGTTTTGTTAATATGACAAATTTCACTGATTTTCAAATACAAAAACAGTCTTGTACTCCTGCGATAAAACTTGTATTGACTTTTTACATATTGCTAAGTTCTATTTACTAATAGTCTGTTATGGATTTTTGTTTCTATATCCACAAGGGAATTTTGGCTTATGATTTCTTTTATGGCAATGTTTTTGCCAGTTTTCAGCATCTGGATTATCTTAGCTTTAGAAAATAAGTTGAGAAGTGTTCCTTTGGTTTCACAAAGGCCTTTCTGTAAGGTTAACATAATTCTTTTTCCTGAAATACCTTATAAAAATGTTCATTGAAATCATCTTGTTGAGGCATTAGAAAAATTCATTTTCATTGATATATGTAGAATTATTCACAGTGTTAATTTGCATTGAGTCTATTTAGGTAAGTTATATGTTTCTGCATTTTTTCCATGACGTTGAATTTATTATCATATAATTGCTTCACATATTTCCTTATTATTATTTTAATGTCTTCACTATCTGTAATGGCCTCTTCTTTGAGTTCTATACTTCTTGAATTTTCCTTTTTTTTATATATATAAAACAAATTTTATTTGGGCATTGTTCAAGAATTACATCTGGCATGCAGCCTGGATGAACATATCCAGGTGGTCCAAAAAGTGCTCACTAAGGTACTTTCTTAATTTCTGTATCTGTCTAGCTGCTTTTTTCCACTTCATTAATTTCTGTTTTTATGCACATTATTTATTTTTTGCCTAGTTACTATGCCTATAGTTTGCTCTTCTTTTGCTAATTCCTTAAAGTGATAATTTAAATTATTATTTTAGACCTGTCTTCTGTTTTATTTATTTATTTTTTAGAGAGAGATTTTTTTTTGCTATATGGCACATGTACTTGCCAGAGAGACAGAGAGAGTTAGGGAGACAGAAAGCAAGAAATTGCTCCTCCCCACCCACCTGGGGAGGACAACCAGGCTGCAATCCCTTTTCCTTCATTCTCCTCTTGGAATTCTGGGCATACATGCATACATGCCCAGAGTGAGTTTTAAGTCGCCAGGTCTGGGACTTGAACTGCAGTGAACTACGTGGGAGTCCAGCAACGTAACCAGTACAACATCTGCTGGTACTCTATTAAATTTTTTAAATTTTTCTCTTTCTTTTTTTTTCTGGAGGACATGTGTGCATGATAGAGAGACAGAGAAAGAAAGAAAGCATCCCCTAGTGAGGCGTGGTCACGCTGCAATCCCTTTCTCTCCATCTTACTATCTTGTTAGTGGTTTTTTTTTTTTTTTTTTTTTTTTTTTTTGAGAGGTTTTTCGCTATAGGGCGCGTGCGCTCGCCAGACAGACAGAGAGAGACATAGAGACAGAAAGCGAGAAATCACCCCCCAGGGGGGATGGTCACGCCGCAATCCCTTCTCCTCCATTCTCCTCTCGGGATCTTGGGCACATACGCATACGCGCCTGGCGTGAGTTTTAAGCCACCGGGTCCGGGATGCGAACCGCAGTCAACTACGTGGGAGTCCAGCGACATAGCCATTACGCTAACTGCTGGTTCCCTCTTGTTAGTGTTTTGAACACTCATGTATATGTACCTGGGGTGTTTTTCCAACTGTCAGGGATGGGATTTGAACCATGGTCAGCCATGTGGAATTCAGCTTCCTTAACCTAATATTATAGTGCTGGTGCTCTTTTTTCCCCCTGTTCATTCATTTATTTTTATTTGTAGAGCATGTATCTACACACATAAGAGAGAGAGTTACCTTTGACAGGTCTTACCAAGCTGCAATCACCTCTCTCCAACCCTCCAGCTCATCAGGATCTTAGGCACTTGTACAAGCACCCAGCATGTTTTCCATATGAACTAGAGATCCAAACAAGTTAGTTGGCTATGTGACTTCCAGCACTGTAGCTCCAGTTTGCTTCTGACTATACCACAAGACTGGGCCAAGACCTTCTTTCTTTTCTAGTATAAGTTATGAAGGTTCCTCAAAAACCTACAAATAGAACTCCTATACAACCCAGTAATTCTATTTCAAAGAAGCAAAAGGGTAGGAAAATAGTCATAAAAGCAGTTGCACATCAATGTTTATTCCAGCATTATTCACAAGTGCTAAGACATGAAGTCAACTTAAGTATCCAAGAACAGAGAATGGATTGAAAAAATACGGCACATATACGCTATAGAATACTACTTAGCCATAAAAAAATAATGAGACTCTGACATTTGATACAAAGTGTATGCATATGGATGATTACACTAAGCAAAGCAAGCCAGACTATGAAAGATAGGCATTGTATGTCCCCATTTAATATATATGGAATGTCTGCACTTTATGGTAGAAACTGCAAGACTAGAAGATCTAATAGCAGGGAGGACAGCTGTAGATATAAGATACAGTGTAGGAGGGGTTGGGAAATAAGGTGTGAGATGAAGAGGATCAGGGAAAAATATTTAATAGGCCCAAACATGAAAATATATCTATTAATGATAATGTATATGGTAATATCTTTGACTTGACTAATATTCACTGTATTCATAGTAGAAAAGACCATTTTGTACACTGTGAAAATGTATAGTGATAGAGACCAGCAGATTGCACAGTGGTTATGTCACTGGACTCCCATGTAGTTGACCGCAGTTTGAGTCCTGGACCTGGTAGCTTAAACTCATGCCAGGTGTGTATGCATGTGTGCCCAAAATCCTGAGAGGAGAATGGAGGAGAAGGGATTGCGGCGGCATGGCTATCCCTTTTGGGGGGTAATTTCTCGCTTTCTGTCTCTCTGTCTCTCTGGTGAATACAAATACCCCCTATAACAAAAATCTCTCTTAAAATGGGACCAGCAGATGACATAATAGTTATGTCACTGGAATCCCATATAGTTGACCACAGTTTGAGTCCCAAGCATGGCAATTTAAAACTCATGAAGGGTACATGTGTGTGATTGCCTAAAATCACAACAAAAGAATGGAGGAAAAGGGATTGCTGTGTGCCCATTGGGTGATTTCTCACTTTCTGTCTCTCTGTCTCTCCAGCCAGTGTGCATGTCCTACAGAATAAAAATCTCTCCTAAAAAAAACCACTCTCTTAAAAATATGTATAGTGTGGGAACCAGCAGTTAGCGTAATGGCTCTGTCGCTGGACTCCCACGTAGTCGACCGCGGTTCACGTCCCGGACCCGGTGGCTTAAAACTCATGCCGAGCGCGTGTGTGTGCGTGCCCAAGATCCCGAGAGGAGAATGGAGGAGAAGGGATTGCGGCATGACCATCCCCTCTGGTGGGTGATTTCTCACTTTCTGTCTCTATATCTCTCTCTGTCTGGCGAGCGCACGCGCCCTGTAGCGAAAACCTCTCCTAAAAAAAATATATGTATAGTGTTAAATGTAAATTTAAAAAATATTCAAAAGTAATGAAACTAAATATATCAACATAAAAAAGCAAATAATTTCCTAAGTACTTTATTTTATAAATTTTGCTATTTTTATTATCAATTCAAATGAAATCAGAAATACCTTCTAATGCTTTTTGTGTTTTCTTTTTAGAGTCAGGTAACGCAGAACATACTGTGGACTGTTTAATTTCCTTATATTTGTTGCTTTTAAAATATCTGTTATTAATTTTTACATAACTTTGTTATTGTTTTTTTAATTTAATTGTAGTATGAATTAATTTTGAACATTTTGCAATTTTAAATATACTTTGTTACACAGATATGGCTTACCTTGTTGAATATTTCATATGTACATTTAAAGGTGATTTTTCATCTTTGTTGTATAAACTGTTATATGACTCTCAATTAAGATAAGTAGTTGATATTTTTGAAAACTTCCATTAAGTTTACCAAGTTTTCATCTGGAAATAATTGAGAAAGAAGTTTTAAAACTCCAGCTAGGCCAGTTGGTAGCACAGTGGAAATGCAACTGAACCCACATTGGAATATGAGAAAAGTCTTGGGGTCACCCGGATCATTCTGTGTGTGTGTGTGTGTGTGTGTGTGTGTGTGTGTATGCCCGTCGTCCACGCTGGCTGACACTGGGGATAGATGGCAGTGTAAAATCCTGCAAGAAGGTACCACTTTTTCTGTCTCTCTCTCTCTTTGTCCCTCTTATGGAAGACATAAATTAATAAGTTGTATTTTTTAAAAAAAGTTCTACCTGTCATTACAGATGTATCTATGTGTCCTTATTTCTGTTGCTTTTTGCTTCTTGTAATTTGCAGCTTTATTATTGCATACATACACATTTACGACTGTTATGTCTCTGGTGAATTTACTTTTTTATTTTTAATTGCCAGAAGGTATATACACTAGCCAGAGAGAAAAGGAGTAAGAAAGTCAGGGAGCAAGCGTTCCTCAGTGAGGCATGGTCATGTAACAATCCTCCTTCCTCTATTTCTTCATCTTGTAAGGAAGTTGGGCACACACATACATGCATCTGGCGTGTTTTAAAGCTGCCTGGGCTGGGCCTCAATCTAGGTTGGCCATGTTGGGACCCAACTCCAGTTTAAAATGCTTCATCATTCATCACTGTGCTGCTGGGTTGGCTTTAATAACCCTTCTATCATCGTGAGATGCTCTTGTTAATGCCTGGCAATAGTTCTTGTCCTGAACTCTGTTTTGTCTTATATTAATAAAACCACTTCATTTTTCTTATGATTTATTTTAGTATGGCATTTGTTTTCTCTTTCTTTCAACCTGTTTCTTCATATTTAAAGTACTTTTCTTATACAGTTTTGCTTTTTTTTTATCAAGTATAACAATCTCTTCCTTTCAACTGGAGTGCTTGGAAAACTTACATTAATCTAGTTATTGATTTCACTTGAATTAACTCTATTATTATACTATTTGTTTTCTATTTGTCCCATTTGCTTTATTTCTCTGTTCTTTATTCCTGCCTTTTTTTTTAAGTTTTTGCTATAGGATGTATGCACTTGCCAGAGAGACAGAGACAGTGAGAGGGAAAGTGAGAAATCACCCTCCAACCCCGAGGGGATGGCCACACTACAATTCCTTCTCTTCCATTCTTCTTCTGGGATCGTGGGCACATACACACACGCACCTTGTGTGATTTTGAAACCACTGGGTCCAGGACTTGAACTCTAGTTGGCCAGCAATTTAACCACTATGCAATCTGCTGGCCCCATTCCTACCTTAAAAAAAAAAAGTTTGAAATTCTTATTAAATTCTTATCCTTTGTAATATTTTAGTGGTGTCTGACACTATTATAATATTTAATGTCTCAATGCATTAAAAATGTTTTTAACTTGTTGCATTTTATTACAGTTAATATTGTGCCACTTTGTTTCATCTTTTGTGTTGTTTTTATGTATTTACATATATCATGTAATCCAATTACATAATGTTATAGTTTTATTTTTCTGAAACAGTCATATATATGTCTTTTTGTTTTTTATCATTACTCACATATTTATCATTTTGATGCTGTTTCTTTTTATTGAGTCATATTTCATCTTGCTTATTTATTTTTGGTTGACATCCTTTTTATTTTTCAGAATATAGATCTGATGGTGATTAATTCTCTCAACTTTGATTTATCTGAAAATGACTTTATTTCTCCTTAATTTTTGAAGTATATTTTTGATAGTAAAATAATTCTGGGTTGACTTACATTTTATAGAACTTAGAAGTTATTCTGTTCTCTTTTGATCTTTGTTGTTTCTGGCAAGAAGACAGCACTAATTCATATGTTCATTCCTTTGTATATAATTTGTCTTTTTTTTATGTCCAGACTGTTTTAAAAGATTTTTAATTATCTTGTATTTTTAGCAGTGTGACGATAACGTGACCAGGTTGTTGTTTTTGGTTTTTGTATTAATACAAGTGGACTTACCTTACTTTTATGAATTTGGAGGTTGACATTTTTATAAAATTTGGGAAAATTTTGATCAAATCTTTGAATATATATTTTTATCACATTTTGTCCTTCTTTTTCCTTTAGGACTCCACTTCATACACGTTAGACTGTTGCAATTGACTCAATGGTCATTGACAGTCTAATTTTTATTATGAGGATTTTTTTTTAATTTCTCAGCGATGATTTCTATCAAATGGTTGCTACTATTCTCTCTTTGATTTTACTGACCAGTTCTCACTCCTCTCCAATATGCTTTTATACCTGTAAAGGAACATTTTCATGTCATATGTCTTTTTTTTTATGTCATATAGCTTAACTTTTCATTCTAAACGTTCCATTTAGTTCTTTTTTCTTTGTTTTCATTTCTATGCTAATGTTTCCTGCTTTTTCTTCACTATATACATATGTTTTGTTTTTTGTTAATTAAAAAACTATTCCAACATCTTAGTCTTATTGTGTCTGTTTCTAATGACCATTCTCTCAATCTCTGATAACTTGTCACATTTTTTCCTGATTATTTGACCATTAACCTTTTTCTGCGAAAAATTCCAATTTATTATATAGACTCTTGATTCTGTTATCTTCCTCTGAAGAGTGTTTTTTATTTTATTTTATTTTATTTTTTATAACAGACAGATTATTTGCAGAGCATATTTAAAAGGTGTTTTGGTGTATTTTTGTCTCTTGATAGGGCAAATTTATGTGTTTACTAAGGCTCTTTTAAAAACATGGAAGAGGGGGGGAACCAGCAGTTAGCGTAATGGCTATGTCGCTGGACTCCCACATAGTCGACCGTGGTTCGCGTCTTGGACCCGGTGGCTTACAACTCATGCCGGGAACGTGTGCGTGCGTGCCCAAGATCCCGAGAGGAGAAGGGAGGAGAAGGGATTGCGGCGTGACCATCCCCCCTGGGGGGTGATTTCTCGCTTTCTGTCTCTATGTCTTTCTCTGTCTGTCTGGCAAGCGCACGCGCCCTATAGCAAAAAACCTCTCCAAAAAAAAAAAAAAAAAAAAAAAAAAACATTGAAGAGGGGGACCAGCAGTTAGTGTAATGGCCATGCTGGACTCCCATGTCGTCAACTGCGGTTTGTGTCCTGGACCCGGTGGCTTAAAACTCATGCCAGGCACGTGTGCGTGCGTGCCCAAGATCCCGAGAAGAGAATGGAGGAGAAGGGATTGTGACGTGGCCATCGCCCCTGGGGGGTGATTTCTCACTTTCTCTCTCTCTGTCTGTCTGGTGAGCACACGCACCCTGTAGCAAAAAACCTCTCATAAAAAACAAAACAAAACAAACAAACAAACAAACAAAAACAAAACAAAACAAAACAAAACAAAAACTTAAAAAACATGGAAGAGGGACCAGTAGAGGGCACAAAGATTATGTAGCTGGACTCCCACATAGTTGACTGCTGTTGGAGTCCTCGACCTGGTGACTCAAAATTCATGCTAGGCATGTGTGTGTGCATGCCCAAGATCTTGAAAAAAGATAGGGGTGAAGGGATTGCAGCATGGCCATCCCTGCCACGAGTGATTTCTCACTTTCTCTCTCTCTCCAGCAAGCACATGCACCCCATAGCAAAAACCTCTTTAAATAAATAAATAAATAAATAAAAATGTGGAAGGACTCACATTCTAAAACTATTTTTTTATTTTTAATAAGTAAAGTTTTATTAGAAATAGCCACACCTACTCCTTTACATATTATCTATGGCTGCTTTTGCATTGCAGAGACAGAATTATACCATTGTTCGTGGAGGTTATTTGACCCACAAAGCTGAAAATATTTACTGCCGAATCTTTACAGAAGTTTGCCATCTCCTGTTCTAAATGAAAACATATGAATTTTATGAAGATTTACAGATCAGAATGAAATAGAAGTTCTTTTTATTTTTCACTGTATTTTAATGTATTCTCCACACTAATCCTGTTAAACTCAGGGCAGGTATTTGGTGTCACTGCATTTTCTCTCAATGGGTTCAGAGCAACTTGAAACTATAGGGTGGTTTTTATTCTTGTCTTGGAAGGAGTTAGGTTTGTAGCCTGCTGTAACTTTCTTGATTCCTTTATTCAGCATGAAGAAAAGAAAAAGGGCCCAGGGCAAGTAAAGCAAGCCATTTATTTTATACATCCAGTGAGTTAGGTTCTTTTAAGTTAAACTTTAAAATATAATTCCAGGTTGAAATAAAAGGACTAGTACCACACTAGGGGAAATTTTAGACCAAAAGGTATCTTTTGAGAGGAAGTAGGTGATAAAGAAATTAATTTTGTTGTTTTGTTCTTCAGTAGTTTTGTATAGGTTACAAACACCAGAGAGAGAGAGACAGACAGAGGGAGAGAGACAGGCAGAAAGAGAAAGTGAGAAATCATCTGCTGGGGGGGAGGTTCACGCCACAATCCCCTCTCCTCCATTATCCTCTCATGGTTTTGGGACATGCATGCACACACACCCGGTGTTTTTCAAGCTGCAGGGTTCAGGACTCAAAGCATACAGTTGGCTATGTGGCATCCTGTCACCTCAACTATCTTGCTACCTGTTGGCCCTAAAAAGTTTTCTTAAAAGAAATAGGGAGGGAAAGAGCAAAGAAACACGGCAACCTGTCTGGCAAGTGCTGGAATTAAAATGATTGTGCTAGGCTGAAAAGCTCAGTTAAGCCAAATAAGACAAGTTTTGTTAAGTGTAAACCTTATGTTAACTCACACTATATTTTGTTTCTCTATAGACACGCTCTGCTCCTACACTTCCCACCTAATGGGTAGTTCAGTGAAAAGAAATGAAAACAGATATGTATCAATGTGTCCTTTCTTTCCATGATCAAGATAAATTTGTCCCTGGATGCCAAATGCACTAAGATGTACTGTTTTGCATTTTGTTGGTAAGCTAGGACCATAAATCATACTGGTTATCTATGATTTTACTTCAAAATTAGCAACAACCTAGATTTGCATTTGATCTGTTTCTTGGTATGGCATAGATCACTTTCACTGTAGGCCCTTTGAGCTAAATGAAGTATGTTGACATATGTGCCAGACAGTATCAGGAATGTACTTACATAGGCACATTCTTGTTCATTTTTATCCACTACCAAACAGTTGTTTTTAACAGGAATAGCACTGGGGAGCTAAGAGAAGCTGGCAAGAAAACTGAAAAACTGAGACCCACAAATATTAAATGCATTGCTTAAGGTCTTAAAATGACACTTTGAAAGAAGATAGTCAATTAGATAAATATGAACACAGTATCACTCCAAGGATCAGAGATTAAGACTCTAAGGAGACTGCTGACTGTAGAATTTTCATGGAGCTAAACAGAACAATCGAGAAGAAACACTCCTAAAGAAACTATGGTTAAATTCTTAAACCTTTAAGCTCATTTAAAAAAATAAATGTATTACCATATTTCTCATTGAAAATGACAGTGTTATTAATATACTCTTTTACTAGCTGAACTGCAAAAAATTTTAATGTAAGGCAGTACTCAAAGAACTTTAGAAAGATTTATGAACAAATGATATTCATTGTAGTCTAATTTATAACAATAATTTTCTTATCATTTAAATGTCTAACACTATATGAAGTTATTGAACATGGAATATGATGGAGCTATCCTCTTAACAGACTTTTAGGAACAGGAGGAAATGCTAAATATATTTCTAGAATAGCATATGAACTGATATAAAATACGATGCAAAATTTGAAAAAGTATATATAGAAAAGAGGCCAATACCAAAATGATTAATGGTCGTTGGGATCTTGGGTAATTTTAATGCTATTTTTGTCCTATTCCATATTTCTAAAATACATACGTATTTCTCATCTAACTAAAAAGTAACATGATAGTTATTTTAAAACAATATTTCCTTTGAATGGATGATTTTCACTGCAAATCTATCTGAAGACCTTCAAAGACTTGTTTTCATGACAACTACTCAGAAAAATATTTTTATAGGGATAAACTAGAAACCTAAACATTCAACAGGAGATAGTTGAATCATCACACATCCAGAAAAGGGAATATTTTATAGCTACTGATAATTGTATATACAAATTTTAATGACCTAGGATACTGCTCACAGGAGTATTTGCAAGAAATACTAATGTTGACAAGTCTCTCTGGTAATGGTTTACTAATGATTTTCACTTTTATACTTTACCCTATTTTCTAAATTTACAGTATTTTATTATCAGAAAAATACCTTAAAATGAAAAAGTTATTTTTAAAAAGCACATTATCATGCATATGACAGTGCAGTGTCTTGGAAGCATTCCAACTTCCAAATAGCTCATTGCTCTTTCCTGTTTCTTTAATAATAATGCTCTAAAGATTGAGAGGAAACACGAAGCAAGGGCAGTTTTTGTAGCTTACTTCCATTAGAATTTTTAATTTTCCTCTAGTTTAAATTAGAAGATACAAAACAAAGACTTGCTTGGGAAGGGAGTAGAAGACAAAATGATTTTTTTTTTATGTGCCTTGGTTTAAGTGTATTTTCTTTCAGCATAACTAGAAAACATTTGTCATTATCCCTGGAATACATTAGAGATTTTTAAGAGCTATTACGTACATCTATAAAATTCAAATTATATAGTTTTCTGTTACCAAACATATTAAGGCAGTTGCTGGAAATCAACCAAAAAGATGTGGCTTTATCACATTCTCATAACTTCAGAGTCTTATAAAAGATTTTTCTTTATAGTTTTTGTATAACAATTTCAATGGTAAAACAAGTTCAAACTTCCCTAGGTAAAAACAAAACTGGTGGGGCTGACAGGTGGCGTGGTGGTTAAGGATGCTGAATCCAGGACCTGGCAGCTTATTTTCTCACTTTCCCTCTCTCTCTCGCTCTTGCTCTCGCTCTCGCTCTCGCTCTCGCTCTCTGTCTCTCTCTCTGGTCAAATTAAAATAAATAAATAAACAGACAAACAAAGCTAAAAAAATTCTAAAAAAACCCAACAACAACAATTAAACAAAGCCTGTGAAATCAATTCTTGTTACAAAGCCACTTCAGGCAATCAAGTTCAGATAGCATTGATTTAGATGCATCTTCTGTCTAGTGAAGACAACTAGCAGAGCCTCATAAAAAATAAATAAATAAAACTGAAATGCTCCTAAGCTTAGAAAATGACAACCAACTTAAAAGAAAAGTGAAGAGATGTTGGGAATAAAACAAACAAACAAACAAAAAACAACAAAAAAAAAATTACTGTTGATAAATGCCTTCAGTGGCAAAATACTGTACTGAAATGCTGATTCATGCTAGAACAAATGTTAGAAATAAATAACTTAGGTTACATCCCTAGCTTTACAGTTGTCCTCACTTTTCCAGATGTTCCTCATGTTATAAATTATAAGTACGCATCATTGGAAATTGCTATCATATATTTTTAGAGTTCGCTATTAGCACCTAATTCCCCTTTAAACTTCTGTCTTCCTCTTGTTCAGTGTCTGCTCCTTCAATATCCTCATTTACAGAACAAGACTTATCCAAGAGAAGTATAGTGACCATTTGTAATCCATTAGTTTGTATCCTCTAGGGTTTGATTTAAACTTGAGGTGACAACTGTCCAGATTAGTCAAATTTTAGTCTATAATACTTTACTATGATTTAGGTACTCACCCCCCAAATGAGCAAAATTATACATAACAATTGCAGGTATCAGAAAGACTCCAAAGGCTGTTTTTCACTTTGTTCAAATTTAGTTTCCTGACATTAAGTTGTTGCCATCTGATGCAAGGAATAACTGACAACTACTTTTTCCTAAATCTGATCAATTTTATAGAACACCATGTCAATAACAAATGCTTCTGTGTCAATAACGAATGCTTCAACATCATCAGCTCCAATCTGAAGTTCTTGCTGCATATTTTCCACTGGCATTCCTATAAAAGTAAGTAGTCTTATTTTTGCCATATTCTGTTCATTTAATAGGTCAAGCGAATCAGTGAGATCTTTATTATTCTGATAAAACTTGACATACGATGTCAATTTTTCACTCACAAAAATGGTTAAAAGATCGTGAATAAGCTCCCCTTCCAAAAACTTGACTAGTTTTAAAGTAAGATGATCAAAAAGATCCATTGAAAACAGATATTTCAATGCTTGTACTGTGCACCTGTGGGCATCAACTTGAGCCTGGGAAGTGCTGACTTCTGTATAACTTCCGAGCAATTCCACCGTGACTTTTGAAACTGTCATTTTTCTTACAATCTGCAAGTGCCTCCTAACGTAGTCTTAAAAGGATGTGCTTTTTTTTTTTTAAGTTTTGAGATTCCAGTCAGAAATCCATTTTCTAACCTGATCCAGCTTGGTGAAATGTACCGGCTGGCCCCAAAGATGCTACCACACAAATAAGACTGCACATGCTGTATCTCATAGGAGTGCTGTTGTCCATCTGACGGCAAAGGTTGCTTAGCCACTGAAGCCTCAGAAACAAACATTTGCACTCCTGAATTTTGCCCAGTTTTTCACATAGCTTTCAATAAAAATTTCTTGATTGTCTGGCTTCAGGATCAAGAAGAATGAAATCATGCTGCTCATTACTCTTTCCACATCTTTGTCATCTTCCTTCAGACACACAACACAGGCTCAATCATTTGAGCTAATCTACATTAAGTCCACCTTGTGAGGTGTCTTCTGAGATCTTTGCTCTGTCAGATTTCAGATAAGCATGAAAAGCGAGAGCTTGATCTTCCTCAGTGATGTCAAGAAAGGTTGAGAAGCTCAGGGTGCAGGTCAGGGTACCACAGATGCTGCGTTCACAAACTGTGCCAATTGGAAAAGAGCCATACTCTAAACTCTGATGGTGAGAAACCCTGAAATCTCTACTTAATTCTTCCAACTTTCCAACTGTTTTCTTCAATATTTTTTTCAAGGTTTCCCTACGTGTTTGAATGCAGCACCAGTCAAGAATATGAGGAAAGATTATGTGACAATTTTGTTCCTTTTGCCATTGAGGATCACTTCTTGATAGGATTTCTCTCCCTAAAATATCTTTTGGAAGTCCAGACTATTTAATTGGCCACTTCAAGCAATGAAACAAAATGAAGTTAAACGAAATAAATGAAAAACTGCATCATTTTGTTGGCTTTCTAGTTGCAGTCCTCTATAGACTTAGAAATATCCTCATGGCAGAAGCTATATATAAATGCAACTTCTATCAGACATCATTCCAGTTTTTGCTTCCTTTTTTTCAGTCCAATGCGATCATTTTTTTTCATTTTATATTTTGCTAAGATATTCTAATTACCTTTAGGAGGGTTAGTCTGCTAAGCAAGAGCTGCATTAATTCATTTATGCTGTCTTACGATGTGTACTATTCAATGGTGTGTGCTATTGTGCCTTTCATTTTCCTTTCTTTCTTTTCTTTCTTTTTTTTTTGCTTGCTTGCTTGCTTTGCTTTTTGTTCTTGATCTTCCACTGTAGCCACCGACACTAAAGCACAATCCTCATACTTACTCTTCTGCTAAGAAAACTAAGTTTAAATGCCTGACCATAGGGTCAACTATTTAACCTCTCATATCATCGCTTTCTAGGTTTTGCTCACAACAGCGCATAAAGAATCTGAGGACACGTTAGCTGATCCTGCATGATCCTAACTTCGAGCATCTATTTGAGGGTCGTCTCCCACTTCTCTTTCTCCTTTTAGTTACAGTTGAAACCTCTGGAATAACTGAGCTACCTTTTTTTGCTACAGTTATTTGAATCCCAGGTGCTACAGAAGAGAGTGTCCATCTAAAATGAAAACTCATCTCTCTGTTTCTATCTTCAAACATTCTTCCCTTAGCAGTTAAGGAATAATGCACACAGCAATCGTGTATACTACGTAAAAGTATTGGTTTGGGGCCAAATTATTTCTGTTCCAATAGAAAAAAAAGCAAGCCATACAAAATCTTTTAATATTTCTATTTTTCTATCCTTGTCATTACAGAAAAGACTGGCTTTCGTTGAAATTGTTTTAAAAACTCATTTACCATGCAGCTGCATATAAAAGCAAAGGAGGCAGGGTAGCTCCGAAAATAAAACTTCTTTACACTTATCAAAATGAAAAGAGAGAGCTAATCTAAGCATCTAAAACACTTTCAGATGGCAAGTTTGACCTTGCTTCCAGGCTGATACTTTACATATGAAAAATATCATCTGTCTATTCCTTTCATGGAATAGTTTCAGGAAAAAAGTGAACTAAATGGGTACCACAGAATTTGTGACCATTTTATACAATACGAACACTATATTGTAAAGAATTATAAAACAAAAAAGTCATTTTAGTTTTAGAATTAAAATACTTAAAAATCAATATACGCTTATGTTTCGTATTCTCTTTAGTGTTACTTACCTTTTAGTGCATCATTTTTTTAAAATATGACATAGCTACATTATAAAATCAATAAAAAAAATAACAAAGGGAAAAAATGCCCTATTTCCCACTCTAATGCATCTCCTGTTGGAGTGATTTGTTATAATTTGGCTATATTATTTACTACATTTTACTTACATTATTTGGATTCATTTGAATTTATTGAATTCCTTTTTTTTCTATGTACATTTCTAAAAATATGAAATGAAAGTTTACATATACATCTAATTATTTTAAATATAATATGCCCAAATATTTTTTTCTGTCATTTATTTTTTTCATAGCCATCATTTGAATGGTTTCATGATAGGTGGGCTTACTATAGATGGCTAATTTTATTAGACATTAACATTTTCTCTCAAATTTTACTGTTATACATTTTGTCATCCATATAACTTAGAGATTCCTTTTCCTTTTTTTTTTTTTTTTCTTTACGGTTTTTCCTTAGGGCATGTGTGCTCACCTGAGAGAGAGACAGTCAGACACAGGAAGAGGGAAAGTGAGAAAGCACCCCCCAGAGGTGATGACCATGCTACAATCCTTTCTCCTTCATTATTCCCCCAGGATCTTGGGCATACACACACACACGCACCTGGTTTGATTTTCAAGACACTGGGTCCAGGACTGGAACTGTGGTCAACCAAGTAGGCGTCCAGCAACATAACTACTATGCCATCTGCGGGTCCTTCTTTTTCTTTTTTTTCTTTTCTTTCTTTTTTTTTTTTTTAAAGGAAATGATACTTATGTCATGGACTATAGGGAGGAGTAAATAAAATATTCTTATTATATGTTTAATATACTATCTGGAACATATTTTATGAAAAGGAAATCTCAGTAATCCTGACCTTTTGAGCTAAATACTTAAGCCACAGATACTTTCACCACAGATAAGTGGATACACATTGTAGACAAAAATGAGAAAGCAGATAGTGGTGGATTTCTGAGGTATGTGGAGCATGTTATGCACTAAGATCTTCAGAAAGATATGTTGTAAATATTGTAATTAAAACAATAAACATATAATTTATAGCATTAGATATTTATTCATATACAGGTTTGGGGAAGCTAGTTTCTTTTCTTTATTCTTCATCTCCCCATCTGTGCAAACAGCACTTTTTCTTTTCTACTGTAATCCCATTGTAGAAGCTTGAGTTTAGAGGTTGGCTACAGATCTTTGCTTCCAAATGAAATGTCCATGTTTCAAAAACTCAAGTTTTCATTTTAAAGTCAATGTCTAAATTGATAAGCATGCACTGTATAAGAGATTTCAAAAACAAAGTGACATGTTAAAGAACCATGGATCAGGGTTCAAGGGCCCTGGGGTTTAGTTTCCCCATTTATAGCATAAAATGTACTGTATTATTTCATCTTTGAGAATTCATGACCAAACCATATATAAGGAAAAAAAAACATTTTTAACATAACATTTCAATTTCAGTATCATGTCACACTTAAAAAAATACTGTGAAAATATCTAATGGCTACAGCATCTTTCACACAGATTGTAAAATTTTAATTGTTTTACAAAGTAAGGGACAGCAAAAAACAAAACAATTTCATTGTGTCTCCTCATGAGCTAGATTCATGTCTCTCTGTTCTTGTGGCCCTAAGGCCTAAAAGGACATATTTTTATTTTGACATTTAAAAAACAAACGTGTTATTGAGTCAACTTCCAGCTGAAAGCAAAGAATCATGACATAGCACATATTAATTATTTACGGGTACCACTGTGAGCATACTTCTAATCAGATGATTCTATCAGAAAAAAAAACTATATTTTTTTCATACTAATTAGTAATAATAATATACGTATGTCTCTTAAAATTATATACAACCAGTTCAATAGAACAACAATGTGAGTTTAAAATCTGAGTTTTCTGGGAAAATTTGCAATTAAAATCCTGGAAACCCAGTTCTAAAACTCCCAGCAACCAAGTCCGAATGAGTGCCTCCATTATATGGAACACAAAGAGATTTCACTGAAACTTCTCTAACTCTAACAGAAGAACTAAAAGCTGGGAAGATAGAGCTAAATTCACTTAGCTAAGAGGGCCTCCAGAAATGGTGCAGGTTCTTTCTTCGTGTCTACAGGAGTTGAAAACAAAATGCCCGGTGCTACGGCAAGAATCTGAACTTCATAAAAGGAAACCTGCAGAAATTGAAAACCCAATTGCTGAAGTCAAGAGTTATAAGTAAAGATCAGACGTCAGTTGTGTTTAAGTATGTGGTAGGAAAGAGCAAATAAGACTGTAAGAAATGTCTCGCTATGCTGGACTATTCTCTGCGAATTCTGTAAGAAATGAAAGTGGACATAGTCCATTACCTAGAAATAAAACACATTTTTAGAATCAAACAGCCATTTTTCACAAGGTCACAAAGCTTGGCCAGCAAGAAAGCCAAATAGGAATGGAACAAGCAGGCGTTAACTTAGACAGTTTTAGGTTGATTAGTCATTCAATCATTTCCAGTTCATAGACTACTTAGTGTGCAAAGATTGAGCTAAATGATAGGAGACTTTAATAATATGTATTTGGATCAGTAAAAGAAATGATGCCAGCAAAAAGAGCATGTGCATCAGTTCCATTGCCCCAGCCCACATTACAAAGTTAAAACAGGATGTGAGCAGTGCTAGTCACGGGCACCATTACTTGTTCAGGAAACTCTTACAACTGGTTTGGCAGCAAACACTTCCTCCCTGAATGATGAGCATACATTTGGGCAGATTATCTAACTCTCTGTAAGTCTGAGGTGTGATTAAAATCAGGTCAACAGATGGCATGGTAGTCAACATTGCTGGACTCCCACATGGCTGACCACGGTTCGAGTCTTGCCCTGGTAGCTTGATTTCTCACTTTCTCTCTCTCTCTCTGGTCAAATTAAAAAAAAAAAAAAAAAAGAAAAGAAAAAAGAAAAAAAAGGAAGAAGAATGATGAATAAAGTTAAAATAATTCTGGAAAATAAAAAGTCAGGTCCTGAACATTCTAAGTCAGAATTCAGACCACCATAGATCTTTTATGAGAATCTTCGCTCTTTTTCACACACGTAATTGCTTTTTCCGTTAATTATAGTAAATAACTTTTTAAAATGTTTTTATTTATTTCATGAAACACAGAGAGAGAGAGAACAAGGCAAGCACCTTCAGCAAGGTCTGGTGTTTCCAAACTAGTCAGTATCATAAGCGCTGGCAAGGATGGGCAGGCGACTGTGAAGCTAAACCTGTTATCTTCCACACAGACCCCACACCATGTGAGGAGCATGTTATCACTGCACCATTGACTGAACCCACAATCTTCACCACATTCCTGAGAAGAAGAAAAAAGATGTAGCAAGTAGAAATAAAACAAACAGGGGCTAGCAGGTGGTATGGTGGTTAAGGGCACTGGACTCCCACATGACTGACTGTGGTCCAAGTCCTGGACCTGGTGGCATGCTTTCTGATTTACTCCCCTCTCTCTCTCACTCTGTGCCTCTCTGGTCAAATAAAAATAAAAATAAATAAATAAATAAATTTAAATAATTTTTTTTAAAGAAAGAAAGAAAACAAAACAAAACAAAAAAATCCTCAAGGGAATAGGAAAATTGTCCTAGCTATTCTATGTATCAGAAAAGATTGGTCTCCCCAGGTTGTTGGGCACTGTACCTTGAAAGTAATCGTGATGTGTTGTAGCCATGATTATTCTGGAGTCTGGGTTTCATCACTGCTCATTCTCCATGTACGTATGTTGTGATTTTCCCAGCTTAAGGAGGGTGTCCTATTGAGGGACCCAAAGCCTTTGCAAGCAGCTTTGTACAAAAGGCCTTCAGTCCACAACTGATGAACAGACGCCTTTAGAATGGATGACCCCCTGTTCTCAGCTTAGGGGTGACCAACACACAGTACATAGACATTGACTCCTAGTCCATGTGGATCCCTGCCCTAGTGATAGATCTGTCTGGACTCTATGTCTCTCTTTATGGTCCTGGAGGTGTTATCACACTCTCCTAAAAGCGCTTTTCTTTTCTGTTTTAACATTTTTCTCCCAAGTTTACCTATCAGTTTATTCTGTTAGCAAGACAGAGAGAAAAAGAGACAAGCACCCTTAGTAGGATCCCATGCTACAACTGCCGCTAGCCTCCCAGCCAACCAGGGATCATGGCTGCGCAAGTCCAGTGTGCACAAACCAACCCCAGAACCAAGCCCATGCTCTTCCGTACGGATCCAGCACTGGCTGAACTGCATGACTGCTGTACCTCTGAGCCAGCACAGCTTACTTTTCAATCAGGCCTGTAAGTCCTGTTCATGGCATAGCCTCCAAGATATTTAAGAACAAGCTTTTCTGAGATTCTGTTAAATAACATAATTGATCTAGTAGCACTTGGCCTTCATCTTCATGAAGATTTATGTTTGATCCTGTGAAGTTAAGATGGGAGAATTAATAAGCTGTTCTTGTGATTTTTATGAGGCAGGGTATTTTAAACATAGTTGATTAGGAAGAGGTATAATATAATTTATAAGACCATGAAATATCAGCATTAACCTGTGCATCTACATGTAGGAAATCCCAACTACTTTTAGCCGGGAAATCACATCTCCCTGGGCCTCATTTCTAACCATTAGCAAATTATCTCTTCATCTCTTCTGGGGTTGACAGGCAATTTTAGTGATAAATAAAGTTGAAGACTTTCAAAGTAAAGTTTGAATTACTTTGCATATATTTACACACATAAACAAAGCAACATTTGGCAATTAGGATTTGTCAGGATAAAAGACATTTAATAAATTTATCACCACCTAGTTGTTCCAGAGGCAAACACTAATTTTGATGCAATTAATCTAAGCATTCAAAGAATGAATTAATGAATTTCTAAATAAGTTACTATGGCTTACCATTACCTTTGCAGATCTTACATCTACTCATGTTAAAAATCTCTTTCTTTCATTTAATTTCTGCCAGCTCTTCTAAACTTTGGGGGTCCAAACAAATAGTTAAAACAGATGGAAAAAAGGATGTTTCTCTCTTCTAAATGCAAATATACAAGTAAAGAAGAATAAAACATTTTGATAGTGACATGTATTTTATAACCTAGTAACTAATACATAATAATAAATCACTTTCATGAATTAGAGGTTGAGATAAAAGTTTGCCTCTTAATAAGACAGACACCTTCATGGCTACTGAGAACTAGTGATTTCAGAGGAATAGGAGACATAAAGATTTTTCCACTGATAATTCAGCCTCCAGCCCACAAATTTACATGGAAAGGCAAGGGAGCAGGCCTCAGAAGACAGATACCTTCATGGCTACTGAGAACTAGTGATTTCAGGGGAATAGGAGAAATGAAGATATTCCACTGATAATTCAGCCTCCAGCCCACAAACTCACGTGGTAGGCAGACTTTCAAGCCTCCTGTCTCTGTCTCTGTCTCTGTCTCTGTCTTTGTCTCTCTCTACCTCTGTCTCTGTCTTTGTCTTCTCATTTTTGGTAATTTTTCCTTTTTAAATTTTTTTAAGATAAAGCAGTTTCTTGGCTTTCAGCCCCTCCTTTCCCTTTATCTTGTTAATAACTCCTTCTCCCTCTCCCAGCTGAGGAGAGGCAAGGGAGCAGACCTCAGAAGACAGACACCTTCATGGTTACTGAGAACTGGTGATTTCAGGGGAATAGGATAAATGAAGATTTTCCACTGATAATTCAGCCTCCAGCTCACAAACTCACGTGGTAGGCAGACATTCAAGCCTCCTGTCTCTGTCTCTGTCTTTGTCTTTGTCTCTCTCTACCTCTGTCTCTGTCTTCTCTTTTTTTTGTAATTTTTTTTTTTTTTGTAATTTTTTAAGATAAAGCAGTTTCTTGGCTTTCAGCGCCTCCTTTCCCTTTATCTTGTTAATAACCCCTTCTCACTCTCCCAACCCAAGAGAGGCAAAGGAGCAGGCCTCAAAAGACAGACACCTTCATAGCTACTGAGAACTAGTGATTTTGTGTGGCATGCATGCATGCCACATAGTTTTCTAATATTTGCTTGTATAAAAAATAATAATAATTTTTTAATAGCTTTTTACCTTCTGTTTTTCTCTGTTTCTTGGTTGTTTGTGTTGCTGTTGTTTCTCTCTCTCTGTTTCATTTTCTGCATGCTCCTGGATGCTCAGACTGAACTTCAAGTTTGGGAAGAAACATACTTTCCATCCGATGACTAGAAATCACTGCAGGACCACAAGAAATATGGGAAAGCAAGAAAATACCTCTCCTCCAAAGTAAAAAAAATAACTCCTCTTCACCCACAGACAGTTCAGTGGAAATCATGGAAATGTCTGATAAAGAATTCAGAATATTCATAATGGTGAAGCTAACAGAGATGGAAGAGAAGAGAGACAATGAACTGCAGAAGAGAAAGAAAAAAGGAGCTGATGAGTTCCGGTAGGTGAGGATATTCTTGCAAGATCTAAAAGAGGAATTACACACTTTACAAAAGAATCAAATGGAACTGTTAGAAATGAAGACTATAATACAGGAAGTCAAAATCTCCCTTGAAAGTATTAAAAGCAGACTAGATCATACAGAAAATAGAATCTCAGATGTAGAAGAGAAAATTGCTGGCCTAGAAAAATCCACCACAAAGACTGAGAAAATTGCCCCAAAATTTGAGAATATTATACAAGAAATACTAGATACCATCAAACGTCCAGACATCCGGGTAATTGGCATCCCAGAAGGTGAAATGACTCATAAGGGCATTGATAATCTATTCCATGAAATCCCGCAAGAAAACTTTCCAAACCTAGAGAGGCACTCAAAGATCCAGTCCCAAGAAATACAAAGGACCCCAAATAGAATCAACCCAAGATCTTCTCCAAGACACATTATAGCCAGACTGACCAAAACCACAGACAAAGACATGATACTAAGATTGGCAAGAAAGAAACAACAAGTTACCTACAAAGGATATCCCATCAGACTAACAGCAGACCTCTCATCGGGAACAATACGAGCGAGGAAAGAATGGGAAAATATATTCAAATTGTTAAGGGAAAAGCAATTGCAGCCAAGAATACTGTATCCAGCAAGATTATCCTTCATATGGGAAAAAAAGACAAGAACATTCTCAGAAGAACAAAACCTGAAAGAATTTACCAGCACCAGACCATATTTCTAAAAAGTTCTCAAGGGAGTGCTATATCAGGAAAATTAAATGTAGTTACACAGAAATAAGAGTTCAAGACTAAGAAAATGGACAACTTAATCGTAGGGAAAAGTCTGGAGTTGAATATTATATCCCAGAATTCAATCGGGACAATCGAACCACAACACAAGATAGATTACGTACATGAGACTGAACTGGTGAAATAGCATTCTGTGACTTTTGACTAAAATATTGCTGCTTTTCTTCTAAACTTTGTTCTTTGGTTTTAAGAGTTTTTGGCCTGTCTTGAGCTGTCAATAGATTCACGTACCTACTATTTGAACAGAATAATAACCTGTTTCCAGGCTTTAAGTTTTTTTTTTTTTTTGGAGAGGTTTTCACTATAGGGCGTGTGCACTCGCCAGACAGACAGAGAGAGACATAGAGACAGAAAGTGAGAAATCACCCCCCAGGGGGGATGGTCACGCTGCAATCCCTTCTCCTCCATTCTCCTCTCGGGATCTTGGGCACGCACTCACACGCGCCCGGCGTGAGTTTTAAGCCACCGGGTCCAGACGCGAACTGCGGTCGACTACGTGGGAGTCCAGTGACATAGCCGTTACACTAACTGCTGGTTCCCCAGGCTTTAAGTTTTAAACAAATTTCCTTACCAATTCAAAACTACTTCTCTTGAAATTACCAGCTGAACTTGCTATTGAAGATAGATTATTTTAAAAATTGTGCGATCAGTAAAAAATGGGGGGAAAGGAATGGAATATAACTGTAGACACCAGAGATAATGTGAGAAGAGCGTGGGAAAGGGCAGAGGGTCAGTCATAGGGGTTAAATAAATATATATACATATATATGCATGTGTGTGTATACATATATATATATATATATACACATATGTATACACACACACACACACACACATATGTGAAACTAGAGATGGAAAATTATTGATGATAATAACATACATGATTAAGCCACTATGCAGTATATCTTGGATGGGAAACCACTTTTTGTATGCTGTGACAATGATTAGGGGATGAATGTACATTAATTAATGAAAAAACTGTTTCAGGGGAAAAAATGCATATTTGATGACTGCAGTAAGCTATATAGCCCTAGCTAGGAGATACTTTATAGTATGTCCAATCTACTCAGTGAGGTTTATGCCTAAAGTCAGACTTGTGTTCATAGATCTGTATATATCAGCTGTGCTTGCTATTGGAAATATTTAGATTCATTAAGTTAATTAACAAATCAATAAAATGGGGGGAAAAGGCATAGAAAGAAACCATGGATACAGAGACAGTGTGGGAGGAGGGTGGGACACGGCAGAGAGTGAGAGATAGGGAATCAAGGATGGCAAAAAAAAAATATATATATATATATACAGGAAACAATAAATGGAAAATTATTTGTTGACAATAACACATATGTTGAGTTTGTTTGTGCCAATATACAGTGTATTCTGAATGGGAAATCTCATTTTGTATGCTGTAATGATGTATAGTGAATGAATGTAAATAAATAAATTTAAATAAAAATTAAAAATAAAATAAAAAAGTAAACATAAAAAATAAGTTTGCCTCTTACTCTCTGCTTCATAGAGCTCTATATGCTTCAGAATATTCAATAAATGTTTGGTTGAGAATATCTGGAATAGCACAGTTATAGGGTAGGGACAATGTATAGCCCCACTTTTTCAACAGGTTGAATTTGGCAATGCTTCTCTGCATAGCTTGCCAGAAAGCAAATAAATGTTACCAGTTCTGAATACAAAGGCCAAATGAGGCTACGTTATTGAAACGGAGGAGAGACTCATTAGCTCTTGGAGACCAAGCATAAAGCAGTGTTTGAAATAGTGACAACTATGCACAATTTTAGATGTTTATTTAGGCAGCAACATACTTTCTGTCATTTGTACTCCCTCAGTTGGGACCTTGGAAACCACAAGGTCAAATAGTAGGCCCACTTTCCTAATTGTGGTGAGGAATACTAGACTCGAGAGACTACTGAGGTGTTTTTGAGGTCCTCCTATGAAAGCGTGCTGAGAGAGGAAGTTCTCTCCTTCAGTGATGGTGCAGGCAGACAGGAGATTAGCTCATGGGTGAAGCAAATAGGTATCTCTTGGGTTTGGAGAGCACACACAAACGATCGGAAGGATTTTCATTCCCCGAGCAGTTAAGCTCTCACTGTCATCTCTAACAGCAAAAATATCTAAAATTAGAATAAAACTGGAGCAGGCAGAAACAGCAAGTCATAATAAATTAAATACCTAGTTAAAAAAAAAAAAAAAACTGCGAGAACCCTAACTGTCTCCTGAGTCTAGAAAAGAGACTTGACAGTGATCAGTAATTTAATATTATAATTTGGTGGTAGAAGTATTTAAGTTCATACATATCTTGTTACATTTCTTTAAACCCTTTCCATTCAACTTATTTGACGCAAATCTTAGGATGATAAAAAGCTACTTTATATTTAAAATGTATAAAAGAGAATAAAGTATTTGTAATTCCTTTCATGTAGTTTTTCATGTCCCAGTGGAAATTACCTTATGCCTTTATGCCAATTAATAGGCACTACTCTCATCTTGAGGCAACTAGCAGGGATTCATTCAACCTTGTCTCATATCTGAGTGGCTTCCTGTATCAATCTGAAAGTAGTATTTTAAAATTATATCCCAAATCATGACAACCACCACTACCATCATAACTAACAGCAAATCTGTATTAAATATCCACCATTTACCAGATACGATACTACCTTTCGTAGTCATGCATTTACTGAGTCAGTACATGTATGTATCATGTATCTTAATACCTACTGTGATCCAAGAACTGTCCTAGGTACCAGGGAAAGAGCAGTGAATAAAAGAGACAGAAGTTCTGCTCTAATGGAGCTTACATTTAGGGATGAAAACAATCTGAATTTAGACAGACTATATAGAGACAGTCCCAAATTTATATAGCTTAATTTATGATTTTTGGATTATGATGGTTTCACATCATTATGGTGATGTGAAAGCAATGTGCATTCAGTAGAAACTATTCTTTAAGCTCCACACAACTATTTTGATTTTCCCTTTCAGGATGGCATTCCTTAGATTACATGAGATATTCAACATTTTATTAAAAACTGGCTTTGTGTTAGATGACTTTGCTCATCTCCTGGTTAATGTAAGTTTTCTGAGCACAGTAAGGTGGGCTAGGCCAAACCATGATGTTTGGCAGGTTAGGTGCTTTAAATGCATTCTGACTTATTATATTTTCAACTTTCAATGTGTTTTTCAACATATGGCTCCATTGTAAATTGAAAGGCCTTTGTCAGTTTCTCAGGATCACTAGTAAAATCAACCTGTGATTACAGACTGGGATTACAAACCATGTCTGCGTGATTGCATAGACAAGTAATCTGGTCTTGTCAAACCCGTGGTTTCATGAATCTTAAGTATTTTCTCCTCAAAATATTCCAAAATATTACCTTATTATATAGTATAACATTGTATTTGCTGTTTCAAGTCATTTGTGCATGGAGGTGTTTTTATCCAATGCAAGGACTTGCTGTTTCAATTTTTGTTCACGTGAGGATATGCATATTTAGTTTGATTTTTAAAAATTTTTTTACTTTTTTTATTTTTTATTTTTACAATTAATCATTACACCTCTTTACCGTGTACAACATGGTTTTTCCCAGTGTGAATACAGTGCACATTAGTCAAAACAATGGTATTACCAAATACATTATCATCAACAGACAACTTTTCATTTTTGTGTCTATTAAGTGTGTTGTTTGTTCCCTGAATCCCTCCCTTCCGCCCTCAATTACTCATTCCCATTACCTCTCCCATACTGTCTCTAGTATCTGCAGTTGCCTTCCCTGCTATTATACCTTCCAGTTCTTTCAGTTTTTTTTTCCAATTATCAGCTCATAAAGTTTTTAACAATAGGGAGCATAGATTCTATTCAGGGTTGGATTAGGGGTGGGTCTCGTGCAGTGCCGCAATTGTAGGTGAATCTCCATGGAATACAGTTTCAGGAAAGCGGTTCTGGAAAGCAGAGATGATTATCAGGCCGCGCAGGTTGAGCCCCGGCTGTGGCATGCGAGGCAGAGCCCCGACCGCGCAGGCCCAGGCCCGACCGCGCAGGCCCAGGCCTGGCCCTAGTTTGATTTTAATCTATTTTATCTCTGCAAATTCTTTACATTGACTATAACGCTGCTAAAATTAAAATTACCAGGTAAACAATTTACGTTTAAGCTATATAAGGTTTCTTTTTTTTTTTAACCCCAGAATAAACCTTGTTAAAACAGTAACATTTGAGTAAAAAGTAACCAATCAACAGCTTAGTTGAATAACTTTACCTCCCTGAACATGGTCTTCCATGTTCCTGCTGGCACTAACACTGTGGGACTGCAAATCCACTCTTGGAAGTCACAAGGAAAGGGATGTACTCCCCAATCTTTACCAACCCAGAGATTTGCTTTCCTTACAGTGTTACCTTTTCAGAAAGCCATATATGGAGAATCATCTAATACTTAGACTTTTTTATCTGAATTATTTCTCTTAACAATGTTTAGGGGTCAGCAGATGGCATGGTGTTTAGGGTGCTGGATGTCACATGGCTGACTCCATGGTTTGAGACTAGAATATGACAGCTTGAAAAACACACTGGGCATGTGTGCGTGTGTGCCTCAAATCCCAAGAGGAGAGTGGAAAAGGGATTGCAGCATGGCCATTCTTCTTGAGGGTGATTTTTTCATTCTCCCTTTCTCTCTGTCTCTTTCTCTCTGGTGAGCATATGAGCCCTACAGAAAAAAAAAAAAACTTAAAAAATGTGTTTTAGACCCACTATCTATATTATTTTATAAATCGTTTGTTCCTTTTTATTGTTTTATCTTGGCTTATCAATAAAGAATAATGAATAAATATTTCTTATAAATATGAAATAGGAGTTAAATGGAAGTGGAAAAAAGGAAAGAGAAATGTTACACATTTTCTAATACATATCTTTATGACTTGTTGATAGGCATTTTTAATCATGTAAATTTTTTTCTTGAAATAGCAATCAGTTCAAAACAGGCTAAACTTAATGTTACAGAGAAATTAATGTACTTCACATGCGTTATTGAGTAGAGTCTTTGCTGTACTTGTCTTATGAGAAGCAGGGTGCTCAATAAAGTCTGTTGAAAATTATGACATGCGGGCAGAAACACTTGACTAAATATACAGTCCTACTTCATGTCCTTGCTTGAGGTACTGAGCTCCGGAGAGGTGGGCATCTCACTCAGTTTACCACCTATGGTCATCTTGGAGCTGTATACTCTTCCAGATCTCCCACTGCCTAGATAGTCAGCCTCAAAGCAGAGAACTTTTTTCTATAAAAAAGTCTAATACAATGAATCAGATGAATACACCAAAAGAAAAGAGATATCAGAAAAGAATATACCTTATGACATGACAAAGTTTAGAAAAAAAGTCGGTTAAATAAATGATGAAATAAGCTTAGAGTGAAATTGGAAAAAAAGCTTATATTCCGTAAATATTTCTTTTGAAGTCTTAGCAACTAATTTTGTTAATTCTACTGATAATCATAAGGTTTTGTCTGCAATTTCTTGTGAAGTATAGGTTATGAGTGCGTTATCAATAACCCCTGTATTTGTGTTCTCTGATAATGTACATTAACTTGATAGACGAGGGGCCATTACAGTCCATCACTGCAGTGATCCATACGTTGAAGACTCCCTAAGTACATGTTGATACAATATTGCAGCAGTGATCCATGTATTAAATACGCTTTGGATCCGAGTCATTACAAGTTTAATGGGAGAAATGCACCAATTTCACTGAAAAATGCCAGTTTTAACCCTGTGATCAATTCTTCCTTAAGCATATTTCCAACATATCCCAGTAATGAATATTCTTTCTGAACCATCCCTGCTTTTGTTATGGGACTTTATCAACATTCAAAGCTCATTTTATACTGACAATGTTTTAAACTCCTTGCATGTCACTAAAGAAATCTATGGAATAATTGCACAATAGTATCTACACAAATGTAATTTTTTTGTGAATAATGGAAACAGGCATTTTACCCTTTTTGAGGACGGGACATAATAACTATTCAAAATATTTAAAATGAAAAAAAAATTTTTTTATTTGGGTCATTTTTCAGTTCACTCTTCATTATAATATGTCTCTGAAATTTTTTTGAAATTTTTTTGAGAATTATTTTATTTAATTTTATTTATTAATTCATTTACTTTAATTTGACTAGAGAGAGACACATACAGAGAGATAGAGAAAGAGAGAGGGAAAGTGAGAAAGCAAGCCACGAGGTCCGGGACTCGAACCATGGTCAGCCATGTGGGAGTGTCCAGCGCCTTAACCACCACGCCACCTGCTGATCCCAATGTCCCTGAAATTATTACTATGGCAGTGTGAGCACAGGGATGTGATAATGTTACTTAGGATTTGATATTTACTCCTTTTATTCCATCATTTGTCTTTTACATATGTTAAATTTTTCTTAATACATATTATTCAAGATAATAGTAATAGTTTTACAAGTATTTATAATAGAGTTGCCATATGTATTAGACTTAACAAACCCTGTACTCTGCTGACAACATACAGGAGGATCCTTCTGAAGAGAAAGGATGGTAATCATGGGGAGAGGAAAGTAAAAAAAAAAAAAAAAGGAGAGGAATAAAGAATGAATGAAAAAGGTTTGAAAGAAATCCCCCCTCCCCAAGTAATAGGGTTAGATATTCCTTGAAATGTGTGCGAATTGAAGGGAAGAGGTAAGGGAACAAGAGAGAGAAGGAATTTAGATAGATAAAAATGTTCCTTATAGTCTCATGTTGATCAATAATCTAAGGACTGAGTAATTTTAACGTTAGGGTGTTTGTAGAAGTGGAGAAATGAAGTAAATAAAAAATACTTTAGACTTTCTATTGTTAAGAGCTTTCTAGCCATTTTCCACCAGAATGCATTCTCCAGTGTTTAGCCAGTTAATTGTCACCCAGGATTGTCATCTCTATTCTCCCTTCCCTGGTTATTTTTAAAACTTTAACTTTCAAGACCAGCAGATGGCGTAACAGCTGTCGCTGGACTCCCATGTAGTGGACCACACAATTGGTGGCTTAAACTCATGCCAGGCTTGTGTGCGTGTGTGCCCAAGATCCCGAGAGAAGAATGGAGGACAAGGGATTGCAGCTTGGCTATAGCTCCTAGGGGGTGATTTCTCGCTTTCTGTCTCTCTGTCTTTCTGGCAAGTGCACACGCCCTGTGGCAAAAACCTCTCAAAAAACAAACAAACAAAAAAAAAACCCCAAAAACCAACAACAAAACCAAACAAAAACAAAAAACTTTAACTTTCAAATCCTGGAGTTCTTGAAAACAAAGCAAACCCACGTTTATTGACTCTCTGGTCTTTTTTTGTCCCCCCCCCCTTCTTCTTTGGTCTTTTCTCCTCTTTGTTTTGTCAAAATCATGATATTCAGGATATTTCTGTGTTTGTGCACATGTAGAGTGTACCAGAGATCTGACTGCACCTTTGCCAACCTGCTGGTGCAGGGGTGGGTCTGCAGGGTAGAGGTTGGGGCTGGTCTGCCTTGCCTCCCTTATGCTGAGTAGTGTCAAGAGCTGAGGGAGAGACTCGGCCCTGAGATGTGCACGTGTGTGTGCATGGGTAGGAGCAGACTAGGAAAGGAAAGGAATCCACAGAGCCTGGACTGTGGACCCGAGATAGGCATGCTGATGTCCACAGGAGTGGTACACTCAGGGTGAGGGTGAGAGAGAAAAAGACTGAAGCCTAGAGTGAGGAGTATGGAGAGTGGCAGGGTTAGGAAGAAGAGGTGAAATAAATGCATAAAAAAACGAGTCAATGCAAACACATCTCTCAACTGCTAACTCATTTCCAGGGACCGTGAAATGTACTTTCACATACAATATCGCATTCATTCATTACAGCTCTGTGAGGTAGACCTGAGTGTTTCAGGTACGGGATTGTCAATTTAGGTGGATTTACTAGCAACTGAAGCTTTAAAATTCAGAGGCTACTGAGACTAAATGTGAGCAGTGATGACTGAGGATGGGCTCAGGAAATCTAGGTAGGGATGAGTAGGAGGTAATCACTGAGGAAGAGGATAGGAAAAAATTCAGGGAAAAGGGGATAATACCACTTATGTAAACTACTGTAACTTAACCTTAACCTTCCACCAAACTACTGTGGAACTTTAAAAATACTATGTTCCTATGGATTAAAATATACTGGGAACCAGCAGTTAGCGTAATGGCTATGTTGCTAGACTCCCACGTAGTCGACCGTGGTTCACGTCCCGGACCCAGTGGCTTAAAACTCACGCCGGGCACGTGTGCGTGCATGCCCAAGATCCCGAGAGGAGACTGGAGGAGAAGGGATTGCAGCATGACCATCCACCCTGGGGGGTGATTTCTCGCTTTCTGTCTCTATGTCTCTCTCTGGCTGTCTGGCGAGTGCACGTGCCCTATAGCAAAAACCTCTCAAAAAATATATATATATATATTAAGTTGTCAGGAAAATCATAAAGTATGTTTTCTATACAAAAATGCATCATGACTTTCCAGACAACTCAATATAATGAAATGAATACAGCTTTGTCTGGTTACAGGTTATTTATTTTTAATTTTTTAGTTTTGCCATAGTTGTGCATTTGCCAGAGACAGAAAGAAAGTGAGAAATCACCCCCAGGGGGTGGCCACAATGTAATTCCTTCTCCTCTAGTCTCCTCTTGGGATTTTGGGCATGGGCACACACACATATATACACACACACACACTCACACACACATGAGCCCAACCTGATTTTCAAGCTGCTGGGTCCAGGACTCAAACTGTGCAGTCAGCCATACCAAAGTTTTTCTCAAGGACCTGGGAGCTAGTTTTTTACAAAAACAAAAACAATAACATCCAAAAAACAAACAAACAAAAAAGAAGATCAAGCAAACAAAATATAAATGAATAGGAAAGTAATTGCTAGAAAGAGCACCCCTCTCCCTTAGTCTCAGCAAGAGAGTCAGAGCCTAACTTCTTTAATGCCAGATTGTAAACACAGTAAAAGGAGTCTAATCACGCTGACCAATCCATCCAATACAATCTCCAGTTCTTTTCTACTTGACCACCCCAGACATAAAACCTCTCCTTCCTTTACTCCACTGGAGTTGGGTTTAGTCTTTCTCCTCTTTTGCCATAACCTTGACCTCCCTTGCAATTGTCTGGAACAAAGTCGTCCCTATCTTTAACTTTATGAGGTGCAATTCTTCTTGGACATCACCAACCCTCAGTGAGTGTCCATTTGTACAGCTGATTATGTAGCATCTTTCTTCTGTCAGAACATAAATTTAAGGCCCAGTCATGGTGGCACACCCTGATAAGTCACTGCTTCCCTCAGGCTGAGATCAAAAGTCAGGGTTTGATTTCCAGCTCACCCTAATAGCAGGTCATGGTGGTGTGTGTCTCTAAGTTCCAGTTACTTTGGAGGCTAAGAGAGAAAGACCATGATGTGATGTCTTAAATACAAACAGGGTCCAGCAGGTGGTGTGATGGTTAATGGCCTAACTCGCTTTCAGTCCAGACCTGGTGGCTTGAAAATCATGCTAGGCACGTGTGTGTGCATAGCCAAGATCCCAGGAAAAGATTGCACGAGAAGGGATTGTAGTGTGTCTATCGGCCATGAGTACACACTTTCCCCCTGTCTGTCTCTCTCCCATGAGTGCACACCCTAAGGCAAGAACTTAAGAAAAAAAAGAAAACCCCCAAAATATAAACTTCAATAAAATAAATGGCCATCAATCTATAATAGTTGAGTATAATCATCTCTAGAACTAAAAGGATGTTCAGATAATCTTTTTATTTTGTTTTGTTTGCTAAAGGGCACGTGCACTAGCCAGAGACAGAAACAGAAAGAATTAGAGGAGAAATCACCCCTCATAGGGAATGGTCACACCACAATCCCTTATTATCCATATCTCCCTCCTTTGGGAATTTCAGGCATTCATGTATAAATGCCTATCATGTTTCTCTCTTTTGTTTAAGTCTAATTCTTTTCTTTTCTTTTAAAAATTTTATTTAACTTTATTCATTATCATTATTACTATTTTTTTCTTTTTTTTTTTTTTTTTTTGGTTTTGACCAGAGAGAAACAGAAACAGAGAGAGAGAAAGTGAGAAAGCAAGCCATTGGATCTGGAACTTGAATCATGGTCGGCCATGTGGGAGTCCAGTGCACTTACCCACCATGCCACCTATTGTGCAGGCCCTCTATTATGTTTCTTAAGACATAGGGTCTGGAACTTGAACCATGCAGTTGGCCATCTGAGGACCAGCTGTCTTAACCACCAAGCCATAGAGCCAGCCCTTCAATTGTTTTCATAGCAGTGCGTGTGTGTGTGTGTCTGTATGTGTGCATGCACAAGACAGAGAGAGAAGATACACACCTCAGTGGGGCTATGTAAGACACAATTCTCTTTTTCTCCATTCTTGCATCCTTTCAGGATCCTGGCACATGCCCATGTATGTGCTCCCCCCCAACCCCGTGTTTTTTCCAAGCTGATGGGACTCGGACTTGAATCCCAGTAAGCCATGTCAAATCTGACTTCCTCAGAATAGTGCCTAAGTGTTGTACTATGGGGCCAGCTCAGATATCTTTGTGGTCAGTACAGTTTTTGATCTTTGAAACTTAATCTTAAATGTGGTGAAAATGAAGTACCATTCATTGTACAAAGAAGCACTGTTTTGGAGAGATATAAAATAAATATGAAGGAAAAACATGTGCTCAAGGTAAACCCCAGGAGGTGAAATTTAATACTATACAAATGCACGCGCGCGCACACACACACGCACCTTGATTTATTCTTTTTTTTTTGGAGAGGTTTTTGCAATAGGGCGTGTACGCTCGCCAGACAGACAGAGAGAGACAGAGATACAGAAAGCGAGAAATCACCCCCCCCCAGGGGGGATGGCCACGCTGTAATCCCTTCTCCTCCATTCTCCTCTCGGGATCTTGGGCACGCTCGCACACGCGCCCGGCGTGAGTTTAAGCCACCGGATCCGGGACGCGAATCGCAGTTGACTACATGGGAGTTCAGCGACATAGCCATTACGCTAACTGCTGGTCCCCCTTGATTTATTCTTAAAGAGATTATGTGAGGAACCAGCAGTTAGCGTAATGGCTATGTTGCTGGACTCCCATGTAGTCGACCGCGGTTCACGTCCCAGACCCGGTGGCTTAAAACTCACGCCGGGCGCGTGTGCATGCGTGCCCAAGATCCCGAGAGGAGAATGGAGGAGAAGGGATTGCGGCGTGACCATCCCCCCTGGGGGGTGATTTCTCGCTTTATGTCTCTATGTCTCTCTGTCTGGCGAGCGCACGCTCCCTATAGCGAAAAACCTCTCCAAAAAAAAAAAAAAAAAGAGATTCTGTGTAAGTTATAGGAATATAGTACAATAAACAAATACAAACTTTTTTTTAAAAAAAGTTGGAAATGAAAGAAAAAAAGAATAAGAAAATACAATGAATCTGGGGGACCAGCAGTTAGTATAATGGCTATGTCGTTGGACTCTCATGTAAGAAAACCTCTCAAAAAAAAAAAATACAATGAATCTGGTGGTTCATAGAAACTATACCATAAAGCCTACAATTTTACTAGAGGGGTAGTCAGGGCCAGCCTAGTGCTAGTGATTAGAGCAGCTGGCTCCCACATGGCTGACAACGTCGTTCAAATCCTAGACCCAGCAGCTTAAAAAACATACCAGACACATGTGTATACATGCCCAAAATCCAGAAAGAAGGGAGAAATGGGGAGAAAGCGATGGCAGCAATATCATGCCCTATGAAGAGTGCTTTCTTGCTTTTTCACTCTTTCTCTCTCTCTGTCTCACTCTGGGGAGTGTGCATGCCTTCTGGTAAAAAATTAATGAAAAAAAAAAAAACGTGTATCCTAATTTGGCCCTGAACTTCTAAGTAGTGATTAATTCAAAAAGTTATAAAATACCCAGGATCTGGGTAGGAAAAAGAGAGAAAGGAGAGAGAGACAGAGAGAGAGAGAGAGAGAGAGAGAGAGAGAGAGAGAGAGAGAGAGAGAAGCAAACCAATAAAACAATTTGTTTTAGAGAAACAGGTTATTTAAATCTGGAAGAAATTTAAAGTAAATGTGGTTAGTGCTAAATCATACCATCATGTGATGTTTAATATAGTACAAACATGAAAATTGTACACTCTAGTCAATAAGTTAGGAATTGCACCCAGCACTAAGTGCAGAAATATATTTTGTAAGATTATTTTCTTATGTCTGTTGATATTGTTTTTTTTTTTTTGGAGAGGTTTTTGCTATAGGGTGCGTGCGCTTGCCAGACAGACAGAGAGAGACAGAAAGTGAGAAATCACCCCCCAGGGGGGATGGCCACGCCGCAATCCCTTCTCCATTCTCCTCTCAGGATCTTGGGCACATACGCACATGCGCCTGGTGTGAGTTTTAAGCCACCAGTTCCGGGACGTGAACCACGGTCGACTACATGGGAGTCCAGCGACATAGCCATTACGCTAACTGCTGGTCCCATCTGTTGATATTGTTAATGGAACAACTCCGAAGTTTATTTCTGTAAAAGTGATCATATAAGGGACAAGATATCCTGCTCTAGTGCTCTGAGAGTCTTACACAATCTATAATTTATTTTATCTAAAAAATAAATTAAATACAAATGCTAAAAGTTATTAGTTTCTACAAGCTAAAGTTGTCATGACAGTTGGGCTATAAAGAGAGTATGGCTATATTCTTGGGCAAATTTCTATGATTTAAGGCTATTTTGTACAGATCAAGTTTAATAAAAACTGATTTTGATCTTAAATCATTGTTAATAACACAGAAAAATACTTTCTAGTCATAATGATAGTGTCTGTTGATTATTGAAACTTTGAAAATAAAACACAAAACAACAATTATTCCATCTCTAATGAAAGAGATGGAAATATAAAAATAAAAATACTGCATTGTTGACAGTCTGGGTATGTGCTTATCATATAAAACTCTCACACTGTTTTTTTTTTTTTTTGGCTTTAAAATATTTACATTTATTAAGTTTACAGTAAGACTAGAACGTCTCCTAAGTTATCAGTATCCTGAAGAGGAAAACTCTTACACAAAGTCAATGAGTTTCCTGTCCCCTCTCCTCCACGGTGCACCATTGAGGATGTTCCCACTTCACAGAGCTGCTGAGGTCTTTTCTACTTCAGAAAGATAGACATTTGGTAGTAGGAACAACTTTTTCATCTGAATAACTGGGATGCATAGTCATTTATGAAAGTCTTCTCCATTTTCAAACACAGTCTCTGTACCCCAGCCTGTGAGGCAGCAGACACTGTTGGGGGGCCACCTGCATCCCATCAGTCAGCACGGTCTCTGTGAGCAGAAAGCTCAACTGATGTGGAGGACCGAAGTTGAGGTGCCAGGCGCATTGTGGAGTCAACCGTCCAATTTTTCTAACACTAATTACAACCATAGATGTGCCTTTTTCCTAGTATTCTAATTCCACTAGAGACTGTTCATTAAGAACTTGTTCCTTTGAACATATTTTGGCCACAATCTATTGTCCTCCAGGTGTGGGGCTGGGAAACTGCAGGCCAAAAGTAGGAAGAGGACACATACTCTCCCCTTTTGCTTCTCAGAAGCCCAGGCTTAAAACTGCAGGTGAATCCAACCACCTGTGCTTGTAGGGAGACTTCTCCCGTGGACCACCCAATGCCTGATACTATAGGTCTCTTAAATTCTGTGGCCTCTGATTCTGCTGCCTCCATTTTCCCAGCCATAGATGCAACTCTGGCCCAGGAGGCCAGTACAGTCTCTAAGGTGAGGTTGTCACCTCAACTGTATTAACTCCCTTAGGAGAGCTGCAGACTCTTTGGGGTTAGGCAAAGCCTCTGCAGGTGGAGGAGCCACTTCCACAGCATTAGTCTTTCCTCAGGGATGTTTTGAGCGGATGCTTTCCCTCGGCCCATCTTTCAATTTCTTCGTGATGGTGTCTCAAACCAGGCTTCCTTTGCTGTGTCAGGAATATCCTTCTGATTTGGATAAGCACAGGCACACGGTCTCCTATATGCATATCATTTCTGGTCTTTGGAACTGATCTTTCATCATTGGCACCAAGCCTGCAAAATGTCTCAGCGAAGCCGACTTATTGGTGACAGTTTAGAGGATAATGAGGGAAATGGCATCTTCCGAGGTTGTAGGCTGTCACTGCATTGTGCATTCTTCTTTGGACAGGAAGCTTTGTCATCCTTCACAGATCTTTTTCATTTTTTCCCCTTGGCTGAGGTTGTTGGTAGCCCTGGAGTTATGCTTAGCTGACTGGAAGCCCGCTGTTGCTCTGCAGTTTCTACAGACATGTGTTCAAGCTTAGCATTTCTGTATTCTTTCCTTCACTGCTCTGCAGATTTTCACTCCTTGCCTCTTGCATGCACCATCCTTAGAAAATAGATCAGTTTGATAAAGGGAATTTCTTCTCCATTCCTTTTACTGTTTTGAGAGAGAGGATAACCTTAGTACTTAAGTGTGAGACTGCCAGATTTAAACACTGAGTCTGTCCTTTATTCCTGGTGACTTTGAGTACTTTATCTCAATTTTCTTTAAGGTTTGCTTATTATTTCTTCTATTAGGGAGAAAGAGACAGGGACAGAAACATAGAGCACCCCTAATGCAGTCCTGTTGCTGTGATCCACCTCCAGCCCTTGAGAGCCTCCAATCATGGGCTTGCATGTGCCCAGGGTACTCACAAAGGTCCTCTGACATGAACTTGCAACTTTCCACGTGGGTCAGCCTCGTAGAGCTTTGCCTTTCACTCCTGGGCCACCCCCTGCTCACCCCCACCATTTATCTCAACCCCATAATCTGCCTGTTTCTTTATTTTCAGTGTAGAATAGATTTAAAAGTTCTTTTTATAGTGTTTCAATTCCATCTTTTGAATTAAATCCTTTCTTTCGTATCTCCCTGATTATTTTAACGTACTTTTTTAAATGCCTTTTTAAGTTGATTTCATTATTGCTTTTCTTAAAGTCTCGGTTCTCCAGGTGTTTCTTTCTGCTGAGTCTCCCCATGATTTGTTTTCTTGTATGGTTTGTGACTGTTTTGTGAATTTGTGAATTTTTGTGAGTTTAGCATGCCTTCTTCCATGGGTGTTTATCCTGCTTGGCATTGTAGAGACATATCTATGGAGGACTTCTGTTTTTCCTCTGCTAAGAAACATACATATTAACCATTTTATGTCATGGAGTAGTCATCTGGGGCAGTGTAATTTCAGATTCAGTATCAGTAGATGCTGTTTGGTTGAGACTCGATTTCTTGCAAAAGGCTCTTTCTTCCAACTCTGGCTCCTGTCGAATAGCTGAGCATCTTTGCCATTTTCCACAGCCAGAGTGGAGTTGCCTCATCCCTATTTCATGGATGGAACCATTATGTTTCTTAGATTTATGAAGAAAGCTTAGTTCCATCCAACTCTCCACTGTACACAGGTCTAAAGGTCACCTAATGACTTAGTGAAGGCATTAATATCAGTACTACAAGAGTGTCTCAGCTCCAATAACCCATGCTCCATTCAACTTTGGTTTTATTCATCTCTGAAACTTGGAGTTCTCTCTTTGTTTCTTACTCTTGGTCCCCTCCCCCTCTTTTTAAATGGTTACACTTTATTCAGCATTTCCAAAGAGATTGAACTACCTTTGAATATCTATTTGCTTGGTGGAGCAGATAGGGAGTGAAGGCAGAGTGGAAGTGTGGAATAGATATTCCACTATTAACTGAATTGGTATTTTGACTAAAAATTGAATGTACCTAAGATTCTGTTTCTCATTATATCTACATCAGAAAAAAATTGTTTTCCAATAAATTTAATGAGATAACACATTCAAAGTTCTCAGCACAGTGCTTGATACATGGAAAGTAATTGGTAAATATTAACTAGTATTATTACTAGTTAACCTGTACTTAAAATTTTAACATAAATATATGGGACCAGCAGGTGGTGTGGTGGTTAAAGCACTGGATTCTTTTATGGCCAATAGAATTTGAGTCCCAGACTTAGTAGCTAAGAAACACAGTGGGCTTGTGAGTACATGCCCAAAATCCCAAGAGAAGAATGGAGGAGAAAAGATTGCATTGTGGTCATCCCCCCGGGGAGTGATTTCTCACTTTCCTTCTCTCTGTCTCTTTCTGGTGAGCACACATACCCTATGGCAAAAACCTTAAAAAATGTAATATACTAGCTAATTATAAATATATACCAATATATTATTAATAATATGATAAATTAACATAGAACAAGTATATAAAAGTAGAGTATGTACAAATATATATGTATATACTTAGTAGGACTTACTATGTGTCCAGAACAGTCTAAGCATTTTACAGATACTAACTAATAAATTTCTCACAGCAACTCTATGAGGTACAGTTAGTATCTACATTTCAAAGACTAGAAAACTGAGGCACAACGATCCTAAAGCAAATTACCCCAGGTCAGGCGGCTAGTCAGTGGAGAAGGCGTATTTCAACCATGTGATATGGCTGTTTAGTCAGTTTTCTTTCCCATGTTATGCTTCTTTTTCTTTTTAAACATTTCAAACTGTTTTTAAAATTCATAATATTAAAAACCTTCCCAACAATATTTCTATAGTAAGTATTGCTTGCTGATAGAGATTAGCTATCAGGGTCTATTGAAGCAACTCTTTGTGAAATCGGATCTGTGTGTCAGATTGCATGCAGTCTGCTTCTCTGTTGTAGCTCTTCATGCATCCAGATAAAGTTGAGTGAGGCAGATGTGCTGAGAGAGTGAGTTTCTTAAAAAAAAAAAAAAAAAAAGAAAAGAAAAGGAAAAAAAGGAAAAAAAAAACCAAGATTCTACCAATACTTACAAAGACATACAAAAAACATGCTAAAAAGTAGGCTTCACTGGTCACTTTGACGGTTATCACTGTATTGACATTCATCTTCAAATTATAATAACTCTCCAATACTCTCTGCGACCATTGAATTTCTTTAAACATTTCTCCTTTACAGTGAGCGTGGGTTTAAGCTTTCTCAATAGAGCGTGCTGGAGTAGCACTGCAAGAATAAGGCCCCCTCCTGCAGTTTCTACTTGAAGCCAAGTGTGTAGGCAATATGACTGGGAGGATGGCCGGTGGAGCCTGCTTTAGCCACAGGCCCAGAGCATCCGGATGCAGAGACCTTACTGTCTTCTTCTTTTTTTTTTTAATCTCTATTTATTTATTTTAATTTGGACCCTACTGTCTTATCCTGGACTAATGATGATCTCATTGTTTCAACAGGAAATCAGTACTTTAAAACCTCTTATTGTCTCCCTCTGCAGGCACCAGTGTGCTCTTCTCCCCAGTCCCAGAGGAACTCACACTGCTACTCTTCCCTTTGTAGGTCCAACATGTATAGCCTGGGGCCTGGACAGGTCCCACCCCTTATGCATGCTCCTGTGCTGATTTCTGGTGATCAGCTTCCCACCTGCACTGGAGGGATGCTTTGTGTTGCAGGTTTACAGATCAGTTTTAGCCTAGATGAACCAGGGAATTTTTTTTACTACTCAGTGGACTAAACCATACCTCTTCTTTAAAAAAAAAAAAAGTATAGAGAATTTTTGCTATAGGGTGCATGTGCTCGCTGGAGAGACAGAGTAAGACAGACAGACAGAAAGCAGGAAATCACTCCCAGGGAGCCCAGGGAGGGATGGCCATGCCATAGTCCCTTCTACTCCTTTTTCCTTTTGGAATTTTGGGCACGTATGCACACACACCTGGCATGAGTTTTAAGTCACCAGGTCCAGGACTCAAACCATGGCTGATGACGTGGGAGTCAAGTGACACAACCATTATGCCATCTGCTGGTTCCCAAACCATACCTTTTCTTTTTGAAGTATATATATATATATATATATATATATATATATATATATATATATATTTTTTTTTTTTTTTTTTTTTTTTTGCTATAGGACGTGTGCGCTTACCAGACAGAGAGAGACAGAGAGACAGAAAGCGAGAAATCACCCCCCAGGGGAGATGGCCACGCCAATCCCTTCTCCTCCATTCTCCTCTCGGGATCTTGAGCACACACACACACACGCCCAGTGTGAGTTTTAAGCCACCGGGTCTGGGACGTGAACCGCGGTCGACTACATGGGAATCCAGGGGCATAGCCATTACGCTAACTGCTGGTCCCCTCCCAAACCATACCTTTTCTAACAAGGTCTGAACTCCAGCTTTGGGGAGGGAGCCCCATTCTGAGTTCTTCCATCCTGGGGCTTTCTCCCAAAGTTCCACGGTAACATTTAGAGTTTTCTTATATGCTGTAGTTAGTCTTTTACCATAGTTCAGTGATTCTTTATACCATACATCTGTAGTTTAATCCACTGTATGGTTCCTATCTCTTGCTTGGACCCAGACTAATATGGTCATAGTGAAAATTAAAATTACAAAGAGATACAATTACCTTTGAGTATCTAAAATTTAGAAAGATAGATAGATAGAATATGTTGGTTAGGATGTAAGGCACCTGAAGTCCCATTTGTTGCTTGTGGGAGTATAAAATATTTGTAACTGTTTTGAAAAAATATGTAACACTAAACACATACCTATTTTATGATTCATCAATTTCATTCCATGGAAAATCAAAACATACGTGCACAATCATTGAGAAGATATTGAATGATGAAGTGGGGAGATTAATGTCTCTGTGTTGACTGACATGCATGGTATTCCTTTTTGAAAAAGCAATGTAATACACCGTAAAGTTATATGTA
Organism: Tupaia tana; assembly: GCA_026018925.1. Taxonomy (NCBI): domain Eukaryota; kingdom Metazoa; phylum Chordata; class Mammalia; order Scandentia; family Tupaiidae; genus Tupaia; species Tupaia tana. Next base: position 9,290,482 of record JAKSZU010000020.1, on the reverse strand, counting down.
ATCCAATGTAATATAAAGAAGATTATGATGATAATAAAAATAAGTAAATAAATAAAAACATATGTGCACAGAAAGGCTTACATAAGAATGTTATTGGAAACTATATTCAGAATAGTCCAAATTAAAAAAAAAAAACAACTAAATGTCTTTAAATAGGTAAATGAATAAATGGGCTATAGCTTATTTATATAATGAAATACAGTTCATTAATAAAAGAAAAATGAACTACTTCCATGTAATGACTGGGATGAATCTCAAAAATATAGAGCGAAGAAGCCTTAAGTAAAAACGTTCATCTTATATAACTTCATTTTTATGGCATTCTAAAGCAGGGGAAAAATCAACAAAACATTAAAAACAATGGCAGTCTCTGGGAGGAGTTGAGGCAGGGATCAACTGAGAAGGAACATGATGGAACTTTCTGGGGCGAAATAATATTCTACATCTTGATACTCTACATCAAGTACTAACAATAGGTCTTTAAAGAATCAGAGGTTGTGTTATATATGTTACATGCATGTGTCAAAATTACTAAATGATATTAGCATTAGTTTCAAAGCTTTTACACTTAATCTAAAAATTATAAATAAAACAATTATATATCTTAGTGTTTAAGTGGAAATATATTGATGTTTGCTACTTGTTTGGAAGTGATTGTGGCATGGAGATATTCCATTGAGTGATTCTTTCTCCCTTTCCCTTTATCTCTGTCTCTCTGGTGAGCACACATGTCCTGTGGCAATTCAAAAAAAAAAAAGAAAAGGAAAGGAAAAAGAAAAATGTTTACTGTGGCATCCTTGACTGGGATACAGTTGTACACTTTAATATCTAAAAATTTCTACTATTTTTTTTTTTTGGAGAGGTTTTCGCTATAGGGCGCGTGCGTTCGCCAGACAGACAGAGAGAGACATAGAGACAGAAAGTGAGAAATCACCCCCCAGGGGGGATGGCCACACCGCAATCCCTTCTCCTCCATTCTCCTCCTGGGATCTTGGGCATGCACACACATGCGCCCGGCGTGAATTTTAAGCCACCGGGTCCGGGACGCGAACCGCGGTCGACTAGGTGGGAGTCCAGCGACATAGCCATTACGCTAACTGCTAGTTCCCACTATGTTTTTTGAAAATTTTATAAAAATGTAATTGAAAAAAAAAAAGAAACCTAAGGTGATCAAAACTATTTTAGTTTGTTATTTATTAAAACTGTTCAAACTATTGCTGGCTCTTTATGATATCAAGGTTCCAATTTTGTATGAGTTGTGAGCCAAAGGTCTATTTTGGTCTCATGCAGCCTTGCTCATAATACAGGTATTTTTTCAGTGTTAAAGACTGAGAAAAAGCAAGCTTGAATTTACTATTATAGCACCTCTGTCTTTGCAATTTATCATGGTCCATTTGATGGCCTAGAGTGTCTTGTTTTATGTGATGAAGGCATGTGTGTGCTTTTTAAAAATTATCTATTTGTATTTTATATCCCTTAAGGACTTAGCCTGATTTTAAATCATACCACCTAGAACTAATGTATAAAAGGTTTTTATCCATTGGCTTTTCATTTCATATTTGAACATCCTGTTTAAGTTGTAAATTTCTCAATGGTAGATTCTGTCTTCTGTTTGTTTTAAATTATCTTCCCAGAAAATACTACACAGTGCCATAGAAGAGGGGGATACTTAAAGGATAGTGGTGTCTATTTAAATTTTTAAAATCTTTCAAAACACTCAGTTAAGACCATGAAACTTACAAAAGAATTTTTAGTTCACTCAGAACTTAGTTCACTAGAACAGATTGTGTAGTTTCACTCAACTACACTCAACTACACAATCTATAATTTAAAAATACATATATATGTGTGTATACACACACACACACACACACACACATATATATATACACACACACACATATATATATACACACACACACACACACACACACACATATATATATATACACACACACACACACACACACACATATATATATATATATATACACACACACACACACATATATATTAGAAACTACCTGAGCCCACTAGATACACGGTCCTCCCACATTGCCAACATGTCTATCATGAGAATGACACTGAAGGGTCATTCCTCCAGGTAGAAGCAAGAATCTAGCTACTAGTAATCCAAGAGTAACTGGAGACCAGATGAGGTTACAGGTTTTAAATAGTCATAAAAGAAGGAAAAGTACAAGCAGGCTCACAGTCCTGAAGTAATGATGTTCCCTTATCAATACATTTATGGAAAGAATCGAGATAGCTGATGGGAAGTATCTGACACATTTGTAATCAAGGCAAAAGAGAAAATGACTCCAATACATTTTGACTTGTATTTCTAAGGAAGAGCACTTAAAATCAACAAGGAAAAATTTGAAGTTTTCAGAAACATATAAAATCTAGAGAAGCAGCCTTCAGAGCATCCATAGCATCCAGACATCTGATATCCACAGGCTGAAATCATAGGAAACTCTTCTGGGGACCAGCAGATGGCATAATGGCTACATCACTAGGCATTAGTAGACCGGGGTTTGAGTCCCGGACACAGTGGCTTGAACTCACACTGGGTGCATGTGCATGCGTGCCCAAGATCCTTAGAGGAGAATGGAAAAGAAGGGACTGTGGCGTGGCTATCTTCCCTGAAAAAAAGAAAAGAAAAAAAAAAGGAATCTCTCCTTTGCTGGGAAAGGGTGAGAGGAAAAGATCTCTAGCAGCCTCTGATACCACTGTGGATGACATTCCTAGCTACCTGGGAGTCCAGCACTCTGCATGGCCTGGGACCAAGAGAAGGGGGGTTCCTAAGATCCACAGGGCTGCATAACCCCATGAAAGGATCTTGCCCTGATTAACCCCAACTGCCAGGACGCACGCAGCTATGGAGCAGCACTATTTTGAGACCAGAGAGAACAACTGCTGAAGTAAACACTGCACCAAGGACCTGTAGCCTGTAAGTCTTCACATCTCTGAGAACTTACTGAAATCCCACCAGGCCTGCATGGGTAGCCATAGCAACCACTCCAGCTAGATTGAGCAGTGGGGCTGTGACCCTGACACCCAAACCAATGTAACATTATACACTCTGGGACATGGATAGATGAGCATGGTGAGAGACTGGTTCAAAGTGAACGGATGTGGTCTATGAATCACATGCTCCTACCCCGTCCCCCAAAGAGACTAAGAAATCTAGGTAGTGCTCAGACTAACTGGCAGACCTCTACTCCCACACTCCTTCCCCAAACTTCGAACTTCAGAAAGAGTTCCCCGGCCTTCTGTTGCCCTCTGTAGTCCAGCTTCTCCAGATCTCTCTGAACTGTGAGTGTAAGAGGAAGAAATGGGGAGAGTGGCTGACAGAGTGATGGGTGCCAGGAATCCCCTCTCCTAGGTGGAGAGGAGGAGTTGAGGGGACAGTATGGAGGCCAACCCAGAGGACTCTGTGCCTTCATTGGCACTGGCCAGCACAATGGAGTCCTACCCAGAGACCACCTTTACATCTGATGGAAACTTCTAGCATCTTAGGGGACCATCCAGAGCTTTCGGCCGATGCTTGCACCACAGAGGCTCACTCAGTAGTCCTGTTCAATTGCCAGTACTATGGAGGTCTTTCCAGGTGCCATGGCTGAGGAAACACTCAGGCTCTGGTGTGAATAGCTTCCTCCATCTCCAATGGTACACATGAATGACAATCTAAACAACTAGTCAACCACCACCACAATTCTATTTATAAAAGCCACTAATAAATAAATACTTAGAAATAAATCTAACCAAGGAAGTAAAAGATCTATACTATAAAAACTATTTAAAAATTAAAGAAATTGAAAAAAAAAACCAAAAGTGGAATGACATTTCTTTGTCAAAGATTAGAAGAAAAAATATAGTTAAAATGTTGATACCACTGAAAGTCATTTACAAAGCCAATAGAGTTCCTATCAAAATACTAGTAGCATTCTTCATAGAAGTGGAAAAAAAAGCGATCATAAATCTTGTCTGGAATCACAAGAGACCCTATATCATCAAAGCAATACTGTGCAAAAAACATTGAGGCATCTCACTACCTGACTTCAAAATATATTACAAATCTATGATAACCAAAGCAGCATTGTACTGTCACAAAAACAGACACTCAGGCTGATGGAGCAGAGTAGAGAATCCAGAAATTCATCTAACAACTTACTCCAGCTCGATTTTTGATAAAGGTCACAAGACAATTCAGTGGTGAAAAGACAGTCTTTTAGATATAATACTAAGTGAAATAAGTCGGTCTATGAAAGACAAATACTGTATGTCCCTCTTTAGCATATGCCAACTGTCCTCACTATATGGTGGAAATGGAAAGACACGATTGCATAGAAATAGAGAAAGTAATGGTAGATAATAGAAACTGTGTAGGTGGTGATAATGGGCAGATTCAAGAGAAAATTATTGACACAAGAATACATGTAAACAAGTGGGATAGGTTATAGAATAGTGTACCATGACAGGGCAAAAAATATCATTGACAATTCAATAAATACTTCAAAAAAGAGAATGAAAAACTATTATCAAATGTGCACAAAATAATATAATACTCACTCCTGAAGAAGGTGAATATGTCTATATCTTTGATTTGATTATTCCACATTACATGCATGCTTTGAAAAATCATACAGTACCTCACAAAATGTCCAACAATATATGTAAACCAGATATTACAATTTAAAAATACATATATACATTATTTTGAAAAGTCAGTAAATCATGGAGGTATCAGCTTGATCCCCACTAGTAGACTCCAAAAGATGCCTAAAGTACAAATCAGAAAGATACCATGACATATAGCAAGAGCCTTTATATTATTATTGTAAGCAACAAGAATTCAGAAGGATAAGGTTAGTTATTTTCAGGACTATGTCCCACAATGAGTCAGTTCTGTACTGAGATTTGTAGGCATTTTTGAGATTAAGAGCTCTGGCTACAAGGTAGCAGGAACAGATCAATGGAGAAAGCAATAATTGAAAATGCTGTAATTTATGACATGATAGAAATACGCTGAAATGGCAGAGATACAGAGAATCTAGAAAGTGGAGGTGAGACAACTGAAGCAGATAAAAACTTACCAATATTCATTATTTCCCCAAATGTACTATCTAAAAGAGATAAGTAGCTTGGTATCTAGAAACTTAAAAATATCTGTCCATTTCTTACTTATCTTGAAAAAAATAAAATATTCATTGAGATCATAAATATACTAGCCAGAAAACAGTAGTTACTAATTTCATTTCTTGGGTACTGTGATACTGAGGAGAAATTTGTCTTGTTAGGAAACAAGTGCAACCCACTTATAAAGTTTCAAATTAATTGATATTCTGGCCTCAAACAGTGTAAGGTCATGCATTTTATACCTATGATCCAAAATTTAGATGATGTTTGGATCAAGAAACATTACATTTTCAAGGTTGTGGAACACTGTGACTTTATAGGATTGTCCAGCTTCTTATTCCTGAGCTTTCCAAATGCATTAGTAAGGTTTGTTAGGTTTTATTTAATAATATTCATGGAAATTCAAAATTATCTGCTAAACATATATCTTCACCTAAAATCTTCTGTAAGTGTGTATGTAAACACGTGAATATGGATTCATATATTTTGAATTTCTTGTTAAATACATATATATATATACTTACAATTATTTTGAATGATTCCCCATCACTGTGTAAACTCTGTAGTAATTTTTTTGTCAAGAATATAACAATTTTTAATTAAAAATACTGATCAGCTAGAGACAGCAGGTGGTATATTGGCTAAGGTGCTGGACTCCCACATGGCTGGCTGACTGAGGTTTGAATCCAGATCTGGTGGCTTGATCCCAGGAAGAGAATGGAAGAAAAGAGATTTTGTCATGGCTGTCCTTGTGGGGTGATTTCTCACATTCCATCTCACTGTCTCTCTGGTCAGCCCACACAACACCTTATGGCAAAAAACTAAAACAAACAAACAAACTACAAAACAAACAAACAAACAAAAAACAATAATCTGAGAGCACAAGAAGGAGACTTCTTTACCTGAATCTTTCTTCTACGAAAATTCAAGGGACAGGGACCAGTAGATAGTATAACGGTTATGTCCTTAGACTCCCATGTAGTCGACCATGCTTCAAGTTCTAGATCTGATGGCTTAAAATTCATGCCGGGTGCTTGTGCATGCATGCCCAAAATCCCAAGAGGAGAATGGAGGAGAAGAGATTGTGGCGTGGCCATCCTTTTGGGGGGGGGGGGGGGGGAGGGAATTCTTGCTTTCTGTCTCTCTGGTGACCGCATGCACACTACAGCAAAAAATCTCTCTTAAATCTCTGTCTCTCTGGTGAGTGTGTGTGCCCTACAGCAAAAACCTCTCTTAAAATAAAAGAAATTCAAGAGAAAAAAAAGTATTTGTTAGTTTTTCTCTCTCATAATTTTCAGTATCCTTTTGTGACAATGGGAAGATGATGATGTCTACTCCCTTTCAATAGCTACACATCTAATTATTTACTTTTAACAATTAATCACAAGCCAGGGCCAAGTTAAGGAGATTTTTATTTTTAGTCTCTTGCTTGATCTACAGTATGTCTGCTATTTAATAGACAGTAACAAAGGCTATTTGGCCCACATTGCTTTAGGTAATAGGTTTAACACTCTATAAATTCTGTGTTTTACCTTATTTACACCTTTCACACATGCAACCTTTATTCTGTTCATCTACTTGGAGTCTAATTTAATTTACTGAAGAGTGTGCATTACTCACTCAACCGTAACGTGGACTTGATTCAACCAGAACAATTGTAAACTAATTGTGTTGTGTTGGATTTAAAGCTGATAATGATGGGCAGTGACAGGTTTAACAAATTTTCGATTACCACATTCAATTACTTTTGGTACATCCCACTTATCAACAATCCAAACACTTAATTCATTTAAGGTTTTGACAAGGAATAAGGGATGAGGTGATTCATTAGGGAGACTCCTAGGACAGGTCTTGCACTCTAGACATTATAGATATTATTAAACAACTCCCTCTGTGTTACTTTATTGGTTGATTTTAGAATCTAGCTGTGTTATAGAAAGTGTGGTGCTTATGTGCCACATGTTCTCTCTGGAAACAAATTGTCCAACATGCTGAGATTGCATTAATATAAATGTCAGTAAATTAATATTTTTGGTTTATAAATTCATACATAAAAATGTAGTTATTTTCAAAGATCAGTGATAATATTAGAGTTAATTATTATGTAGTTTATAATTGCCTCATTTCTTAATCTATATTTATCCTTTGTAATTTATTAAACAGAAAAAAATAAAAAAAATAAAGCAATAATCACCTTACTTCAACTATATTTTTGTAATTCTTCATAGATAAGATTAACTAATGCTTTGGAAATGATAATATTTCTCTGTTGAGCCAGTGAAAATCAAAAGAATATGTAGTAAAAGATCATTTGAAGGTATGTCTATAGGAAAGTTCATCTTGATCCTGTAAATCTAAAAGTTGATGAAAACATGGAAGTTTTTTTTTTTTTTTTTTTTTTTTGGTAAAGTTTCATCCTTTCTTCCTTTCACTAGAGAAATAGAGAGGGGTAGAAAGAAAGGCACTTCCAACAGTCTCTCCTGTGATCCTGCCCCCAGTCCGTTCAGCCAGCCAGGATCACAGGCACATGAGCATACACCTAGCATGTCCAGGTCAATCTGGAAACCAACCCCAGTCTTCCATAGGAATTCAGCCACAGAGTGGTATGTTACCACTGCATCACCCCAGTGACTCCTGGAAGAAGAGTCTTAATCTAGGGATTGAGGGGTAGATGAGGGGGGTGGGATTCCTCTGAAACTTGTTAGCATGTATATTAATAAAAATAGCTTCATTACCCTTTACAAAATAAGTTAGAAATATATCTGCAAGGGGTAGGCTCTCTTCCAATCTTTCTTGTTAAGAAGGAGGTCTTTCAGTAATACTGACATTCATCACTGTGGTCATTGTGGGTTTATAGTATTGAAAAATATGATGTAGAGTTGAAGGACCCTCTTCTCAGGTTTCATGTTTGACATCTGGTTCATTATCAGAGCTACCTTTTTATCATTTATATATCTATCATCTATCTATAGAGAGGACTATGTCTATCTATGGAGAAATCCATATCTATCTGTCTAGATATAGAGAGATATATTATCTGTCTGTGTATAGAGAGATCTATATTTTTCTATGAATCATCTATATATCTAAATATGTATCTCCAAGACAAAAAAGATGTAAAATGATAAATAATAAGTTTTGACATCTCTTTGTATACATATTTGTTAAAAGGAAGTTTTAAAATCAATCTTTCCCACATTGTCCAGGGTATAATGATTTATACATTTCTTAAAAGTATTGGTATATCCAGGAGGAACATGAAACTGACATTATGATTTTTATTGTAATTAGTGATGCATATTTTAGTAGTTTACATACCAATTTGTTCTAAGTTGTCTTTCTTCAAAAGTCTGTTCATAACCCTAGCCAAGTCATTGAAACTACCCATTTTCAAGACTGATGCATTTGTAATTTTCCAAGAAACGTGTGATTTAAAACTAGTGTTCTGTCTTAAAGACTTGCAATTTAACCTTGAATTTAAGATCTTATACTTTTCCAGACTTTTTTGGATAACGCTCTGTAGAGGATGCTATTGAGATGGCCCAATGGGCTTTGCAAGCCTACTAAGAGCTGTGAGTTCCCCTAAACTCAGTCAATAGACAAGAAATCAGTGTCTCGTATCTTTTTCCAGCTCCCTGTATCTTTGTTTGACCCACCCTTTCGAGAAGAAAAGATCCTCACAAAGCAAACCATTCACTCATTTTATTATTGTGACAACTCTTACTAGCCTAATTACCTTTATCATAGAGATAAATAAACTGAGGATCAGATTCTTTATTGCCAGAGAGGATGTGTACATGCTGGAAAGACACACACAGACACACACACACAAACTATTCCTTAGAGGCATTGTTAGACTACAATTCTTTTCCTCCATTCCTCTAACCATCAGGATTCGGGGCATACATGCACACATGCTCAGGATGTTTTTCAAGCTACCTGGCCTGGAATTTAAACTGTGGTCGGCCATTTGAGTCCTGGCTCCCAATGCATAGCACTTAACCACTGTACATGGGAATGGGACCAGGCCATGTTCTTTAAATATCCTTATTCAACATTACAAATCTTTGGGACTAGCAGTTGTTATAATGGCTGTGTTGCTGGACTCCCATGTAGTTGATCGTGTTTGAGTTCCGGACCTGGTGGCTTAAACTCACGCCAGGCGTGTGTGCGAGCATGCCCAAGATCCCAAGAGGAGAATAGAGGAGAAGGGATTGTAGTGTGGTCTTCTCCTCTGGGGGGTGATTTCTAGCTTTTTGTCTCTCTCTGTCTTTCTGGTGAGCGCACACGCCCTATAACAAAAACAAAAACAAAAACAAAACAAAACAAAACAAAAACAAAAAAAACTAAAACAAAACCTCTCCAATATTTTAAATCCTCTATGTGACATCTAGGAATTCAAATCTAGATTTATGATTTATTGGGTTCTTTAGCTTGGGCTTTCTCTACTGTTATACCTTACCTGTTCTACTTTCTAAGGGTCCTAAGAGGATAATTAACCTAATGGAGGGGTCGTAATTGGCATTGGTCAAGCTGAAAGAACAGATGGGAGCAATAATTGGCTTTCTTTCAACTATTCCTTATGTTCCATGCTAGCTTTTGCTTTGCTGAAAGACCATCTTTTTACTCAAGCAGAATAGGTTTTGCAAAATTTTCATTAATGATTATAGTAGTTTTCTATTAGTACCATAACAGATTACCACAAAATTAGAGCCTAAAACAACACATATTTATTATTCTACAGTTTTGTAAGCTAAGTCTGACATGGGTCAGATTTTGGGATAAAATCAACATGTTAGCTCATGGTTGGATTTTTCTTTGAAATATCTAGAAGATAAACTTATCTTTTTGTCTTTTCAAGCTTCTATAGGCAACAAAAATTTATTGATTATCTCCCTTCCTCTATGTCCAAAGCCAACAATGTTATTTTCTTCTAACTCTTTAATTATCATATCTCTTTCTCTGACCACAAGGGAAAAAAGGATTCTGTTTTTAAGGACCCCTGTGATTTAATTACCACCAGATAATACAGGATAATCTCTCCATCTGAAAGTCAAAGCTCTGTTTGCAATATAAGATAACAGGTTCCAGAGATTAGGGCGTACTTGGGGGAGGGCATCATTCTGCCAATCACAGTGATAGAAATAGATGAATAATAATTTTCATCAGTACAAAATTTTGCAAAGGACTGAGGATATCAGATTTTGAGAAGGATATTTCTTTTTCTTCTAATCCTTTCCTAGTGCTTCCTATTCTACTTCCACTTCTCTCTGACAGATACCGAGAACAGGAATTTGCCAATCCCAACCTCATTTTACAATGGCAAACAACAGAATTATTTCTCATCTTTCCCAGGACAAAGTCCCTCAAGGAATCAGATCCCAAAGAAATACGTGATTAAACTATCTGATATCACAGTAGTCACTGTGACTAAAGCAATTGCAGTACCTGTATGTACAACTCAGTATTTGGAACCTCACAGGTAGAGAAGCTTAACTGAACTTTTTATATATAAATCATGTTTTGTTTTTTAATTGCCAGAGGACATATATGCTCACAAGAGATGGGATAGGAAGAGAAAACACCCCATAGTGAGGCTTGGTCCTGCCCAAATCCTTTTTTCTCTAATACTCTATCTCATGAGGATTTGGAGCATGCATACATGTGTCTTATAAAGACTTTGGGGCCAGGATTCAAGCTGCAGCCAGTTGTGTGGGAATTTGGCTCTCAATGCATAGAGTTTAACCACTGCACTATAAGAGTCAGCACTATAAATCCTGCTTTTTAAAAAAATAACTCATATTTATATGACACCACCTTTTATTTGCTGCAAATTCCTGAAGTCTCTTTTTTCACTTTTTTTCCCCTCAAGGTGAGCCTATTTTCGCCAGTTTCTATTACAAAGGATTAGTTCATTTGCGTGAGATTTTCCCTCATCATCTGTCATTACTTTGTGATCCTGGTTAACTGGGAAGCTGAGGTCAAGGGTTCAAAAAGGAGACCGTGTCAAAAATACCCCTCTCTCTCTCTCTCTCTTTTTCTTATCTCTCGTAAGAAAGAAAAAGGCCAGCCATGGTGGTACAGTTGTGACACAAAGTTCTGCAAGGCTGAAGCCACATGGATGGTCTCTGGTTCCTGTCCCAAGATCTCGCTATCCATGTTGGGAAATATGGATGCACTCATGTCTGTGATCTTTGCAGGCTGGGACAGGAAGAGGACTGGTGCCTAGGACCTTATTGGGGTGTCTGTCTCTCTCTCAAAAGAAATAAATAAGTTTTAAAAATTAGTAGTAACTATTATTATATACTGTATTGTTATGATATAAACTATAGTAATAATTTTGGTAGGTCACATTCTGGGATGGGCCTCACAATATGCCCTGGAGTGAATCTCCAGCCCCTGAGTATAGTTGAGAATTTTGAATATAATGGATATGACTACTGTGGTTAAGGTACCTTAAGTAGCAAAAGAGAAGGCACTTAGCAGATGCAATTAAGGTTGCTAATCAGCCAGCTCTAAGTTAATCAGAAGATTATCCTAAGGAGGGGTAAATGAGGTGAACTCTTTATAAAAAGATTTAGAAGTCAGAGATGAAAGTCATCAGGAGAGAGAAGCAGCAATGAATGGAGTCCTTTTGGCTTTGACGAAGCAAACCACTGCTCCATGGGAGACCCTCGAGACAGGGTGTGGGAGAAGACTCTGTTGAGAGCCTCAGTTTCCTGACTGCGAGGAACTGAATTCTGCCAACAACCACTGAACTGAGGAGACTGAGCCCCGGGTGAGCTTGAAGCCCCAGCTAAGAACGTGATTCCTTCTGGGTAAACCCTAAGCACAAGATCTAACCCACCCATACTGAACTTCTGAAGCATTGGCTCTGTGGTACAATAAAATTATGTTGGTTTAAGTCACTGAAATTTGGTGATTTGTTACATGAAAATAGAGAACTAATACAATTACCAATAATTATTTAGTTCTTCCTATGCGCCAAGTTCTACGCACTGGATGTTACATCATTTCATTTAATACTCCTATTAGCCCTATGATGCAAGACATAGTATTTTATTTTGATTTTGCAGTGGGAAAAATTAAGCTTTAGAGAAGTTAAAACACTTGGTGCAGTTCACAGAGCTGGTTGATGAAGGAATTAGGACTTGAACTTGTGGTTTAATCACTTTACTTGACTATGATCTTTACTGGGAAACATTCCACAGAATAACACAAAGTCAATTTTGTTCTGATTATTACCTGTTCAAATACTGTCCTTTTCTCATCTATATCCAACAAAATGCGACAAAAGACTAAAGAACAAACAGCCTTTGATGAAACTCATTTTTTCTAAATGATTTCTCAAAAAGATCTTTGTACCAATACTTCACCAATTACAGAAGGAAGTCTTCTGAAAATAAATCCTTTTAAAAAAGTTATTTAATTGCTATTTTACCTAGAAGAAGAACAATCCATTTCCATCTATCAGGTAGTAATGAGGAGTCATTATCTTGCACTCTTCTTTAATTAACATCAATCCTGATTAGTCAGAATAAATTAGTCTCATTGTCTTTTTCCATAGTTGTAATTCTTCTGGTACAGGAGCCGTTCAATTATGAGTTATCATGTGTTATCACTTACAAAAGACGTTACTATAATTATATAACCATATTCCAAATTTTACTTTTTAGCAGATTTCAATGTTAAAATGTAACTTTTTTGGTTTCCTTTTTTTCCTTAAAATGTGGGAAAAAAATCAAATAACACCCTATGAAATATTTTTATATTAAAAACTAAATGTACAAGGTTTAATAAAGCTTGAGGGTTCTAATAGCTATTATTCATCATAGCACGGAGGGACCATAAAAGTGATAGTATAGTGTACTAATTGTTGTTGCAAATTGGGTGGTATTGTACAGAAGCACACAAAAATATTCTGACCAGAATATGTAATGGAATTTTGAAAAATCCGATGGGTAGTTTGGTTAATCTACCTGTAAACTAATCACTATCATTTAAAACATTATTTTTCATTCTTTTGTGGGGTTTTATGTGTACATGTATCATGCATGTATTTATGGAAATGGTCACTATTTTGTTTATGAGCAAAGTGATCCTCCTGAACTATAAACACTAAAAAAAGAATGTTGTAAACGTAACTTCAGCTTTTTTCTCAGTAGGATGGACTTTGTTAAGTGGGTAGGTAAGTAATGCTTTAGTTTTTTGCTCTGAAATGCAAATAATTATTGGCTGCCCCCTAGATAAGGTAGGATGAAGACATGTAAATATGACAATCCTCCAAATCCTTGGTTATTTCTTGAAGTAGGGCTGAGCCAGTTCATGTGTCTATCAGAGCAAAAATGAGACACTGTACTGCATCTAACCTTGTGTGAAGATGAAACTTTCTTCTTTAAAATCATATGTAAAAAACCTTTTTAAGGGCAGAGTTCCTGGGGCAGGGGAGATTTCCAAATCTGTAAGATGGATGATGTCAGGGTAAAAATGAAGGATGACGGTCCAGCAGGTGGCACAGCGTTTAATGCGCTGGACTCCCACATAACGGAAAATAATTTGAATCACAGAACTGGAGGCTTGAAAATCCCATGGGCACCTGTGTGTGTGTGCCCAAAATCCCAGGAGGAGAATGGAGACAGGATTGTGGCATGGCCATCTCCCACCCACTCTCTGTCCTGCCCCCAGGAGTGATTTCCCACTTTTTTCTCACTGTCTCTCTCTGGGAGCACATGTGCCCTATGGCAAAAACTTAAACAAACAAACAAACAAACACAAAACAAAGGGTGGTTTACTGCCCAGGCAGTATTTGTAAATTACATTTCTTAGTGGGGCTGCAGCTTTCTTCCTGTAGTTTATTTGCTTCCATATTCTCATCAGTGCAGCATCTCTAGAGTGAATTATTACCTAAAACCTGCCACATGCTTTTTTTTTTTTTTTTTTTTTTTTTTTTTTTTTTTTTTTTTTTTAGAACTAAAGAAATAGACCAGAGATAATGTTCCCATAAGAATTTCAGGTAGTGCTTTTTGCTGTGGCATTTATTTGATATTTTAAACGTAAACTAATCATGTTGGAAACATAAAAGAAAATTAAGAGTAGTCAACTTTCTTGAGCTAGCAAGGCTACAGATCATAGATCTTACCCAAGAGAACCCATGTTCTTTATTTGCAACTAAGATGATTCTTACTGAAATGGCTTCATTTCCCTTAGTTGATATGGCTATCTGACAAAAAAAATTCTGGTTGGGTATAGCACTGTTACAAATGATTAAGTGATGTTAAATGTGTAATCTCTCCTGCTCTGATTTAATGGGAATACTTTACAAATAAAATCAGGGAGGGGAAAAGAAAAATACATTTGTTGCTTTTGAATTGTTTTATTAATTAATTCTTAATTTTTTTATTGACACAAGGGAGAAAAAGATATCAGCATTATTGTAAGAATGTTGTTACTGGGCCAGCAGTTGGCGTGGTGGTCAAGGTACTGGATTCTCACATGGCTGACCCCAGTTCAAGTCCCAGACCCCACATCTTGAAAAATCCCGCCAGGCACATATGTGTGAGCATCCCAAATCCCCAGAAGAGAGTGGAGGAGAAGGGATGGTGGTGCACCATCTTCCCTAGGGAGTGATTTCTCACATTCTCTCTCCCCCCCCAACTGTTTCTCTCTGACCTATAGCAAACAGACAAACAAAGTGATTATCAGGAATAAAACAAGCCACATTCTTAGAGATAAGTTATATAATGTAGTATCAAGTTTTTTTGTTTGTTTGTTTTGTTTTTTTTTTTTTTTGGAGAGGTTTTTTTGCTATAGGGCGCGTGCACTCGCCAGACAGACAGAGAGAGACATAGAGACAGAAAGCGAGAAATCACCCCCCAGGGGGGATGGTCACGCCGCAATCCCTTGTCCTCCATTCTCCTCTCGGGATCTTGGGCACGCAAGCACACGCGCCCGGCGTGAGTTGTAAGCCACCGGGTCCGAGACGCGAACCGCGGTCGACTACGTGGGAGTCCAGCGACATAGCCATTACGCTAACTGCTGATTCCCAGTATCAAGTTTTAATAGTTTATCTTTGATAATTATTCAGTAATACTTTTTGAAGTTTAGAAATTCATTTCTATTGAATGCAACCAAAAGCAGCTGAGCACATGCTCTGTACTTTGTGCGCTAGATGATCACAGTTCAAGGGGGCAAAATAAGTTATATATGGCACACATATTTAAAGTTTCCAGAATAATTTTGAAACCGATCATAGGAAACCCAAGGGACTGGATCAGTTTTTTACAGCAATATTTTATAAATGGAAGAGACTATTTCCTGCATCCAGTGAGATGCGTCCACGCCTACCATTGTGTCTAGCAGGTATTCATTAAGTATTTGTTCATCTGAAATGCACTTACTTAAAAGAGCAGAATTTTTTCTTCTTTGTAATTTTTGTGATTCCAACACCTAATATAACACTTCAGATATTAATTAATAAGTGCTGACTAAATATTTGTTTTTAAATAAATTAGTTTTGCTATGTCTTCTGAATTCCATTTTAATTTTGGCACAGTGTGTTATTTTTCAGTCTTATTTTTGCACCTTCCTGAAATTACAAGGTATGCTTAAAAATGTCCAGGTGGCAGGGATTAGAAAACATGTGTTAATCTTAGAAGGAGACTGCTAATGAAGAAATCTTTATGAGCTCATAAATCAGTCATTTATAAAAGTGTTACCTGAGCACCATCTGCATTGGAAAACTTGTACTGGTGGTTAAAATGGGCCCACACTGGGACTATGGAATCAGAGTGTCTGGAGTAGGGCTAACTATTCTAGTCTGACCTGTTGCTGTAACAGAGATACCTGAGTCTAAGTAATATTTGAGAGTAGAGGTTTATTTAACTTACAGTTTTGAGGGTCCAAGGTTACGGGGCCATGTCTAGTAAGAGTCTTGTTGGTAGGGTCCCAAGGTGGTGCACATGATAATAGCTTGAACAGAACAGAGCATGTTCCTGTAGGTCTCATTCTTTCTCCTTATAAACCCACCTGGACTCAATTACAGGGCTCCATCCCAATGCTTAATCATTTCCCTAAGGTTCCACTTATCAGCCCCATAATCAGATTAAATCTCCACCTTCTTAACACAGTTAAAGTGGCTCACCAAATTTTGAAATGTAAAGTTCTGGGAGACACACCGAATCAGAGCAAGAATCAATTGTTTTTCTTTCTTTCTTTCTTTCTTTTTCTTCTTTTAAAAGATTTTTGCTATAGGGTACACGCACTCACCAGAGAGACAGAGAGACAGAAAGTGAGAAATATCCCCCAGGGGGTTGACCAGGCTATAATATCTTCTCCTCCATTCTCTTTTGGGACTTAGGGCATTCATGCACATACAATCGGGGTGAGTTTTAAGCCACTGGGTCTGGGACTTGAATCATGGTCAACTATGTGGGAGTCCAGCCACATAACTATTATGCCATCTGCTGGTCCCAAGAATCAACTGTTTTTCAAGGTGTGGTTTGCCGTAAGTAGTATCAACACCTGGGATCTTGCAAATGTACAGTCTCAGGTCTACTCCAGAGCTATTGAATACTGCATCCAATCTACACTTCAAGAGGATTCCCCAGAGAATGTAAATGCACTTTAGAATTTGGTTATTACTTTGTTAAGGTTTCAGAACTCTCACTACCATCTTAAATTATAGATTGACTCATATGCATAAGAATTCATTTGTTAATTTCTTATATCAGGACACACTTACATTCTGCTATTTCCTACCTGAATTGGAAAACAAACCACTTATTTTTCAACTCTGCTCTTATGAGCATATTATGCTATGGCATTATAATTGCCTTTCTCACTAAATTTTGGGTTCCAAGTCAACATCAACCTCTTTTTATCTTTTATCTACAACATCTAATACTTACATAAAGGAATGTTGGATGAATAATGGAGCTACTCTCAGATTAGGGAAAGCATATATTTAAAAAATGGGAGAAAAGAAAGACCTTTATGAAATTAATGACTCCAATTCTATTTTTACCTTGTTCCTCGTAAATGTTAAATTGGATATAATAGGAAAGTAGTAGTGATTTTTGAGAACTATACAATAAGATGGCTTAACTCAGTCACTCACTACCATTTTTTTCCAGGCTCAGACAACACAAGTTAGGTCTGACTGATTTCCACCCCAACTCCCCATTACAATTAGGCAGGTCTTGCTTTTCTATGCTTCTGAAATCACAATCCCCAAACCTCATTTCAGTAACCATAATTCTAATGTCCTAGTACTCACAAATATGTGGGAGGCAGAGCCCAGGGTGGTGAGCAAGAGAATCAGGATAAACACAACTTTGCTATTTAGGGAACTTCTCTCTTCATTTCAGCCTCCAGGTCAAGTTCCAAGTAACTACCAGAAATCTGAGTTCTAAGAACTGGCCTGGTACATATCATTGTGCAACTATATCAGTGAATCTTTCTGATAATCTTGTTTATATTGTATTATATATAATATAGAATATATTATTATATTACTCTGGATAAACTGTGCATATCAGGAGAAGAAATATAGTCAATTCTCATTATTCACAGTAGTCATGAACTAGAAAGTCACCGCAGACACTGAGTTAGTGAATATAGAACCATCACTACTATGGAAAATGAAGTGTTAGTTTCCCGGGAGCCTTTGTTCCCATTTTTCTCAAGTTACAATATATAACCTTGTTTTATACATCATCCTGTTTAAAGATGCCTTATGTAATATATATTCTTAATTCAGTGACATTGAATGCATGGCCAGCAACCGTAATACTCATTCCTAAACAAATCGTATGGAACACACATACTTTTTCCAGAAGGCTCTTAATGGCCTCATTGTCCTGAGGCAGACAAGACCATACTTTGGCACTATTAGAGAGAAAAACTACCTACCAACAACAAACATTGCTAACCACCGCACTAAACAGATGTCTGAAAAGACCCTTGCTTGCACTGTGAGACATGAAACAAGAGGCAGAGACTGCCTTTGGCTGGGAAGGTACATTTAGGGCACTTGAATTTTTGCCACTTTGCACATGTCCAAGAGTGACCACAAAAGTGGGTATTGATTTGGGGCTTACAAACAAATTTTAGTAGGTAGGTGAATTTAAAAATACAAAATCTACAAATAATGAGGATTGACTACTCTTTGAGTTGGTGCTCAGGGGCTTTTCTTAGTGTTTAATACAATATCTATACAGAGATACATACTGAATTAATGAAGTGGCTGATCTTTTTCCTAAATGGAGAGTCTTCAGAGCAAGCCTGTGATTGATGAATAAGAACTCAGTAATAAAGTTTGTATTATAAGGCAGTATGTAAAAACACACAATTATCAGGTCATGCTCCAAGTAAGTAATACTAAAATTTGTTGACCCCTAACGTATTTTGGTGCTAGGCAGATGGTGAGAATTTTATATAAGCTATCTCATTTATGGAGGTTCAGTGTGGTAAACTCATACATTCATGTTTGTACCTCTAGTTAAGTGCCTAATTAGAATACAGAATTCTTAGTCTTTCTGAATTGTAATTTTTAATTAGTAGGCATTAACATGTCCACTGTTATTTAAAAAATATATCTACCTCTAACAACTTTTCTTAATTTTCATATTATAAACTTTAATGTTGTTTTCCATGAAAGGATACATTTTAAATGCTTACAATTATGTGCTTATTATATTTGTTTTATATTTATTTTTGATGTGGACTTTCTTTTATTATCTGTGTATAATTAATATTTAGGGTTAGGAGAAATGGATATAATATTAAAGTTTAGTGGAAAACCATAAATTTAAGTCCTTCTACAGACAGAAAGATTTTTTTTTTTCTTTTTCAATGTGCTGTAGGGCATGTGTACTTGCCAGGGAGAGAGAGAGAGAGAGAGAGAGAGAGAGAGAGAGAGAGAGAGAGAGAGAGAGAAAGAATCCCCACCTTCTCCTCCATTCTTCTTATGGAATTTTGGGCACATGCACACATGTGCCCAGTGTGTTTTACATGCTGCAGGATGTGGGACTCAAACTGAACCATATGCCTGCCTTAACCACCACATCACTAGCTGGCCCACACAGGAAGTATCTTAAATGTCTAAAGAATCTATGTTTGGGGGACCAGCAGTTAGCGTAACGGCTATGTCGCTGGACTCCCATGTAGTCGACCGCAGTTCGAGTCCTGGACCCGGTGGCTTAAAACTCATGCCGGGTGCGTGTGCGTGAGTGTCCAACATCCCGAGAGGAGAATGGAGGAGAAGGGATTGTGGCGTGGCCATCCCCCCCGGGGGGTGATTTCTTGCTTTCTGTCTCTCTGTCTCTGTCTGTCTGGTGAGTGCATATGCCCTATGGTAAAAACCTCTCCAAAAAAACCCCAAAGAAACCAAAACAAGAATCTAGGTTTAAAGATATTTAGAGTTGCTAGGCCTAAGGTCTGTGACAAATTTCCTTTTCCAAAGATGTCTACAATAATTTCTCTAATCTGCTATAAGTCCTTACGACTCTCCCATCAAGAGGTACAGTTTATTTTTCCACCTACTTGTGTATGAGATAGCACTATGACTGTGTTGACCAATAGAATATGTGGACCCTACACTTTGCCAGTAACAGAGACAGCCCTTCACTGACTTGGACGCTTCTATGTCCTGCCTATGGAAGTCAGCCACTATGTAGTAAGTGTGACTGCAGGAGCTCAAGAGCTGCAAATGAGAGACTGTGTTAGAGATAAAAAAAATCCAGGGACCAGCAGTTAGCGTAATGGCTATGTTGCTGGACTCCCATGTCGTTGACCGCGGTTCGCGTCCCGGACCCGGTGGCTTAAACTCATGCCGGGCGCATGTGCGTGTGTGCCCAAGATCCCGAGAGGAGAATGGAGGAGATGGGATTGCGGTGTGGCCATCCCCCCTGGGGTGGGGGGTGGGGGTGTGCAAAGACCTCTAAAAAAAAAATCCAGGAAAAACTAAAATTCCATACATGTGAGTAAAGAAATCATCTTGCAAGTTGATCTCCCAGCACCAGCTGACCCTAGTTGATGGATTAAAGATGAACTGCTCAGTTAAGCACTTCCTGACGACTCGACCTGTAAAAGTATGAATAAAATAAAATAGTCATCTATGGAAATAAACTTTGAAAAATATTGAATGAGTTTTATTCTAAGCCAAAATATGTGTGACCACATGTAGGAAGACACAGATTCAGATAGTCTAGAAATATTCAGGCTTCTGCAATCCTCAAGCAATTTTTTTTTTTTTGAGAGGTTTTGCTATAGGGTACATGCACTCGCCAGACAGAGAGAGACAGAGAGACAGAAAGCGAGATATCACCCCCGGGGCGGGGTGGATGGCCTCTCCGCAATCCCTTCTCTTCCATTCTCCCCTCGGGATCTCGGGTGCTCAGGCACACACGCCTGGCATGAGTTTTAAACCACTGGGTCTGGTTCAAACTGCGGTCGACCACATGGGAGTCCAGCAACATAGCCATTATGCTAACTGCTGGTCCCAATCCTCAAGCAAGTTTTAAAGGTGAAAGCCATGCGAGCTGCAGAGGGAGAGGGAAGGGGAAGTTATTCCTGTTGTCTTGGGACAATTATCCTAGACTGGCAGGATCAATTGCAAGGATGGCATCAGTTCGAGTGGACAGGGAGTCTCTGGGCAGAGGTCCTTGAAGGATAGTTTCTGCGTCAGGCTGCAGTGGTCTTTGGGTGGTCGTATGGTTCTGGCAGTTCCTTAAACAACGGTTTTTGTTAAGAGTCCTGCTCATGTGGGAAAACACTTCCTTCATGGCTCTCCCCAGCTTGGTTCAGTGTAAGCTGAAACAAATTACTCCATTCTGATTTTGAAAAGCTCTCACCTAGTTTATGCCATTTCATTCTGAGGTAGTTTTTAATGTACTTTAGTAATCAATATTCAGAACAGGATGAACAGAATGCATGTACCTTCCCTGCTCTGTTAACAAGCTGCTGCTGCTGCTGCTTCTTTTTTTTTTTTTTTTTTTTTTTTTTGTATTATCTGGCTAACAAGTATTTTTCTCAATAAATTTGCTTCAGGTTTGTTACTCTCTTGGAACAACAGAAAACTGAATTCACATTCTATAGCTACCACTTACCAAGTAGTGACTAGATAGAAGTCAACATCCCCAAACCTCAATTTCCTCACCCATCAGTGAGATCACAGTGGGAATTTAATGATTCCACGGGTAAAAAGCATTACCTGCTATCACTTAGAACCATTCTTTCATTATATTTAAAAATTCAGTTAATTTATTTTCTAGCTAGAATGAATAAAATTGTGTTGTTTCTTGGTTTAAAATAACTGCTGACATTTTTACTGTAATACTACTATGTCTCAATTAACTATGAAAAAGAAAGAAAGAGGGGTATTTGTTTTGTTTTGTTTTGTTTACAAAGTCATGTTATTCAATCACTAGTTTCTATATCTACTGTTCATTATGTTTTTTATGTATTATAGAATACATATATGTTTTATATTTTTTGAACTATGAAGTGCTAATATATGTGAGTATTGCCACATATTCACCAAGTCTGGATTTAATAACTGTTTCATATTTTCCTAGCACATAAAGCATAAAATACTTTCTGTGTTTTTTAAAAATCACTTAGCTATTGAAGATAATGAGGTTTATAATTGTAGTCATTTTATTTCTCTAATTGTACTTTTACAAATTAGCTTCTAATCTATTGGTGAGTGAAGCAAGCCAGGAAATAAAAGAAAGATATTGTATGTATCCACTTAATATATACTATCTGCACTTTATGGTAGAGAGTGAAATATTGGAGGTCATAAAAGCAGTGAAAATAATTATGGATGCTGAAGACCGTGTGGAATGGGGGTGGGTAGAAGGGAAGAGTATAGAGAAGGATAACAAGAGAACAAATAGAGAGGCATGCATTAGTGGGACCCGGAAATGGTTTATTCCCTGTTGATGATCACATGTATAGTATTCTCAACTGGACTGGTCTGAGAAGTATTTCATGTCAGGTAAATTCTCTTTATAAGCCAAATGATATATAGTGATTGAATGTTTAAAGAAAAATAATGAGAATAGATAATAATAATCTGAAAAAAATGATGAAAAGCTATTTGATGATGGTGATTTGGATAGTAATGTCTTCGTGTTGACTGATATGTGTGGTAATCATGCTGAGAAAAGAAATGTAATATGCTGTAAAGATACATATGATTAAATGTAATATAAAGTTATGATAATAATAAAATTAAATAAAAATAAAGAAAAGGACATACTAAAACAAAAGCAAAAACAAATTAGCTTCCAGATCACGTCTATTTGAAGCCCTCTTTTCTACTTTTCCCCTTTCCGATTCTGTTGGTTTTCCTCTCTTCCTCTTCCTCTCCCTCTCTCTTTGTCCCTTTTGCCCTCTCTTATTCTCTCCTTCACTCCTTCTTTCTCTCTTTCCCTGTTTCCATACACGTGCACACACACACACACACACACGTATAAAGTCTTCAAAATGTTCGTGGAAAATATATATTATAAAGATGCCTGTGCATGGATTTCAAACCTGTTTACATCAAAATAAGCTCATAATTAATTACATTATTTTCATGTACTTTTTGTGGTCTCCTTCTAAGATATATATATATATATATATATATATATATATATATATACACACACACACACTATATATATATATATATATAGTGTGCGTATGTGTGTGTATTTATTTAGGTTTGAGTTTTGATTCTGGGTCTTTGGTTAGTACTGCTATTTACAAAATTTTGCTGCGGTCTGGAGTTCCTTTTGTTTCAGCCTCTGTGACATTTGTCTGTCTAACTGAACTACAATAAAAATGACATTACTCATCATTATTGGCAGTTTTTGTTTAAAAAAGCCTAAAACTGGAACTCCATAAAAGTTTCAGATTAGGATAAACATATAGAGTAGATATGCACAGGAAATAAAGAAAACAACTGATTTGAAAATAAAAAATCAGTGGGTTTTCTATTTCCATCTTTGTGTGGAAATCTTTTACTTCTGTGCTCATAAAGTCTTAATTTTTTTTTGGCATCTGCCATTATGTTTCAGTACATCATGCTAATTCATCCTGCTGTGGAAGTTATAAAATGCAGGATGCTTAAATAAGACAAGGAAGTGCTATTCATCACTCTTCTTTATGAAATGCAGATTGTACTTGCTCTATTTATAGTATTGACTTCATACAAATCAAATTTATGTGAAATATTGCATCAAAAGAAGGGTGTAATGGGCATTATTTGCATGATGCTAAATTTATCCTTTGGAAACAAAGACAAGTGAAATAGCCAATAGTCTAATCCAAACTTGTCAAGCAATCTCTGTTATCACATTGGTATTCTTGCGAGTTAGAAAGTTATGCTTTTTGATCCTAATTATTTACATTATAAATTCCAGTATTGCACATATATTGTATATCCTACAAATGTTCTGAAAGTTTTTAGAGCAGAGGGATTTTACTGTATCTTTAGATGAGACATATTTGTTGTCTAGACTTGCTGGTTAAAACCAGACCCAACCCCAGCTTAGGAGCAGTGGTACAGGAGTGAACCTTGGGTGCAACTGCCTGAGTTACAATCCTTTCCAGCCCCTAACCTATTGAGTAAGATTCAGGTACAATAGACAGCACCAAACATAATTGGGTTTATAAACAGGTATAAGACAACCCTTTTCTTTATGAACTTTCAGGCTAGATCTCTGATCACTAGGTATTGATACTATTCAATTGTAAACTTTTCCATCCTTTATAAAGTATCATTTATGCAAGTTAGAATGATATACTAAAGGATACATAATCTCTTTAAATGAAAAGAACTTATGTATTTAGTTAAGTATTCAGGGGTACTAGGTTCAAGTGAAACACCTTGGGATAAACACACAAGAAAACATACTCAGAAAAGAAATGAAGATGCCAAGGTATAATTGAGAACAACTTCTCTGGCTTCAAATATCAATAAGGCCCCAAAGTACACACTTTTAAAAGTGGAAGGAAAGGCGTTATCGTAGTCAATTTCTATATTTTTTAAAGTTGAAATCAAGCACTTAGGAAGCACAGGGTACTTGATATAAATTGTTAGGCTAAACACATGAAGCCTGAAAATTGAGAAAGTTGAGTGGAACCTTGTCTAGTGTTCATAAACCCAAGATAAGCATCCATTCCTCACCTATGTGGTTTCTTCGTAGTGTGTCTTCAGACATGAATGATACAAAAGGGAGTGTTTTCCATGCAGATCAGGATGATGACGAAAATTTATGGGAATCAGTTAGGAATTGAAATTGATAAATTAATTTCCAGGGACACTAAGAAAGTGTCTTTTTCATGTTAAAATGTTCTTAATTGTTTTACTTTCTACTCTACTCCCTGTATTTCTGTGAAACATGTGTGAAACCTTTGAAAACACTCTCGTCAGCCTGAGGAAGAGTCGTAGACAGGTTCAGTATAGAAAAATACTCTCTGGTTTATTCACAGATAAAGCGGCTGGAATCTAAAAGACTGTACTTCAGGAGAACACCAAAAAGGACATCAATCAGCTTGTTCCCAAAGATTTAGAAGTAAGTACAAGGGGCCACTCATTTTGGTTCAGGATTATAAGAATTAGAAGTGAAATAGTGAGTCCCCCTGAGCCCCCATCTGCTACCTAATGAAGGTGATTTTCTGACTTGCTGAGTAAAATGGCATTTGTAAAAGAATCAAAACTTTTCTGAAGGTCAGACATGCTGTATTTATTACTGCCTCTTTGTCTCTACACCAGAACATTCTGTCACTGTTGTGATACAAGTCAACAAGAGACAAACAAGTCTTCGATCATTTTGGTTCACTCTACCTTTAAACAAAGCCATTGTAAAATCATGAAAAATACCTCGGAAGGTATGGAGAAATGGATTTTTCAGAAAAGACTGACCATAGTGATTAAAGGGATAAAAAAGATGACTTGTCTAAAAACTCTAACGAAGCTAGAATTATTTAGTTCAAAGAAGAGGACGCTGAATGGATAGCTTAATAACTATATTTAAATTTCAGAGGCCTACTATTTATTTTATCCATTTCTATAGAGTTTGAAAATATTCTGAAATATTCCTGTAACTGGCAAATTTGAGTCATTTTACATAAATGATTTCATGTTTTGCCATTTAAAAAATCTGAATTTATTTCATTCTTCGATTTGAAAGACTAAGCAATGGGAAGAGATAAAATAAAAAGCATTGCTGTCTTCTGCTGCTTCTTATATTTGGAAGATGAATTTTTCTTGGCATAAACAATCTTTGACAAGTTCTTGTTGTTTATCAAACTGAAATACCTATGGACTAAACTCCTCCGTTCCTTGGCTCCAGCTATGCACTATTCGTGCCAAGCCTTCATAATAATGACAAAAAGGAGGAAATAAACATGTTAGAAGTTAAATTGCATTCCTTGTTATTTTATAAACGGAAATAACAAGGCTTGGAATCATTACCTTGTATATTTTGAGACAAAGATTAATTTACAGGGCATCTAAGTTATTTCGCATCAATCAGAGCACAATTACAAAGTGTCAAGTATTGTTTACTGCTAGGTTTTTGGGTAAAAGATAAAAAAAAGAGACATGATCCCACAGCTCAGTGTAATATAATGTATAAATAGTATTATAATGTGATGGTAAAGATAATTTAATGAAAGAGGGGCTGAAAAGCAACACCTAATCACCTTCTTGCTAGAACTTCAAGGGAAGCACACATCCACACCCTGGTTGACAGAGAACACGCAGAGGTGGGGAGTCTACATGGAAGGCTTGCCTGTTCATGCTTGTGCTCCACACTAACGGACACCCTCTCCTAGTAGATTTCACCAGTGATTCTTCCTCTGTCTTTGCTTGTCTGTTTTGTTTTATTGCTGTTATGTATGTCTGAATTCCTCCTTCCTTACAGTTTCTTCATAACGTTTTGCCTGTGAAAGCCTCAATTCTATCTTCTGGTGCTGTTATTTGCATTATTTTTATCTCCTACTTCTGAGTCACTTTCCTACAATATTTCTTAAATCCAATTCCAGAGAAATAACTTCTGGTCAGTCTTTCCCACCTGCATACCAAATCACAGCACGGGTTCCAAGCAAGCCCTGGGTCAGGAGGCGATGTGCACCAGCTCGGGCTAGCTGGCCTGGGCTCCCCTACTCCGGAGGCCGGGCTCCAGGTAGCTTCTCTTGGAGTGAGATAAGACATGGCAAGCACCATAATTTGCATTTAAATTTGAGGAAAGCACAAGATTTGGAAAGTTGAAAAAAGGAAGATAAGGCTAGACATTTGGAGATGTCCCAGTTATGCTGGTGAACTCAGCGATGAACAGGCTCAGGGAGAAAACCGACTTTATCTGAGTCCCAAGCAAACGCAGAGCACTACTGTTACTAACATCGAGTTAGGTAAAGTGAAGACAAGAGATAGAAGCTCTCTAAAGCGTGGTAAGCCTTTAGACTGATTGTTCTTGAGAATTTAACAAATAATAGTTAAGAAGACATAGTTGTCCCATGGGTAAATTAAATAACTAGACAGAGATTCTCAAAACAACGCAGAAAAAAAATAACTTTTTAAAAAATCTTTTATTTTGACTAGTAAGGGAATATTTAGAGAAAAACTCAGGGCATATTTGACTATAGCAAGACATTTCTTTCACTGAGGAAAATATGTAACATGAGAAGCTAGAATGTAATAAACTGGGAAATGGAGAAGCATCATTATAAATAGACGATACTCACATTTTAGCCTGACTGTAATGTAACCTTAACCCAAATACTAACCCTTGTCTTATTTTTTTGGAAAGATTTTTGCTATAGGGCACGTGTACTCACCAGAATGACAAAGAGAGACAGAGAAACAAAAAGCAAGAAATCACCCTCCACCCCCAGTGGGGATAGCCACACTGCAATCCCTTCTCCTCCATTCTCCTCTCAGGATCTTGGGCACACATGCACACACACCTCATGTGAGTTTAAGCTACTGGGCCCAGGACTTGAACCATGGTCAACTACATGGGAGTCCAACGACACAGCCATTACGCCAACTGGTGGCCCCACTAACCCTCATCTTAATCCTGAAATAGACCACTTTGGAATGTCCTTTTATTCTGGAGTGTGTAAAAAGCTAAAGTCTTAATTTTTAGAGAGATAAGATACTTAAAATTAAGTAAAAATATTTTATGGTGTGTATGCATGCACCCACAGACACATATATTCTGTTGCTCTCTTGCCTTTTTTCCTTTGAAATTGTTAAGAGATTATAATATTTTCCCCTCCATTTAGGAAGACATATGCCATTCATCATTGTTTTATCACATGGTGATCATAGTTTAAAATGTTGGTCTATGTTCATATTAAAGAAGAAAAACAGATAAGTGACAATGTAATCAAGAAAATTGAATATAAACTTGCTGATTCTTCTAATTAGAGAGTTTAGCACTTATGGATTTCAGTTTGTCTCTTTCTAGGCAGTTGCCTTGGATCCATTAACAAATCAATTCATAGTATTGAAAATCTTCCACCCCCAGCACTGTGTCATTTATCAAATGATATACGAAAGTATAAAATATGGCTCCTGTCCATAATAAACTCGTAATTTATTGAAGAACACAAAGCTCAGATACATGAAACAATTCATAAATGAAATATATTTATGTATCATAGGTAGGTAGGTCTTGCTTTCACTGTGCTTGCGGAGATTCAATTTTAAAACATATTATTGTATAGTAAATTCTCAACTGGGAATATGTTGTATTCTGACACTATTATTTTATTTTATTTTTTATTTTTTTGGAGAGGTTTTCACTATAGGGCGCGTGCGCTTGCCAGACAGACAGAGACAGTCAGAGAGATAGAAAGTGAGAAATCACCCCCCCAGGGGGGATGGTCACGCAATCCCTTCTCCTCCATTCTCCTCTTGGGATCTCGGGCATGCACGCACATGCGCCCGGTGTGAGTTTTAAGCCACCCGGTCCGGGATGCGAACCGCGGTCGACTGTGTGGGAGTTCAGCGACATAGCCATTATGCTAACTGCTGGTTCCCCTGACACTATTATTTTTCTCTTTGGGGGCATATTTGATTTATATACTAGTTAAAGAATAATAAAGAAAATTGTTAAATTCAAATTTATCTAACATACCACCTATTATATAATATATAATGCTCCTTTGTAATACATCTATTATATAATATATAAACTCTTTTTATGCGTTATCTCATTTAATTTACAAACAGTTTTAACACAGTACATATTACTTATGTTTAGATTAGAAACAGTTCAGAAAACTAAGATACTCTGAGATGTCTTTGCGACCAAAGTTATACCTACAAAATGTCAATGTTAAGATTTACAAGTCAATTTTTTCTCTCATTTTAGCTTTAATAGTCCTTTATAAATGGAATCTGGATGCTATCATCTTAATGTTTGTGTCCCCATTACAGTGATGTTAAGAGGGGGGGCCTTGGAGCCAGCAAGTGGTTGTGCTGGAATCCCACACGGCTGACTGCAGTTCTAGTTCTGGCCCTGGTGACTTGAAAATCACAACAGACCTGTGTGCGTGCATCCCAAAATCCCAGGAGCAGAAGAGAGGAGAAGGGATTGCAGTGTGGGTGTCCCTCGGGGGGTGATTTTTCACTCTCTCGCTCTGTGTCTCTCTATTCAGTATGCATGCCCTATGGCAAAAATCTGGAAGAAGAAAAAAAAGAAAAAGAAAATGAGGTGGGATATTTAGGAGGTGATTAAATCATGAGGGCAGATGGCTTGTGAATGGAATTAATACCCTTATAAAAGAGGCTAGGGGAGATTGTCCATTCTGCCAGGTGTGGACACACTGAAGTTGCCATATATAAGGAACAGGCCATCACTAGACACTAAGTCTGCTGAGGCCTTGATCTGGGGCTGATAAATTACCCAGCCTAAGGTATTTTGTTACTGCAGCCCTGAACAGGCTGAGATACTATCCTTTACCGTGTGATGATTGTATGGATACATGCTTGAGAACTGAGTATAGCTATTTACTAGGCATTGTCAATGTGCAAAGCTCTAAGATGCAGAAGAGGGGTAGAAACTACTTGCTCAGATATAATAAATTCTATTGTTCAGATGATTACCACTGGGACTTACGCTTAAGATATAAATTGAAAGATATAACACCAGGTAAGGAAAACGTTAGTGAGAGTATGGTCACTGCACTCGCATCAGGAAGAAGACTTCATGGGGAATTTGACCAATTTACTGGAATTTTAGTAACAACCACCATATGAATAAATGTCTTCATTTTAACTTCCTTCTTTCTTTTCTCCTCCTCCTTTATTTCCTTTCTTTCTTCTATTTGCTACATGACTACTATGTGTTTCAGAGTAGTTGATAGAATTTTTCTTTTTGCTTTCTTTTTTTTTTTTTTTGGAGAGGTTTTGCTATAGGGTGTGTGCGTTCGCCAGACAGAGAATCGGAAAGTGAGAAATCACCCCCCTCTCAGTGGGGATGGCCGTGCTGCAATCCCTTCTCCTCCATTCTCCTCTCGGGATTTTGGGCATGCATGCACATGGACCCAGCATGAGTTTAAGTCACCAGATCCAGGACTCGAACCGCAGTCAACTGCATGGGAGTCCAGCTACATAGGCATTACGCTAACTGCAGGCCCCAGTTGATAGAATTTCTAAGTGTACATTGCTTTTTTTTTTCTATTTTTTTTATCATCATCATATTCTTCTTTATATTACATTGAATTACATATAACTTTACAGTGTATTACATTGCTTTTTCAAAAGGGAATGCCACGCATGTCAGTCAGTACAGAGACATTAATCTCCCCACTTTAACATTCAATATCTTTTCTATGTTTTCCCCAATCATTATTATTATTATTCTAATTATTTTTTAAAACATTCAATTGCTATTTACATTGCTTTTTTTATTTATTATACAAGTTGTGCGTGCCTATTTCAAAAGTTAAAGTCCCAAAACACTCCAAAATTCAAAACTTTTGGAGAATGACACCAGACATAAAAAATGTCATACCAGACCTCCTGAGATGGGTTGTAGTCGAAATGCTGCAACATTATGTTGGCCCCACGTACAGCACTTAAACGAGGTGCACAGGGATATGAATCCCACACGGCCAACTGGGTACACATGCCAGCTTGAAACACATGCCATATAGGTGTGCATGCTTGCCCAAATCCTGACAGGGTGAAGAAATGGAAGAGGGAGGACAGCACGATTATGCCCCATCGCGGGATGGTGTTTCTATTTCTGATGAGTCCATGCACTCTCAGGCAATTAAAAAAAAAAACCTACAATACAAAATCATCCTCAGGCTATGTGTGTAAGATGTCTATGAACCAAAAAATGTATTGTGTGTTTAGACTTTTATTTCATTCCTAAAAGATCTCGTAACATTTATATACATATGCCAAAATCTGAAAACATTGCAAAATCTATAATATCTTAAGCATTTCAGGTAAGGAATACTTGGCCTGTGTCTCGTGTTATCCTCATCCTCCTAACAGTTTCTCAGGTTAAGCACTGCAGGTGCTGCCTCCACTTCTGGTGAGATCTGCAAATGTGGTTTCCCTAATTTGTGCCTTACACACTTATATACGACCCCAGCCCCACACATGTCCCAGTAAGAGCTGCTGGAGTCATGGAGTTTATGAACTAGTCTGGAGCTACTGGTTCTCCAGGCTCCCATAGGGTTCCCCTTGGATAGCACATTACCACATCCCATCCACTGATCCATTTATTACCCAAGGACACCACTGCTGTCACTCCATCAGCCTCGCATGGCATACTGTGCTTACAGGGAGCCAAAACTGCACAGAGCTCCCGGAGCAATTGAGAAATCAATTTTGATCCCTCTGCTCATTATGCTTTTAGGGTTTCCAACTACCCCATAAATTTTAACTAGTCAGATTTTGGTCCCAGTCTAACGTCAAGATCCAAGGGGTGAGTTCGCAAGGAGCTCAGGCGAGAACAAACTCTACTATTTAGTGTCACCTCCTTTAGTCTTACCTTAAAACATGGTTGTTTGGTCCAACTGCTTCTAGACGTTCATTCCCTACAAAGGATTTCTTTGGTCCTTTTGCTAACACATTCCTGGCAGGTTCTTTCTGTCAGCCAGCTGGACACGTCTTGCTCTTTCTGAGTACTAGTGGTTGTGATCAAGAGATGAAACCCGTGAAAAACAGAGAGGTCTAGAACTAAACTTTTTAAAAATCTTTCACTTTGAAACATTTTAATCATGGGCCAGACTGTGCCTGTGGTTAAGGTGACTGGATCTCACAAGGCCAATTGAACAGTTCAAATCCTAGAACAGGCAGCTTGAAAAAATAAAGTGCTGGGTGCCCCAAATCCCAAAAAGAGGGAAGAATGGAGAAGGGATTGCAGCATGACCATGCCCCATGAGGAGTGATCTCTCACTTTCTCACCCTCTTTCTCTATCTCTCTCTGGCAAACACATGTGCCTCTGGCCAAAAAAATTAAAAATTAAGGGAACCAGCAGTTAGCGTAATGGCTATGTTGCTGGACTCCCACGTAGTCGACCGCGGTTCGCATCCTGGACCCGGTGGCTTAGAACTCATGCCGGGTGCGTGTGCGTGCGTGCCCAAGATCCCGAGAGGAGAATGGAGGAGAAGGGATTGCGTCGTGACCATCCCCTTGGGGGGGGGGGTGATTTCTCGCTTTCTGTCTCTGTCTCTGTCTGTCTGTCTGGCGAGCGCACGCGCCCTATAGCGAAAAACCTCTCCAAAAAAAAAAAAAAATAAAAAATTAATTAAGAGTTGATGTATTTTAACCATATGCTTTTAAATTCTAGGTCAGAATTTAGAAGGTTAAATAGTGGGAACTCAGATGGAAATGTTTTTGACAAAGGCACAGAAATAACTATAAGCTTATTTTGTAATGAGAAAAACTAAAATTCTCATATGCTATGAAAGATTGCTACTGTGTAAAGAAGTACGCAGACCTTTGAATGCCAAAGACATTTCAAAATCTCCTTTCAACATCCTTTTACTATCTTATTAAACATTTTTATTCCATAATTTACATGTAGCCTCTTATTATACACAGTTTATAGTTTTCTCTTATTTCCTATGATTTCAATCACTTCGTTTTTATAAATACAAAGACAATTTCTGTATTAATAAGATATCTTGGTAACATGAATTCCATTGATTAATATTCTCTAAGGATACAGGAAAAAACACAGCTTAAATCCAGTGTTTATAATAAATGGAATTGGTTTACACATAGCGTATTCATATCTTTTAGCAGCCATCTGCTGCACTAGGAGCCTCAACAATGACTTTTTCTGAACAGAAAAAAGTAACACAAAGAAAATATTTTAGAACTACTCTCAGATCTAAATTCAAAACCTTGGCTTGGTCTTGGACTCAGTGGGACTTCGTTAGAATTGCTGCAGAGGATTTGTGGGAACTCAAAAGAGTTTCTGCATTCCTTCTGCAGAGGCAGGTCTGCAGAATTCAGAATAATACCCCTGAGGAGCATTAAGCAACAAGTCATGATTTCTCACTTTGCTGTCTCATTTGTTTGAGAAGGTAGTTTGCCTTTCGTGAGAAAGGGTAAGAATGAGGTCATTAGTCTCAGTTTCGTTCCCTTTCAGTATCGTGCCAAGCTTAGATCTCAAGATAAGTTTTCAGCTGTTTCTCTACCTAGTAGATAAAGAAATCTGCCCATTAAAAATAAGATTAGTATTGAGAATCAACATATCAACAGATAGCTTTGAAAACTGACTGATTTCAAAGCCAACATCCGATTCACGAATTAAGTTCTATTACTATTTTCTTCTTTTAAATTCAGCAGTGAGAATTCTTTCATACTAAGAGAAGAGAGGCCAAGGGCAGAATTAAACTTGCCATTCCCTTTGTCTGACTAACTAATCATGCAAAGCTCTGTTAAAATACTGATATTTTTAGGCATGAGTTAACATGTTTCTTAGATAATATAAAGCATATTTATTCGAATACTTACATAGATTGCTTTTTAAAAGATTGGTAGAATAACCTATCACATTACTTTATAAATGAAACAGGAAGTGGTAGTGACTAATGATTACTTTTTTTTTTCTTTCCAGTAATCTTACATACCAACAATTTTTCTGCTGCGATCAAAAAAATTTTTATAGATAAAAAGTAGAATGTCATTTGTGGGCTATATTTTGAGGGACCAGCACCAAGCTCATCTCCCCAAGAATAGCCTCCTGCTTATCAGTGAGATCTTCTAAAAGTCTCCTCTTGGAGATCTATGTCCTTTGGGAGTTAAAGTGGGTATGTTGCAGAACTGGAGGCAGCAACAAAAGGAATGAGAGGGTGATGATCTCCAGGGTTCTTTGATATATTTGTACTATGAAGTATCACAGGTCTTCTTTACATCATTGTGCAGCCTCGTATGAGGCACGTTAGTTTTCATATCAAGCTGTTACCTGCTTCAGTCAGGAAATGAAGGTGTCCTTGATAAAGGGATATGAAAGGTACAATGAAGGGAGAGTAAGAGAACTAAATGGTCCCTAAATTAAACACGATTGGTGATATCACTTACCAAAGTTAAGATTATGCACCAAGACTAAACTAAAATCTCAAACTAAAATCCATTAGTTTGGGGTATAGAGAGTAACTAAAAGGCAACCATAGCCAGACTCACTGCTAACCCAGACACCCAGGGCTCCTACAAGAGGTCCCCATAACAGAAAGGCCCTCCTAGTATGCAGTCTTCTGACTGTTCCCGTCCTCTTGTACAAGGATCCATGATCCAAACAGGATGTCTAAGCCAGCAAATATTAGGGGAAGCCTGCCCATGTTTGTTTATAATAGGAATTAGTCTGGAAATGGATACCTGTGTGATTCTGGCTGATAGCAGAGAGTGAAGGAGAAAGAAATTTAATCTGCCCTCAGCTTCTGTCCCTAGGGCTTAGCAGGTTTAGGTCTGAATTTGCTCCCATCTGTCACAGATTTGCATAGAAAAGATCAATGATGGGTGTGGATATATGAAAAGCTGAGTTCTACAACTTCTGAGTCAGGTGTTTCTATTTCAGGAATAAATGGTGGGAAAGTGGAAGAAGGGCCCTCTCTGCAGATAAAAGTCCTCATTACAGAGAAATGTGTAGTTTAAACGAGGTAGTGGAGTCCAAGTAGGATGTGATTTGGAAGATGGATGTTGAAACATGGTTGGAGGCAGAGATAAATGAACTAGTAAAGGAAGAAAAAGTTTCTTTATCATACACTGACATTACTAACACACAACCTTTGAGTTTACTGGATAATAACTTTCATTTTATTGCAAATATTTTACTGTTACATTTTTGTTGACATGAACTTTCTCTATAATGTGTTACTACGCACATACTGCATTTTATATAAATAAACTGTAACTTACTAACTCCTTAATGTGAGACTGGTAATAGCTTATGGTTGTTACTCAGAGTCGTTGGTAGATACGATTGTTGCTTTATTATCCCATAGAGGCAGCTGTAGATTTGAAGATAACTGTAGACTTTATTGTATTTCTCAAAATTCATATGTAGAAGAGAAATCCCCCCAATGCGTTAATATTTGGACATGGGCTCTTTGGAAGGTAATAGGGTTCAGATGAAGTCATGCATATATGACTGCAGTAAGAAGGCACTAGATGTATGTCAAGAACAAGACCCTCGTCAGATATTGATCATAATAATTCCTTGATATTGGACTTTCAGCCTCCAGAACTGTGAGAAAATGAATTTCTGTTGTTTAAGTCACCCAGTCCTTGATATTTTCTTATGTTAGACAAAGACATAGCTCTATTATATTGATAATATAGGGAATAGTGATGAATAAATGTTGAGCCCTGTAGAGCCTGTTTTACATCTTGCTTTTTCAAAAGGCCCTGGAATTGATCTTATTTCTTTTTTGACTACTAAAAGAAGTGTATACAACTGCATGCCAGAATAAATGCCAGAATACAAGATAGCTGCCTTTCTGTGCAAATAATTAGAGAATTTGTGGATTCAGTATTTTTCTTCCAGGTGATACTTGGTCACCCAACAAAGTAATTTTCTTTCCTGTTATGCTAAGTTTTCTGAACTTAATTCAGGACCTTAACTATGATTTATGCACCAGCCACCCAACAGATAGCAGACTTACATATTCACTTGAGCACATTTACTTACCTTGCATGCTTGGTTAATGGAGGGTAGAAAAGTTAGTCATCAGTATTTCAAGGACATGTACACATATAATTGAAAACAACTTATTTCAAGCCTGACACATTGGTTTCAACCAAAATAACTATTACTATTTATCAGATGTGGAATGGGATCCATTGCCTTATTCTTTTTTTTTTTTCCTTAAGTTTTTTTGCCCTTGGGTGTGTGTGCTCACCAGAGAGAAACAGAGAAAGACAGCGAGAGGAAAAGTGAGAAATCATCCCTCAGGTGGATGGCCATGTCACAGTCCCTTCTCCATTCTCCTTTTGGGATTTTAGGCATGCACACACATGCACTCAGTGTGATTTTCAAGCTGCCAGGTCTAGGACTGAAACCATAGTCAGCCATGTGGGAGTCCAATGCCATAACCACTATGCCACCTGCCGGTTCCAACTTTATCCCCTGTTTGAGCAAAAGTTCAGGCACGAACCATATTAAAAGTTATTCTTTTTGGATAGGATTAAAAACTATCTTAATGGACAAATAATAAATCAATATGGAATAGTATTTTTAATTGTGGCTTGCAGTTTTATCTATATATTGAGTTCGTGGTGCCATATTAAGGAGAAAAATTATTTTTAAACAATTTTAAGCCAGAGATTGATAACATTTGCCAGTTGTTGGCCAGAGATTGAGAACCATTTTTCTGAGATTATTTAGAATAGGCTGTGTTCTGGAATGGAATGGAAGTATTGTGATGATGTGATCATAATTATTGATATTCTAGTCCTCTGTAGAGGCTGAGCTAGGAGATAGCTTTCTATTGGGCACAGAGAATACGAATCAGGAAGGATCATGCTAAGTGGCTAGTCACAGTCCGTCTTTGGCAAAGTGGTAGCTACCATTTAGAGGTGAATTCAGCCTTTGCCTGCATCACACTATAGATGAACATCTTAAAATATATTGGTCATGACTTTCAATCAGAACAAAACATTATAGACTCATTTTCCCCTCTTCCTCCTTGTTATGCATAAATGTACAGCACAAGTGACAACCGAAGTGTTACTCTAAAAGATGATCAGGAGATGGAGAGGTGGCTTGAGATCTCAGGACCAAGGAGCAGAACAGTAGCATAACATCTTGCATATTTCTGCTCATCAGAAGAAGCTCACTCAGACCTGACATTCTGGGATACCATGGATAACAGCTGAAGGCATCACAAGAGGGATGCTTTGTCTCTAGATGCAATGGAAGTCTCTCTGACCACAGCAAGGGAACCTGACACTACTAGCAAGAATAGATTGGAACTCCTTCTGCAAAAACCAACCAGGGAAGATATGTTCCTCCCCAGCCTGTCTTAAGACTTCTATTTCCACCGAAGGATTATAAAATTGGTAGACAGAAGCAGTACAAGTGTCTCAGCTACACAGTTGATCTTGTCTGGGAAATGTTTTTCCCCATGGAATGATACTCTCCTCTATAGACAGCAAATGGGTGGCAACCAGAAAGAGGCCCAGTCACAGCAAGATATTGGGTCAGTCAGTGGGAAAGAGGTAGATCTGCCAGACCCCTCTTTTCTGGAGGGACACTCAGAAGACCTCAGACAACACCATCAGGGACAATTTGAGAGTCCCTCCAAAAAAAACAAAAACAAAAACAAAAACAAACAAACAAACAAAACCCAAACAAACAGATACAAAAAACAGACCAAAATAGGGACCAGAAGTTATTGTAATGGCTATGTCGCTGGACTCCCATGTAATCGACCGCAGTTCAAGTCCCGGACCCGGTGGCTTAAACTCACGCCGGGTATATGTGCATGCATACCCAAGATCCCAAGAGGAGAAGGGATTGTGGTGTGGCCATCCCTCCTGGGGGGTGATTTCTTGCTTTCTGTCTCTCTGTCTCTCTCTGTCTTTCTGGAGAGCACACACACCCTATAGCAAAAAACTAAACAGAGTGGCCTTCTGCTAAAATAAAGGGCTTAGGTTAAATTGAGAGTCTTCTAAATAATAGACAACTGCCCAGACTACAATAATAAATTACCCATTATACCCTTAACTAATAAATCACAACTTGAATGAGGAAAGAGAATCAATTAATACCAATACCAACCAATTAATACCAATTAATACCAAAATGAATCTGACATTGAAATTATCTGACAAGTATTGTAAAGGAGCCATTATAAAACTGCTTAACTGTTTAAAAATTCTCTTGAAACAAACATAGACAATATTAGCAAAGACATAGAAATCATAAAAAAATTCAAATGTATCTTCTAGAACTATAAAGAGGACAGAGAAATTAAAAACCTGTAGAGCAGAGTAGACAAAGGTATTATTTTGACCTGAAAAACAAAATAATAGAACTCACTAAATATACACATTGGAGAGAAAATAGTCTATAAAGAAAAGTAAAGAGGTCAGAGTTCTATGGCAAAAGGTCCATTTATATCATTAAAGTTCAAGAAGAAAATAAGAAAGAATGAGGCTGAAATTTGAAGAAACATAATGACTAAAATCTTGCCAAAAATTAGAAAAATAAAGTAATTTTTGGGTATAAGAAAGCTGAGAGAATCTCAAACAGGTAAACACAAAGCAGGGTCTGTTAAAATTTCATAATTAAATTTACAAAATTAAAGATACATAAGAAGCTTTAAAAGGAAACAGCAATGACACATTATCTATAGGGAATTTCAAGTTAAATGACAACAAATTTCCCATCTAAAATCAAGAGACCACAAGAAAGTGTGTGCAATTTTTTAAGTTCTGGAAGAAAGAACTGTCAACTAAATTCTCTATAGATTCTAATCAAATTCTATATATACATATCTATACTTCAGTAAGAAAAAGAAAATAAAAACATTCTCACATGAGAGAAAATTAAAATTCTATGACTAACAGACCTTCTTTTCAAGATTAACTGAAGGTTATTTTACAAGAGAAAAATGATAAAAAAGAAATCTTAGAGTGTCAGAATGGACTCAGAGCAGACACATGGGTACCTAAATTGGCCTATATCTTTTATTATGAGTTTATAAATTATATTTAATGATTAGAGGATACATTATACCATCATTTAGTACCCAAAGCAATGTTTAAAGCTGTGGCAGGAAAAGAAACCTAAATAGAAGTAACATTTCCATAACATTTGATATGGCAAGGTGTTGGTATAAGTGGACTCTAAACATTACATATCTGTGTTTTTAATTATGTATCTATAACTATCCATATATTTATATCATCCATATTTATATTATACATTTCTCTATATAAAATGCTTAGTGTAGGAACTCTGAATATTATGCAGAGTTACACTCAAGAGCTATAAATAAGTCAAGATGGATTCCTAAAAATATTTACATAACTGCAGGAAAACAAACAGACAAAAAAAAAAAGAAAGAAAAGAAACATAGGAAAGTGAAACAGAGCAACCACATAGAAAACACATAACAAGATGGTGGACTTTAGCACTAACATGTTAATAATCTCCTTAGATGTAAATAGTTGTATCTACTAATATAGGGGCAGGATTACAGGGGGAAAAATGACTTACAAATGTGTTGTGCAACCAAAAAGCTTAGTTCTACTTTAATGATATAGGTAGGTTGAAAGGATAAGGATGTATAAAGATATACTGTGCAAACATTAATTTTTTAATTGCCAGAGAAAGTGTGCACTCACCATAGAGACACAGAGGGGGAGAGAGAAAAAGAGAGACAGAGGAAGAAAGTATTCCCCCACTACACACACACATACACACATGGGGTATGATCACACTACAACCCTTTCTCTTTCATCCTGTCAGTATTTGGGGCACACACTCAAATATATCCAATTTTTTAAAAAAATATTTTATTTAACTTTATTTATTTATTTCAATTTGACCAGAGAGAGACAGAGCAAGAGAGAGAGAGAAGGAAAGCGAGAAAGCAAGCCACCATGTCTGGGTCTTGAACCGTGGTTGGCCATGTGGGAGTCCAGCACCCCTAACCACCATACCACCTGCTGGACCTCTAATGTGTTTTTCAAGATATCATGTCTAGGATTTACACTGCTGTCTGCCATGTGAAATCCAGTTCCCAAAGTCATGGGCCCATAGAACCAGTCCAAAAATATTAATTTAAAAAGTAGATATTTCTATATTAATACCCTATAAAGTATTTTTCACAGAAAATAAAATTGCTAGACTCAAAGAGACATAAAGGTAAAATAACCCAAATAACCCAAAGGAAAATTAACAATTCTAAATGTTCATGTACCAAGAAATAGAGACTCAAAATGCATTTAAAAAATGGAAATACAGGGAACCAGCAGTTAGCGTAATGGCTATGTCGCTGGACTCCCACGTAGTCGACCGCGGTTCGTGTCTCGGACCCGGTGGCTTACAACTCACGCCGGGCGCGTGTGCGTGCGTGCCCAGGATCCCGAGAGGAGAATGGAGGAGAAGGGATTGCGGCGTGACCATCCCCCCTGGGGGGTGATTTCTCGCTTTCTGTCTCTATGTCTCTCTCTGTCTGGCGAGTTCACGCGCCATATAGCGAAAAACCTCTCCAAAAAAAAAAAAAAAAAATGGAAATACATGAAAAAAGAAAGACATAAATCTACAATTATAGATGAAAAATTCAACATCTCTCTCAGAAACAGAAATACTAGACAGAATATCTGAACTACACAATCAGCCAATAGAATCTAATCAACATAAAAAAGAAAACCCCACCCAATCACTGCAGAGTGTATGCTTTTATCAAGCATTAATTTACTAAAATAAGTCTGCACTATGAACATATTGAAGACAATTAACAGACTTGAAATTATACAGTGGGTTTTTTTCATAATGGGATCAAATTAGTGTCAATACCTGAAAGATAATTCTAGAAAATCTCTGAATACATGGAAATTAAAAAGCACATTACTAAAAATTTATGGATTTTTAAGAGAAGTCTCAAAAGAAATAAAATACATAGATATGGATGTAAACAAAAGTGAAACATATCAAATTTTGCAGAATTCAGCTAAAGTAGTAATGAATTAAAATATATATAATTAAATAAATATTAGTGATAAATAATGCTTGAAATCAATAACAGAATGTCTTATCTGAAGAAAATAAAAAGTAAAGAGCAAAATAAACCTAATGCAACCACAGGAAAAACCTAATAAAGAATAGATATTAATGAAGTTGACAATAGAAACACAGTATAAAACAATAATGAAAAGAATGCCTAGTTTAAAAAATTATCAGTAAAATTGATTTACATTTAGCAAAATGGAAATTAATAAAAAGAAAAGACTCTGATTGGTATAAAGAATGAAAGAGAAGATATTGTTACAGATTATGCAGGACCTAAAAAGAGTATAAGGGAACACTCTGGACAGCTTTACACATATAGTTTTGTCAACCTGGAGCAATTCTTCAAAAACTACTAAGTAACAGAACTCAATGAATGTAAAAAAAATAGATAGCCCAAATAATCTTTTCTTTTTGGAGAGGTTTTTGCTATAGGGTGCATGCTCTTGCCAGAAAGACAGAGAGAGACAGAGAGATAGATAGAAAGCGAGAAATCATCCCCCAGGGGGGATGGCCATGCCGCAATCCCTTCTCCTCCATTCTCCTCCTAGGATCTTGGGCACACACGCACATGCGCCCGGCATGAGTTTAAGCCATTGGGTCTGGGACTTGAACTGAAGTCAGCTACATGGGAGTTCAGCAACATAGCCATTACGCTAACTTCTGGTCCCCCAAATCGTATTAAAACCCTTAAATAAATTAAATTCATAATTTAAAAAGTCCTGAAAGAGAAATCCCCTGTCCCAGATGGAATCACTGAAGAGTTATGCCAAATATTTAGTGAATTAACAAGTTTCACACAAACATATCAAAAATAGAAGAGAAAGAAATATTTCTCTAATTTGCTTATGAAGTCAGTATTATTGTGACACCAAAACCAGGCAGTACAAAATAGGAACCTACTGACGAAAATCTTTTATGAGTTTAGATACACAGATTTTCAACAAAATCTTAGATTGTTGCATCTGAAAATGTGTGTAAATAATAATACACCAACAATGTATAAAAATAAATTCACACCATGACTGAGTTTTTTCCCAGGAATAACATGATGGTGCAATGTTGCAAAATCAATCAATGTAATCTGCTGTATCAACAAGTTATGGGAGAAAAATCATATAGTTATATCAATTAATGTAGAAAACGTTTGACAAAATCAAATGCTGTCATTTATGATTTTTATTAAAAAAGGAACTATTAACAAAAATCAACACAAAATGGATCAAATTCTACATGTAAAGCCTCAAACCAAAAATCTACTTGTGGAAACCTCAAGGAAAATATTTAAAAACATTGGAATATGCAAAGATGTCTTTTTTTTTTTAAGAGAGTTTTTCTATGGGATGCATGTGCTTGCCAGAGACAGAGAGAAAAAAAAATAAAGAAATAACCCCCAGAAAGGAATGGCCACACTGCAATCCCTTCTCTTTTATTCTCCTCTCAGGATTTTAGGCACATGAGCACATGCACCCAGCATGAATCCAGTGACTGGATTCAGGACTTGAACTATGGTCAACCCATGTGGAAATCCAGTACCTTAACCACTATGCCACCTACTGGCCCTATATGCAATAATATCTTAAATAGGACTCCTAATGTGTAGGTAATTCCAAAAATAGACAAGTGGGATTATATCAAACTAAAAAGTTTCTGCACAGTAAAGGAAGCAATTAATAGAGTGAAGAGACAACCCACAGAATGTGAGAAAATATTTAAAAATTACACTTTAGGTAAACGATTAATAACCAGAATATATGGGAAACTCAAGCAGCTTACCCACAGAAAAAGTGATCATCCAATTAAATAGAAAATAAGCAAGTGAGTTGAGCTGTGAACTCTCAAAGGAAGACACACAAATATATATCACTAAATAAATATTAATAATAAAAGAAGGCATACAATGGCCAAAAAAGCAT
This sequence comes from Tupaia tana, assembly GCA_026018925.1. NCBI lineage: Eukaryota > Metazoa > Chordata > Mammalia > Scandentia > Tupaiidae > Tupaia > Tupaia tana. The sequence goes on along the minus strand of JAKSZU010000020.1, from coordinate 9,248,213 downwards.
GTGAAATAAATGGTCACTGACTCTTACTATAAGAGAAAGGCAAATCAAACCCACATAAAAGAATGACAAACTCTAGTAAAGCTGTGGTGAGAAGGGAACCCTCCTGTACTGTTGGTAGAAATATAAATTAGAACAACCACTGTGAAAAACAATATGATAGTTTCTTAAAAATTTACAAATAGAACTACCATATAATCCAGTAACCCCATTTCTTGATATTTACCCAAAGGACAGGAAAACATTCAACTGGAAATACACTTGCACATCCATATTTGTTATAACATTATTCACAATTGCTAAGACATGGAATTAACCTAAGTGCCCAAGTGATGACTGGAATGAAAAACTGTGGCATATATACACTATGAATTAAAACCATAAAAAACAGTAAGACTTGTCATGTGATACAATTTGAATGCATTTAAAAGTTTAATATGAAGTGAAATAAGCCAGACTATGAAAGATGAACATTGTGCATCCCCATTTGATATACAGTGAACATCTGCACTCTGGGGAAAGAATTAGAAGATTCAAAAAGAGAAAAATATAGAGGGCAAGTATAGATACCAGAGTCTATGTGGAAGTGGGGTGGGTAGTAGGGGATGAGCTTAGGGGCTCAGGAAAGGCATTTAACTGGCATATTTATATAAGGTTCTTTGTTGAAAACAATGTATAGTATATGTTAATATCCTTGATTTGATTATCACACACTGCATGCATGAAAAAGTATATTTAGTGAATTAACAAGTTTCACATCCATAAAGATGTACAACATTAAATGTGATAAATATAAAATAAAATAAAATTTTAAAAATTATTAAAATTAGAAGAGAGGAATTATCTAAATTTAAGGGCTTCTACAAAAATATATAGTTCATATACCTCATGTGGAATAGAGTATTTTTTCTAAGTTTTGGAAACAAAGTAAGGATATACACTCTAACTATTTTTATTGCACACAGTTCTAGAAGTTATAACCACTGAGATATTGCAATGAAAAATAAATAAAAAGCACACATACTGAAAATAAATAAATAACAATGTATCTGTTCACAAATCACATAATTGTCTACATAGAAAGTCCCAAAGAATCTACCAAGAAAATTTTTAAAATAAGTAAATTTGGCTTGGGCACAGAATAGACAAATAAGCACACACAAGCCAATTGTATTTCTATGTAATAACAACAACAAATATATAGACACCAAAATTAATAATAGAGTACTATTCATGTTTATATCTAAAACAAATGAAATATAGAGGTCTAAATCTATCAAAATATATTAGCACTATATATTATGCTGAAAACTAAAAATTGCTGATGAAATAAATAAGACACCCAAGTAAATTGAAAGTTGTACCATGTTTGTGATTTGGAAATTCAAAATAGTAAAGTTAATGATTCTCCTCCAAATCATTAATATAATTCCTATCAAAACAACTTGTATAGATATAGATAAAGTTATTCTGAAATTTATAAGGAAAGACCTAGGACCTACTGTAGCTCAAACCATCCTAAAAAAGAACAAAATGGGAAAAATTAGCCTACAAAATATTAAATGTTATACAGCATGATATTGGTAGGAGGATAGACACTCAAGGAAACAGATGCAGCATCCAAAAACGGACCTGAAAATAATATGTGCTACTGATTTTTGACAAAGTGAAAAAACAATTTAATGAAAAAATACAGCCTTTTCTCTTTTCTTTTCAAAGACTTTTTTTAGGGTTTGTGGGCTCATTGAAGAGAGGTAGAGAGACAGAGACAGTGAGAGGGAAAGAGAGAAATCACCTCTCAATGAGGAGGGCCATGTTGCAATCCCTTCCCTTCCATTCTCCACTTGGCATTTGGGGCACACATGCACACAAACCTGGCATGGGTTTTAAGCTGCTGGGTCCAAGACAAACTGCAGTTGACTATGTGGGAGTCCAGCAATGTAACCACTGCACCATCTGCTGCCCCCACCCCATACACCCTTTTCAGTGAATGTGCTGACACAATTGTGATCTATACAGAAAAATTAACATTGACTTTAACCTCACACCTTATACAAATCTTAATTTTAAATGATCGTAGATGTCATTGCAAATTTAAACATTATAAACTTAAAAAGAACAAAAAAACTTCACTGGTTTTCTGATATTTACCAAGGTATGTCAATTTTCTCAACTCTGGAAAGGAAGAAATATTCAGGTATTTCTCCAAAAGCTTTCTGCTTAACTCAGTACTTGGCATGTAGAAAGTTCTCCATGTGTTTAGCCATTAGGTGGATTTCTAGAGTTTTGGATAACTTTTAGCCTGAAAATAGTTTTGAATATTTATCAGGAATATGTTGATAAACTATTTTAGTAAAACATGGCTATTCGTCTGGGTTCAACTTCGGCAAGTATTGGAGATACCACTTTATCTTTTAACAAAACAGCATATACAAAATTCTGCCTTTTGTTTTTTCTAAACACAGTTAGAATTCAAATCTTGTATAAATATAATTTGGTACTTACTTAGCAACACTTTGATATTATCAGAGAAAACCATATTTTACTTATGGTTTAATCATGTTTTCTTACACAGCTTTAGATAATTATTCCCCCTAATTTTATGCTGCTGAGCTGGTCTGGCTGGCATGATTTCAGCAAGGTTTTCTACAGTAGATGATTAGGAAATACTTTTCCACTATCAAAAAAATCTACTTTCACCTTTTTGGGGGAGTTTATAACTAGATCCAAAGTTTTTCTGGAGAACAGTGAAGGTTGAATTCGGCTAGACAAGATTTTAATAATATTCATTGACATGGAATATTTGTGTTTTTCCCCCTATTAGTCATACTTTCTCTAGAGTAATCAAATATGTTAATATATTTTCTCAGATTGAACAGATTGTTTTTAACCCAATGATAGTCATCATCAGATAGACATATATGCATATATATATACATATGTATATATATATACATATATATATATATATATAAAATATATATGCTGATAGTTATCATCAGATTATATGTGTATATAGGTATAATAACATTTCTAACCTATTTTTATATATGTAATTAGTGATTTTGACTAAAACATACACATATACATACATCGCTGTAGTTAATATCAAACCTAGAAACATACTTCAGTAAATAGAGTCTGATTTAGTAAGTAAATAACAAAGAATTTTAAAATAATTTCAATTTTATTCCTTATGTACCAATACTTAAAGGGTCAATTTATATGAAATAACATAGAAAATATTGATATATTTACATAATTATCCATTGAGCCATTCGTTGTTTGAATGCAAACTGGTTATAGTGAACTATTAAAAAACATTTGTCTTTTAGGTTTGCTGATATTTACCTTTTTAAAGTATTAATTTGTGTATATTTGTTCAATTGAATCATTTAAAAAGGGTTTTTATTCAACCATTTATCAGTGGTCTAATGTTTATCAATCTCCAAGGTTAATAATGATCACGGATTTATTGTGCAGAAGTTTACATACCTTACTTAAGTTCAAACATCTAAGAAGAATTAGAGTTAAGATTAAAGGTTTCTATTTGTTCTACTATTATTTCTACTGTACTGTATAATTCATTTGTAATTTTTTTTGTAGAGGGTTTTGCTATAGTTTGCGTGTGCTCGCCAGAAAGTCAGAGAGAGACAGAGACACAGAAAGCGAGAAATCACCCCCCAGGGAGGATGGCCACACTGCAATCTCTTCTCCTCCATTCTCCTCTTGGGATCTTGGGCACGCACACACACACACCCGGAGTGAGTTTAAGCCACTGGTTCCTGGACTCAAATCACAGTCGACTACATGGGAGTCCAGCGACAAAGCCATTATACCAACTGCTGGTCCCCATTTGGACTTATAAAAACACCATTATTTCAAACTTATAGTAATTCAAATTGTTTCAGTTATCTCAAATTCCAAATTTCAAATTTATCAGTGCCTGAATTAAAAATTGTACCTTCATTTTTTTTTTTACATAAAAGAGTCATAGTTACTTCTGCTTTTACACTAATAATTGCTTAGGTGGAACTTTTAAAGAAAGGCATACTCACATATGAAAATGTGTTTTCTTTTGCACAGCTATACATAAAGGGAAAAATAAGAGTGTTGTGGACAATTTATATTTACTTTTTCTCTTTTTATGCTCCTTCCTTGTAGACTTCACCAGAATACAGCTTACTCTTCTGGGCCTGCCATATTAGGCAGTAAAAACCCTGGGTATGCACACATCTTGTATTGAGAAAAGGCTAGTTGTAGTCTGCCTTTGTTTCTAAGCCACTACTTTCTTACTCATAAATACGTTGGATAACCATAAAGCTGACCATATCTAATGGTGCTCCTGGGTATCACTCCACTGCCTTTTTAGTTAAAAGTTTGACAGAGGTTTTGAATGCAGACTCTGGTATCTTGGCTGCATGTACCCATGGCTTGAATTAAACAAGAAAGAAAGAAGTGTATGAAATTATTGATAGTAAAAATTTTATTCTACTCTCTATCATCCAATTCCACCAGCTACGACTTAAATCTAGGACATCTTTTGTATTACTACATTTAATTTTACCTGTCAGTGTCATGTAGTTAATATTTCACTCTCAAAGAATATATTTAATGTATAAGATCAGTAACTTTGGAAATTCTGAATAACTTTTTGTTGTTCTCTGCATGTATTTTTTTTTACATTTGCAAGTCAGCTACTTTTAGATATTTCTTAGATTTGTTTACTTTTTTTATATCACTAGTAGTTTATAACCCAGTTTTAGGCTATACATCACAAATTACATTAGCCATTCTCCACTATGCAGTTTTTAACTCTATTTTGTGGGTACTTAGTCTTTTAAATGTTCCAGAAAAGCATCATTTTTCATTTTGATTTGTTAGAGGTAAAATCAATTTACTGAACAAAAGTCATTCTCAAATCACAATGATTTTCTTTGTGTTCTGCTTGTCCAATTTTGTTACAAGAGACACAGTAAGAGGTTAGAAATTCCTATAAGGCAAATAGTAAAACTAAGGAAAAATACCTAACAGAAGAATAATTTGAAGCTTAATAACATTCCATCAGGATATAAAAATTAAAGGAGAAAAAAAGATTGCTTTGTCCATGCTTAGAAACTCTAATGACCTAAATGTTGTTCAGTGTACCAGTAAACTCTCAAATTAATTTGAAAACTGTTACCTTTACCTGGTATTCCCCCCTGCTTATAAAGATAGTTAATGTACCTTTTATCTTATGTAGAAAATACTAGAACTACAAAGGAAAAAAAAATTATATGTGAGAGTCTCCACAACTGCATCTTCAGTAAAATCAAACAACATTAAGTTCAATTACATATAAGGAAATGCATTTTAAATAGATTGTTTTGCTCATGTACAAACATAAATATTCTTAGCTTATAAACCCTTTATGTGCATTGTAGAAAATGACAGCGTTTCATTCTGCTTATTCAGTGACCAATCCGCAGCTTCAGCCACTAACAAGCACCATTTAGCATTATACTGACTGTAACTAAATCACACCAAGAATAATTTAATATAAAAGATATTACAGGTTCAGAGAAGCATAAATTGTATTAGTAAAAAACACTAAAAGTTGAAGAATTAATGTGAATATATGGTTTGAAAGTGTTTTGAGGACTATGGTATATTTTCATTAGGAAAAATATAGGATGATGTAATAAATGATCATTGAATCATAATAACATAAGAATAACTTTAAAAGATTATATTGTGAGGTTTTATATTTACTTTCCTGAAAAGTCATTTATTTAGCTTTATCATAGCCAGATGTTTAGGTGGCGCAAGTTACTCATAGATTAAACCATACAGCCTGTTCGTCATGTAGAAAATTCTATTTCTAGAGCTAATCTTGATTCCTGCGTATTGGTTATTTTGAGTATTAGTTGATCTCTTTATGTGCACCATTGAAATACAGCATTTTGGAGCAGGTGGTGAAGTAGGTAAAGCACTGGACTCCTATGTAGTGGCCTGTAATTTGAGTCCTGAACCTGGTGACTTGAAACTCATGCAGGGGGCATGTGCATGTGCGCCCCAAATCCTGAGAGGAGAATGGAGAAGAAGAAATTGTGGTGTGGCCATCCCCCGTGAGAGGGTGATTTCCACTTTCTCTCTCTCTCTTTCTCTCTTTGGAGAGTGCATTTGCCCTATAACAAAAATCTCTCAAAAAAGAAAAAAGAAATGTAGCCTTTATATAACCCATTAGGTTCCTGGAGTACTTTTCACAGCTCCCCCAAATGTTCCATGCTTTCTGTCCCTGGCTTTACACTTCCCACTTTGTCTGACTCGCATTCCCCTTACCCCAGTCCTTTTTTTTTTTTTAAGAGTTTTTTTGCTATAGGGTGCGTGTGCTCACCAGACAGACAGAGAGAGACAGAGAGACAGAAGGCGAGAAATCACCCCCCAGGGGGGATGGCCATGCCGCAATCCCTTCTCCTCTTGGGCAGATCTTGGGCACACACACCAACGTGCCCGGTTTGAGTTTAAAGCCACTGGGTTTGGGACGTGAACCGCAATCGACTACGTGGGAGCTCAGCAACATAGCCATTACGCTAACTACTGGTCCCTACCCCGGCCCTTTTCTTAGACTGATTCTGAGTAATCATGCTATCTCTTTCTTCTCTCAGGATCCACAATATACATTATAATGTCTTATTTATCTGTTTTACCTCTAGACTCAGCCATACAAACTGTGCCAATGTAATAAGAACTGGCACATAATAATAGCAACTTCGTAAATACTTGTAGAATGACTGTGAGTTAAAAATAAATAATTCACAAATTTGCTAAGCCTACACATTTCTTTTCACAAAGACCAGTGAGATCTTCCAACTCTACAAATATATACAAAGATAGAATTAAAAAGAGCTAACAATCATTCATACACTATGAACCAGGCAAGGAACCAGGTGCTTTGCATATAATATTAGAGGGAAAAGCACTGGTAATTCTGAAATTCTCTTGATAAATGAGTAGGTGAGCCGGTAATAAGATCATTATAATCAAGTATTATCACTGTCTGCCTGATCTTATTCTCACACTCTAATCTCTACAACAACACTCATACCTATAAGATTAAAGGCAAAAATAAAATCATTATGATGTCAGAAACACACAAAATGTTCTTTAGATTATCAGTGTGTTGGAAATGATTTCTTGTCCTATGCTAATACATAAAACTACGCCCTCTTCATAGAGGCTAAATACTGAATACTTATCGAATTATTATATGTATTATAATGTATCTATGAAGTGTCATGGATAAAATGCTGAACTGTAGCTGCTAAAGCATGTAGAACTGGAACTGAGCAGTCCAGAGAGTAATCACCTTGGTTGTCACTCGAGTACTTTGTATAAGAGAGCCAATGTTGACCGTACATTTTCTATTTCTACACCTTTTTATTTTTGAGAGATTTTTGCTATAGAGTGTGTGAGCTGGCTGGAGAAACAGAGAGACGGAGAGACAGAAAGTGAGAAATCATCCCCTAGGGGGAAGGCCATGCTGCAATCCCTTCTCCTCCATTCTTCTCTTGGGATTTTGGGCGTACATGCATACATTCCCAGGGCGAGTTTCAAGTCGCTGGTTCTGGGACTCAAAGCATGTCGGCCATGTGGAAGTCCAGTGAGGTAACCATTATGCCATCTGCTGGTCCCTCTACAATTTTTTAAAATATGAGTTTATGATCTTCACACTTCTTATCCTGCATTAAATTTTAAGTACTTAGAGAAAAGGACCTCATGTTTATTTTTCTTTCTGTGTCAGTTTCAATAATTTCTATCGTGTATAAAAGTATACAAAACTTGCTTTCATGTGGAGGTGGGGAAGTCTGGCCTATGGGAATGATCACCAAGACCCGAACAGGAGACCTGGGCCTTGGGCTCCCAGAAAAGAAAAAGAAGAAGAAGAAGGAGAAGGAGAAGGAGAAGGAGAAGGAGAAGGAGAAGGAGAAGGAGAAGGAGAAGGAGAAGGAGAAGGAGAAGGAGAAGGAGAAGGAGAAGGAGAAGGGGAAAGAGAAGGAGAAGGAGGAGAAGAAGGAGAAGGAGAAGGAGAAGGAGAAGGAGAAGGAGAAGGAGAAGGAGGAGAAGGAGGAGAAGGAGAAGGAGAAGGAGAAGGAGAAGGAGAAGGCGAAGAAGAAGGAGAAGGTCAAAGAACCAGAGACTCAATACTCAGTTTTACAGAATGATAATTATTTCTCTGACAGTTCTCCTGTAAGAACCACATTCCTCTCTAAGAATGTGGTCCTAGGACAGGCATCTGAGATGTCTCTACTGAAGTAAAAAAAAGAAGAAGAAGGGCCACAGCACCCTTAGTGAGGAGCCCCCAGAATCTGAGACCTGGGTACATGCCAGACTGGCAGACAAGTCACCCAGCCTCAGGGATCAGTCCCTTGGTCACTCGGAGGTCTGCAGCGGGGAGAAGACAAAAAGTCCTTGTTAACTCTGGCTGTGTCCCATGGCTCAGGGAAGAAGACCTCCGCAGATCGTGGACCTAGTGAGGAGGTGACCAAAGTTGGCAAGAAACTCAAAAAACGGAAGAAGGATAAAAATACCAAGGGCAGTGCAGCCTTCTCAGTCCCGGACCCTTGGTCCTGCGAGGCTGGGGATGCTCTGTACAGTTGCTCCAAGAAGAAGGAGGGTGAGGAGCAGACAGCCTTCGGGCAGACATGGAAGCAGGAGAGACCCAGGGAACACAGCAGGAAGATGAAGAAGAAAATCCACCGAGAAGGGGACATTGTCCTGGGCCATTCCAAATTCTCCAGGTCCATGGATGGCAGCCCTAGGAAAGTTAGCAAAAAGTAGCTGGTCAAGATCGAAACTCCAGAGTACATCCTGATAGAAGATGGCCCGAAGGCCCCAGCCAAGAAGAAAAGGAAGTCCAAGGAAAAGGTGGAGCACCAAGGCATCGAGGAGCTGGCTACGAAAAGGAAGAAGAAGAGAGAGAGTGGGGCAGCAGGAGATCCTTGGGAGGAGGAGCCAGACACAGACCTAGAAGTGGTGTTGAAAAAGAAGAGCAACATGGATGAGGCGCACGTAGACCAGGCGAGGGGAAAGGCCTTGCGAGAAGTGATCGATGAGTCGGGTAAAACAGAAGCATTTGAAAACAGGAGGATGGGAACCCAGTTTGACCAGTGGGATACTGCTGGTTTTGAAAGTGAGGAACAGAAACTGAAATTTCTCAAACTTAGGGGTGGTTTTAAAAACCTCTCCCCCGGGGGGAACCAGCAGTTAGCGTAATGGCTATGTTGCTGGACTCCCACGTAATGGACCGCGGTTCGCATCCCGGACCCAGTGGCTTAAAACTCACGCCGGGCGCGTGTGTGCGTGTGTGCCCAAGATCCCGAGAGGAGAATGGAGGAGAAGGGATTGCGGCGTGGCCATACCCCCTGGGGGGTGATTTCTCGCTTTCTATCTCTCTGTCTCTCTCTGTCTGTCTGGCGAGCGCACGCGCCCTATAACAAAAACCTCTCCAAAAAAAAAAAAAAAAAAAACCTCTCCCCCTCATTCAGCTACTCCCCTGGCATGGGTGGAAGGTTCAACATGGCCCTCAGCAAGAAGGTGGCCCGCAGCCTGCAGCAGAACCTGCAGCAGGACTATGACCACACCATGAGCTGGAAGTGCAACCGCGGAGCCCGCCTGGGCTTCTCCACTCCTCCAACAAAATCTTTTGTATTGACAGGAATGTCTCTAGGTCAATCAAGTCGGAAGATTAAACTCTAGTGTTTGTCACCCTCCGAAAACGTACAAAACTTATAATTGACCCACAAGTAACAGTTATAACTGACTTTTCGGTTTCTACTGATGATCTTCATTATTGCAGCTACATGATCTTAGCTATTTTGATCAGTACCCCACTATCACCCATAAACATATGCACATCCATGGTTGTCCATATTAATTATGAGACGTCCAGAAGAAGAAACGGTATAACCTGTGAGATGTAAATGTTATCATCTGGATGGGACTTAATTAGCAGAGCATATGAACCAGGGAAATGAAATAATTCATACTCTGGTCATAATATCTCTTTCTCAAAAACAAACAAGCAAAAACCTGATCAATCACTTACTAATTACTATACATTTATGCTAATGTTTACCACTACAGATAGTATAGGACAATCTCATCATGTTGTGGCAGTAATAAATATTTAGAATCACACAATTAACAAGAAATAAAAGAAAAACCTTCACACCCTCATTTTCCTCTGGTCTTGCTTAAAAGAATAGTAATCGTTGGGACCAGCAGTTAGTGTAATGGCTATGTCACTCGACTCTCTTGTAGTTGACCACGGTTCGAGTCCCGGACCCGGCGGCTTAAACTCATGCCGGGTGCTTGTGTGTGCGTGCCCAAGATCCCGAGAGGAGAATGGAGGAGAAAGGATTACGGCATGGCCATCCCCCCTGGGGGGTGACTTCTCGCTTTCTATCTCTCTGTCTCTCTCTGTCTGTCTGGCGAGCACACGTGCCCTATAGCAAAAACCTTTAAAAAAAAAAAAAGAAAAGGAAAGTAATCTTCATGGTGAGTTAGTATACATTTTTCTTTGCAAAAGTTATTATGTCTCTGTTAAAGAGCCACTGAAATATCATTTTAGTCTGAACAAAGCCAAAGATGCATCCCTAGCATTTAACACATTTCTTATTCAACATGTGCATGAGTATTTTTTGAAGAGTGTAGAGAAACCCAGTTCTTTATCTAAGGTTTCTGTTATAATGAAGCATTTCTAACTTCCAGTAGGCTTTTTAAGTACCTGCTTTAAATTCTCATGCAAAGCATAAATTATGGGTGTCTGAATGAAGGACTTCTCATGAAACCACATCCTAGTAGGTTCAGTGTATGGCAAACTTTTGCCCCCACTCTTCTGGAAGTGTGTTGGGCAGCAGTTGATGAAAAAATGGAAAAACAGAGGGTTGTACATATAAATGCACTGCTTATAACAAATGTCACACATGGCTTCTAAATGATTTTTCATAGAGCATGAAATTGTATCAAAGCTGCTTCCAAATTGTTTGAAATTATTATTTGAGCTCAGACGCCAGCTCAACAGAGTATATTCTGAAAAAATAATTGTTTCTCTCTTAATTCCGTACTTTTCTTGGAACAGATAACTGCAATTCAGGATTTCACAAACGGGCTTACTGTAGAAGATAATACAATCTCTAAATTGAAAACTATTAGAGAATATCTTCAAAAAAATACCTAGCTTTTAAAATAATTCTCCTTATAAGATACTGTTACATAATTTAAAAGAGCTCAAATCCTCATACATATGTTATGTTTCCCAGTTCTTTTCAAATGAATCTCAATGGTAATAGTTTTCATCTACAAGAAAAAGAAGCAAATAAAAATATTTTTAAAATGTTATTTATTAAATTATCAAACGATAGACATTTTGTGACTCGAGGCAAACTAGAAATCATGAACTTTTAAAGCAGTGAAAAATATTAATTCTAATAACAGTACCATGACTACTCTCTCATGAGAAAGCATTGAAAAATTATACTAGTGATTTAAAAATGAGCATCTATTCCCCACTGAAGTTCTGTCAGAACGTTGTTTATCATCAGGTTACCTGTCCTTCAAGTTACATGTTTGTGGTGAAGAGGCTGAGGAGGAAGAGGGTGGTGGATTTCGCATCTTGGGCGATTTCTCAAATGTATCTATGAACAAAGCCTTCAAACTGTGCCGATAAGCGCTAGTGATGGGTTTCTCTTTGGGAAGGTAAACAGCCGAAAGTGGTCATTTCAATTCAAAATTGAGGTCATTTAGTAAAGGGAATTTTAAATGCTTATTCTAAAATAGCGTATATCCAAGGAAGGGTCACTCCTCTGGGACTGAAGGCTTTTTAGTTTTATTTCTAAATTTGATATTTAAAATAACAGCTAAACCAATATCACAAATGGGGCATACAAGATATATTTACCAGAAATCTCTATTTTATGGATGGATGGTGGTTTATCGGTTTCAGAATGTATTCAAGTCATTTAGAAAATGTTTTCAATTTATTTCTTTAAAGTTAACACTTTTCTGCATGCTATTTACTGCGTTATCCTCTTTCTAACCTTTATTTCAATTTATAGGCTACCCTGATACATATTCTTGCACAAGCACACTTTACCTAAGGAATACTCTAGAAGGAAAATAATATAAGCATCTTAAAGAAATCTCTGTCTTTTTTTTTTTTCCTCCCTGTATAAAATAAGTGGGCAAGAACATTGGTTAATTAGGGGAATTGGTTAAGGGGCGAATTACTTGCATTTAAATGCCCTTTTCTTATATGCACAATACCCATAATATTATTTTGCTATATAATTTTTTCTACATAGTTACTCAGAGTTTTATTTTCCAAATGGCATTAAATTTTGAGCAGCATTGCATAACATGTTTATCTTTTGTTAGTATTTCAAGAAGGCCGAGAAAGTGTTACTGTGTTTGCCTCTCACTCAGTTAAGAATGGCACCGTCTAAAAAAAATGGTTAAGTGTTGAGATGATATTTTCCCTGTATTTTTGCAGAGATCCAAACCTTGAATCATTTTAAATAAGACGAATATCTTCCACTCAGAGCCTGTATCCTCTTTTTCATCAGGGATGTTTCTAATATATGCACAGTAAATAATGTCCAGTCTCTCAGGACAACAGCTTACAGAATCATTTCCTGAGCCTCTGTAATAGACAATGAAAAGTGTGATGAGAGGCACAGTGTTTGGGAACTGGAAAAATAGCTAGGATTCATCTGATGCTTTCACTCTGGTTTCATAATTTTCTCAAGCTAGAAAAGGGCAGAATTCCCATTTGGCATTCGAGTTATGGAAATGAAGAGAGCCCTTAGAGTTCCCTTGTAAACGTCCCCTTTTCACCCATGTGGATTTCAGTAATTACCAAACCACTACGGAGTCTGGTTGCGTAATGTTGACCAAACAAAGTTTTAATTTTGTTTGATAAATGAAAAACCTGCTGTGCATCAGTACAGACGTAGTTATTAAAACTGACTCTGCTTAAATAAATGACTTTTTAAAAGATTCTGCATTTTTTCCTAGGACCCTCTGGAGGCTTATCTTAGTCTTTAGTTGACAGTAAGATAAACTTACTGATGAACTCAGCCTTATATTTCACTTTAAGATATTATCCATTAAAAACAATCTTTTAAAAATGAGTCAGTTGCTTGGGACCAGCAGTTAGCATAATGGCTATGTCGCTGGACTCCCACGTAGTCGACCGCGGTTCGTGTCTTGGACCCCGTGGCTTAAACTCACGCCGGGCGCGTGTGCGTGCGTGCCCAAGATCCCAAGAGGAGAATGGAGGAGAAGGGATTGTGGCATGGCCATCCCCCCTGAGGGGTGATTTCTCGCTTTCTGTCTCTATGTCTCTCTCTGTCTGTTGGGCGAGCGCACACGCCCTATAGATAAAACCTCTCCAAAAAAAAAAAAAAAAAAAAAAAAAGAAAATATGAGTCAGTTGCTTCACAATGCCTTTATTAGAAGGTTGTATTAAAATACATTTAATCTGCCTTATGGACGTACTTTTTTGTACATCCCTTTATATACTTTTTATAATAATCCTATCTCACCATCAAATTGACATGAATTTGAATTATCTGCCCAACAATGGAAATTGATTGTATTGACTCAGCCACAATTCTTTTCAGTACATAATACACCTGCACCTTTTCCAGAATGTAGTGGTTTAGGTGACATAACATTTTTTTATTAGAGAGATTTTTGCTATAGGGCATGTATGCTCATCAGAGAGATAGAGACAGAGAGATAGAAAGCTAGAAATCACCCCCACAGCGCGATGGCCAGAACTCAATCCCTTCTCTTCCATTCTCCTCTTGAGATTCTGGGCACACGTGCACACACGCCCTGCGTGAGTTTTAAGTCGCTGAGGCCAGGACTCGAATCATGATCGACTATGTGGGAGTCCAGCAACATAACCATTCTGCCATCTGCTGGTCTGTAGGTGGTATAATATTTAAAGAAATCTTATATGTAATGAACCCCAAATAATCTCACCCACCATAGTGCTAACAATTCTACCAACAGCAATACGTTTTTTTGGCTCTTAGATGTTATTCAAATTTAAAATTCCTTTTTAAAATAATGTATATCTGGGAGACATAATACCTCAAGCTTCCACACGTTAATATTTTAAACACATTAGGTGACAATCTTCTTTTTTTTTGGGGAGAGGTTTTTGCCATAGCGCGCGTGCGCTCTCCAGACAGACAGAGACAGAGAGACAGAAAGTGAGAAATCACCCCCCAGGGGGGATGGCCACGCCGCAATCCCTTCTCCTCCATTCTCCTCTCGGGATCTTGGGCACGCACGCACATGCGCCCGGCGTGAGTTTTAAGCCACCGGGTCCGGGACACGAACCACGGTCGACTATGTGGGAGTCCAGCGACATAGCCAGTACGCTAACTGCTGGTCCCAGGTGACAATCTTCTTTAGGAAGGTCCTAGAAAGTAGACTCCAAGGAAAAAAATCAGCTGTCTGTGATGAGAGAAAAGATTAAAGAGGAAAATATGATACCACCAAAGGCAAATTGCCTATGTATAATTCTAGCCTGTACATATTCTCTCTTAATTCTCTTGCAACAAAATGGAAAACGTTATATGAGAATGCTTTGAGTGAGCTAGAATATCTCTGTGTGTGTGTGTGTGTGTGTGTGTGTGTGTGTGTGTAGTAAACCTGTTTTTAATACATGTGTTTATAGGACTAGAAAAGCTGCTAAAAGCTTGATTTAATTTGGGGAGGAGTATAAGCTATTTATTGGTGCTAATTTTTAAACAAAAATATTTTAGAAGATTTATTAAACATAGTCTCATGTAAAAATTATGGGATGATGGGGCCAGCAGATGGTGTGGTGATTGAGAGGCACTGGCCTTTTTGGCCATGGTTTGAGTTCCAAACCTGGAGGCTTGTTTTCTCACTTTCTCTTTCTCTTTCTTTTCTTTTCTTTTTTTTTTTTAAGAATTATTTTATCTAAATTTATTCATGTCATTTTTATTTTATTTTATTTATTATTTTGTTTTATTTTATTAAGTTGACCAGAGAGAGACAGAAAGGAAGAAAGAGAGAAAGAAAAAAGAAAGAAAGAAAGAAAGAAAGAAAGAAAGAAAGAAAGAAAGAAAGAAAGAAAGAAAGAAAGAAAGAGAGAGAAGGAACGGGAGAAAGCAAGCTGTCAAATCCAGGACTTGAACCTTGGTCAGCATGTGGGAATCCATCTGCCTCAACCATCATGCCATCTGCCAATCCTTTCCTCTCTTTCTCTTTCTCTCTCTGTCTCTCTTTGGTGGACTCAGTGAAAAATAAAAATACTAATAAAGAAAATAAAAAATAAAAAATTTATTAGATAAACATTTTTCCATTATTAAAGATTCTTCAAAGAACACAATTTTATTAGCTACATAAGAAGGCACCATATGAGCATGCAGCAATTTGTTTAACCATTCTTTCATTATTGTTCCAATTATTGATTATTATGTATATAATGGTTATATATTAGTGTGTATATATATAAATATTTAGTATATATTCTTGGAGCTAACAAAATTATTTTTAGTTTTGGATCAAATAGAAAAAGAAAACTCATCTTTAAGGCTCTTGCTAGATTGCATTCCAAAAACTAATCATGATATTTTGTTTCTTTTTAAAAATATTATTTATTTTTATTTACATTTCATTATTGTATTTCTCTATTGTGCACAATATGGTTTTTCAAAGTATGCATGACAATTAAATCAAGGACAGTACTATATACATCATTTCAATGGAAATTTTTACATTCTTTTGTTTGTTAAATTTACTCCCCTTTGTCCCTCCCACCCACTTTCCACCATCCACTTCGTTCCTTGAAGTCTGGTATTCACATTTACACTCCCCACTATCATATCTTCAGATCCTTCGGTTTCTGCCACAGAATATAAACATTTCGTATATATTGAGCAGGGATATATAGTGTGTGTTTTTCATAGTCTGGCTTACTTCACTTAGAACTAAATCTGTATTTCTCCACTTCGAAGCAAATGACAGGATCTTGTTGTTCCTTATGACTGCATAGTATTCCATAATATATATGTGCCATACTCTTCCAATCCAGTCATCAGTTGTTGGGCTTTATGCCTTAGCAATTGTGAATAATGCTGCAACAAACATGAATGTGTAATTGTCTTTCTGACTATTTTTCTACTCTTTGGGTAAATACCAAGGAGTTAGATTACTGGGTTACACAGAAATTCTATTTATAGGTTTTTCAGGAACCTCCAAAGAGTTTTCCACTGGTTATGTTATTTTGATTCCCACCAACATTGCAGGAGGGTTCCCTTTTCACCAGTCTCACTAGCACTTTTTTTTAAAATTAATTAATTAATTAATTTTTGTATATACATTAAATCACATCGTTTAGCTTACAATGAAGCACATTTTGAGAAGAGATACGGAGGTAGAACATTGATGGGATGGGGAAGTGTGGTGTTATCGGTTGAAGATATTTTGATCAATGGGACTGGGGAGAAATGTTCACTAGCACTTTCTGTTCTTCTTTCTTGATCATAGCCAGTCTATGCAGTTAAATGGTATTTCATTGTGGTTTTGATATACATAGTCTTTATTGATAAGAGACATTGAATATTTTTTCATATGAATTTTGAATAGCCATATGTCTTCCCCGGAGAGTCAACTGTTCAACTCATTTGTCCATTTTTAAATTGGATTATTCATTCATTTTTTTGTGGGTGAGCTGCTTGAGTTACATGTATATTCTGATTATTAATCCCTTGTCTGAGACATAACTTTTAAACATTTTTCCTTTTCTGAAGGTTGTCTCTTCATTCTCTTTATTGTTTACTTTGCTGTGCAGAAGAATTTTAGCTTGATACACCACCACTTGTCTATTTTTGAGACTATTGTCTGTGCCTTAGGAGTCTTATTTAAGAAATCTTTTCTGACCCTGATGTCTTCAAGAGTTTCTCATACATTTTCTACTAGTAGTTTTATAGTTTGAGGCTTTACGTTTAAATCTTCTGTTCATTTTGAATTTATTTTTGTTAATGGTGAGAGATAGTGCAGTCCTATCTCATTTTTCTGCAGGTAGAAATCCAATTTTTCTTCTTCTTCTCCTTTTTCTTCTTTTTCTCCTTCTTTTTTTAGAGAGAAATTTTTGCTATAGGGTGCATGCACTCACTGGAAAGACAGAGAGAGACAGAAACAGAAAGCAAAAAATCACTCCCCAGGGAGTTTGGCCATGCTGCAGTCCCTTCTCCTGCATTCTCCTCTCAGGTTTTGGGCATGCACAGACACACTGGCCAGCATGAGTTTCAAGCCACTAGATCTGGGACTCAAATCATGGTAAGCCATGTGGGAGTCCAGTTACATAAACATTACACCATCTGCTGGTCCCAGAAATCAGGAATCTAGTTCTTATGTCACCATTTGATGAAGAGACTTTCTTTTCCCCACTGTGTCATCTTGTACCCTTCATCAAGATCAGTGGACTATATGACTAACATTTCTTTCTGGATTCTCTATTCTGATCTATGGGTTGGTTTAAGTGTCTTTTTTTAATTGTTGTTGAGAGAGAGAGAAAGAGAGAGAGAGAGAGAGAGAGATTTTTCCTACAGGGTACATACGCTCACTGAAGAGACAGAGACAGAAAGTGAGAATACACCCCCCAGCAGAAATGGTTATGCAACAATCCCTTCTCCCCCATTCTTCTCTCAGGATTTTGGGCATGCACACACACGTACCTATTGTGAGTTTAATCTGCTAGGTCTGGGGCTCTAACCGCAGTCAAATACGTGGGAGTACAGCGACATAACTATTAGTCATCTGCTGGCTCCAAGTGTCTATCTTTATGTTGGTAACATGCTGTTTTGATTATCACAGTTTTGTAATATAATTTGAAGTTGGGTAATGACATGCCTCCTTCTTTCTTTATTTTACGCAGTGTTACCTTGACAATACAAAGTCTTTCATGATTCCAGGTACATTTTTGTGATTATGATTATTTTTTTTTTCTATTTCTATGAAGAATGTCACTGGTAATTTGACTGAAATAACATTGAATTTGTAAATTAAACTGAGTTGGACTGATATTTTGATTATATTGAATATTCTACTTCAAGAACATGAGATGTCTTTTCTTTGTATAATATTCAATTTCTTTTTTTCAGCTTTTCATAGTTTTCTTTGTAGAGGTCTCTCACCTCTTTGGTTAGGTTTATTCCTAAAAGTCTTACTTGTTTTGTGGTTATTGTAAATGGAATTACTTGCTTCAACTCTGTCTCTGTTTGTTCATTGATAGTGTATAATATGCTATTAAGTTTTGTATATTGATTTGATCCTGATACTTTACCAAATTCATTTGGTAAGTATGAAGAACTCATTCTTGGAATTTTGGGTGGGTTCTTTTGGATTTGTATGTATATAATTATATCATATGTGAGTAGGGAGAGTTTAGCTTCTTTTGCAATCTGAATGCTTTTTATTTTGGTCTCCTGTCTGACTGTGTTGGCTAAGACTTCCAATACTATGTTGAAAAGGAGTTGAGAAAGTGGGTAGCTTTTTCTTGTTCCAGTTTTACTGGGAAAGCTTTCAGTTTTTCTCTATTTAGTATTATATTATCAATGGGTTTGTTATATATGACTTTTATTATGTCAAGATAAGTCCCTTCCATATCTATGTTGTTAAGAGTCTTGATTATGAATGGATGTTGCATTTTATCAAATGCATTTTGTATATTTGTTTACATAATTATATGTTTTTTGTCTTTCCATTTATGTTGTGTATTACATTTATCGTTTGGTGTATATTGAACCATCCTTGCATCCCTGGGATAAAGGCTACCTGGTCATGGTATATAATCTTTAATGTGCTGTTGGAGTTTGTTTGCTAACATATTGTTGAATATTTTTGCATCTGTATTAATCAGGGATATTGGTGTGTAGGTTTTTTTTTTTTTTTTTTTTTTTTTTTTTTTTTTTTTTTTTTTTTTTTTTTTTTTTTACATGTTCTCATCTGCTTTTGGTATCAGGATGATGGAGACTTCATAGACTGAGTTTGGTAGGGTGCCTTCCTTTTAGAGCTTTAGAAATAGTTGAAGGGACCAGCAGGTGGTGAGATGGTTAAGGTGCTTAATTCCCACATACTTGACTGTGTTTCAAATCCTGGACTCAGCGACTTGAAAATCACATGGGATCTCTGTGTGAGTGTGTTTGTGTGCCCAAAATCCTAATTAAAGAATGGAAGAGAAAGGATTGCAGCATGTTCATCCCCCTGGGAGTTGATTTCTCACTTCTCTCTCATTGTCTCTCTCTATCTCTCTCCAGTGAGCACATACATCCTATGGCAAAAAACTAAAAACAAAAAAACAAACAAACAAAAAAACCAAATAGTTTGAGAAGGGGTGCCAGCACATGGTGTGGAGGTTAGGGCAGCTGGATCTCACATGACTGATTTTATGGTTTGACAGTTTGCATCTTCGATCTGGTGGCTTGAAAATCATGCTGGGCACATGTGCATGTGGGTATAAAATCCTGAGAGGAGAATGGAGGAGAAGAGATTGCAAAATGGCCATCTCTCTTGAAGGTGTTTCCTCACTTCTCACCATTTCTCTATATATAGAATCATGTGTTCATTATTAGTGGCTTTGATGAATCTTTTCCATTTGTTTAAAATTTTTCAGTAGTTGGAAGTCAATCAGTTCTAGTTCATTTAGTTTCCATATTTCCATATGTTTGTGCATTTTCAAGGGCTCTTTATGTGGTTCACTTTAAGTTTAATTTCACTGTGGTTGGAGAAGATGCTGGATATAGTAGCTATATCTTTAAATTTGTAGAGGTTTGTTTTGTGCCCTTTATGTGGTTAATCTTCAAGATGTTCCATGTGGAGATAAGAAAAAAGTCTTGAGAGTCTTGATTATGATTGTTTTTTAGTTGCTGGGTGAAATGTTTTATAAATCTCAGTCAGGTCCATTTGCCTTATGGTGTCAATTAGATTCTGTGACTCTATTTTTTTTGCCTAGATGACCGATCTAATGATGATAATGGGATGGTAAGATCTGCAACAATCAGGGTGGTGCAGTCTAGCTCTCCCTTTACGTCTGGCAGGCTTTCTTTTGCATATTTGGGTGTCCCAGTGTTGGGTACATAAATATTAATAATTGTAATATCTTCTTGGTAAATTAATTCTTTCAGAACTATATAGTGTCTTTTGTCTCTTTTTACTGTTTTTATCTTAAAGCTCATTTTGTCTACTATCAGGATCATGACTCAGGACTTCTTTTGATTTCTGTTTGAAATGATATTTTCTAGTCCTTTACTTTTGATTTATGTATGTCTTTGTCAGTGAGGTGTTTTTCTTATAAGCAACACATAGAGGGTTTCTGTTTTTCTTTTTTTTAAATACATAGAGCCAGTCTGTCTTTTATCTGAGGAATTTAATCCATTAACATTCAAGATTGTCATCAATATGTGCAGACTTATTTCTATAATTTCACTAGCCTATTTTTTAATTGTTTTGTGTTTTATATCTTTATCTCTCTTTAATTTTCCTAATGTAGTATTCCTTTTTGTATTTCCTGAAGAGCTGGACTAGTGTCGATGAACTCTTTCAGCTTTTGTTTATCTGGGAATGATTTTATTTCTCCTTTCCATTAATCTTGCCAGGTATAGTATTCCTGGCTGAAAATATTTTTGTTTTAGAGTTTTAAATATTTTTAAATATGCAATGCTTAACACATTTACATGCATCCTTTGTAGTGGTCATGTTAATGTTCTCTGTATCGGTTCAATTTTAGCATATGTACTTCCAAATAAAGTATGATTTTTTAGTTCTAACAACAGTGTGTAAAAGTAGTGGTCTCAGGGACCAGCAGTTAGCGTAATGGCTAAGTCGCTGAACTCCCATGTAGTTGACCACGGTTCAAGTTCCAGACCCGGAGGCTTAAGCTCATACCAGGCATGTGTATGTGCATGCCCAAGATCCCGCGAGGAGAATGGAGAAGGGGTTGCGACGTGGCCATCCCCCTGGGGGGTGATTTCTCGCTCTCTGTCTCTCTGTCTCTCTCTGTCTTTCTGGCGAGCGCACATGCCCTATAGCAAAATACATAAATAGATAAAAAACTTCTAAAATAAAGTTGTAGTCTCACCATATTTAAAATTATTTTTCAAAAATAATAGGAGAAATTATGTTTCATTGTCACTTTAATTTGTAACATTTTTATTATTGGTAGCATACAAATTTTCATGTTTCTCAGCTACATTTAATTCTTAAATATTTTAATTTTTATATTTGCCTAGTTATTATAATACCTTTTAAAATTCTTTTTTTTTCTTTTGCGTTAGGACATGTGTGCTCACTGGAGAGATGCGACTCAGAGAGGGAAGTGAGAAATCACCCCCCAGTTGGCTGTAGTTCTGCCTCAGAGGGTGACCATGAGCATGCACCCAGTGTGCCTTTCAAGCTGCTAGGTCCAGGTCTCGAACTGTTCAGCCAACCATGTGGAATCCAGCTGCCTTAACCCCCATGCCACCTGGCTAGTCCTTATTTGAGCCATTCTTACAGCTATATAGTAACAACCCATTTTCATTTCTTTTTTTTTTTTCCTCAGGGAGTTTTTTTTTTTTTTTTTTTTTTTTTTTTTTTTTTTGCTATAGGGCGTGTGCGCTCGCCAGACAGACAGAGAGAGACAGAGAAACAGAAAGCAGGAAATCACCCTGCGGGGGTGATGGCCACACAGCAATCCCTTCTCCTCCATTCTCCTCTCCGGATCTCGGGCACACACGCACACACACGCGCCCGGCGTGAGTTTAAGCCACTGGGTCCAGGACTCGAACCGCGGTCGACTACGTAGGAGTCTAGTGACATAGCTATTACGCTAACTGCTGGTCCCTCCATTTTAATTTCAATAATACTTTCCTAATTTCTAAATCGTTGAACATTTTTTATGTGATAATTTTTTCTTTACATACCATTTTGATGACTTCTTTTCTGTATGTCTCACGCCTATTTTATAACTGGATTTTTAAAATTATTATTGCATTTGAGAGTTCTTTAGACATTCTAGATTATAGTCCTTTGGAGGATAATGTGTTTGCAAAGGAATCTTATCCCAGTCTGTAGCTCGTATTTTTATCCTCTTAATTTGTCAGTGATTCTCTTTATGGATTATGCTTTTGATATCCATCCCAGGAACTATTTGCCTAGCCCTCGATCCTAAAAATTATCTATGTTCTTTCATACAAGTTTTATAGTTATACATTTAATTGTGTTTTGTGTTTTGATTCTGAGTTAAGTTTTGTATAAGATGGATATATAAAACAAAGTCTTAACATTTATTAGACTGTTTCTTCCCAATTTATTCTTGCTTTATAAAATTCTTCGTTGGTATTATAGTTGTTTTGCTGTTCCAAATGTATTTTAGAATAAGATTTCAATATCTATTAAAATTTATGGTTTTATAAGGCATGTGTGCTCACCAGAAAGAGAAAAAAGAAGAGGGCAAGTGAGAAATCAGCCCTCTGCCCAAAAGGGATGGCCATACAGCAATCCCTTCTGAATTTTTTTCGGGGGGTTTTGGGCATGCACATGCACTAGGCATGTTTTTCAAGCTGCCAGATCTGGGACTTGAACCTTAGGGTAAGCCATGTGGGGTCCACTGCCTTAACCTCCACACCACCTTCTGGCCTAGCCAATTGCTTTAGAATTTTATGATCACAAATCGCCTAGGCTGGCAGTCAGTGGCAAACGGAACTGCAGAAGTGGAAGCCACATGGCCAACCATGCATGTATAGAGATTTGCCAGGCACAAGTGTGCATGTCCGAGATCCTGACAAACTGGAGGCCTCAGGAAGGGGAACTGCGGCGTGGCGATTCTGGCAAATGTGTTTCTCTCTCTCTCATGTGTGCACATGAGGTATCTGAAAAGGAGGTAATTGGACCAAAGAATAAGGAAAAAAAACCCTGCAAGGACCTTACAGGAGCTGAAAAAAGATGAGTTTAAGGACCTGAAAGAAAGCAGGTAACTTGTACATGAAGACTGAAGTAAGTCTTGGTATGGGGTGAGATTAGAGGGGTAAGGGTAGACTATAAAAGTGTAAGCTGATATATTACTCAATAGGCTGTGGCACAGCAGTAATGTATTGCCCACGAGAAGCTGAATCCCACAAGATGACAGGTTTGATTCCCCATCCAGGTCAGCCTGAAATGCACTGGGCACGGGTAAATGCCTAAGATCTGACAGACTGGAAGACAGGAAAAGGGGCATCACCAGACCCTGGGGAGGGTCTTCCTCTCTCTTCCCCTCTCTTGCTCTCTTTCTGTCACTTGCACATGTATGTGCATATGCTCTATTATGAATAAAGAAAAATTACTAAAAAACATTATTTTAATTCTAAAATCAATGGAAAGCTTTTCTAAACTTTAGGGGCTGGTGGTGATGGTATTCATTCATATTTTGGAAAGATCACTTTAGTTGCAGCATAGAGAACTCATCAGGAGAAAACTAGGGAGGGGACCAGTTAAATTGTATATTGCTTTAATAAGGGTAAGATATTTTGGTGGCCTGTACTTTGATGATAGCCATTAAAATGGAAAGATATTGATCTTAGAAACAATAACCGACAGAGTGATTATAGAGTGGTAGTAAGAAGGCACCACTGTATGAGGGCTGGGACTACGTGGGAAGCCCAGGTTTGGTTCCTAGCCCAGCCTAATTATGCCAGGTCTGGTGGTATGTGCTTATGGTCCTAGTTAACTTGAAAGCTGGAGTAGGAAGATTGCAATGCAGGGAGACCAATAAAAATACACTGCCGGGAACCAGCAGTTAGCGTAATGGCTATGTCGCTGGACTCCCACGTAGTCGACTGCGGTTCGCGTCTCGGACCCGGTGGCTTACAACTCATGCCGGGCGCGTGTGCGTGCGTGCCCAAGATCCCGAGAGGAGAATGGAGGAGAAGGGATTGCAGCGTGACCATCCCCCCTGGGGGGTGATTTCTCGCTTTCTGTCTCTATGTCTCTCTCTGTCTGGCGAGCGCACGCGCCCTATAGCAAAAACCCTCTCCAAAAAAAAAAAAAAAAAAAAAAAAAAAAAAAAAAAAAAAAAAAAACACTGCCTTCTCTCTTTCATAAAGAGAAACAATACTTTGACAATATTGCTGATGGTAACATTCATAAGAGAAACACTGCATTGGTATCAGCTGTTAAATAAGGCTGTGGCTACTGTTGAGATGCCAAAAGCAAAGAGCAGAGAGAGAAGACAACGCATCCTGTGACCAAGTGTTAAGAATTCTAACACGGAGTAGTTAGGGAGTAGAGTATAGGTTTTCCAAAGAAGTTTAAACGATGCAGCCAAATTTGGAGGAGGACACTTGAAGAGTGTAGGGTCTCAAAAATACAGTAGAAAGTGTGGTTAACAGAGTGCAGCTGGAAGGTTCATTGTTTTCATAGCAAGAAGATCCTCCATGACTTTAGCAAGAGCTTTTGTTTTTGTTTTTGTTTTTGTTTTTGTTTTTGTTATAAGGAGTGTGTGCTCATGAGAGGAGAGAGAGAGAGAGAAAGTTAGAAACCATCTCCTGGGGGGATGACCATACCAAGATCCCTCCTCTACTCTCTCTCTACTCTCTTCTCAGGACTTTGGGCATGCACACACACACACCTGATGTGTTCATCAAGCCTCAGGTCTGGGACTCAAATCATAGAGTTCTACACATGTGGGATCCAGCCGCTGTAACCTCCACTGAACCTGCTAGCCCACAAGAAGTCTTTTTCTTTTTCTTTACCTTTCTTTCTTCTTTCTTTCTCTTTCTTTCTCTTTCTTTCTCTTTCTTTCTCTTTCTTTCTTTCTTTCTTTCTTTCTTTCTTTCTTTCTTTCTTTCTTTCTTTCTTTCTTTCTTTCCTTCCTTCCTTCCTTCCTTCCTTCCTTCCTTCCTTCCTTCCTTCCTTCCCCTTTCTTCCTTCCTTCCTTCCTTCCTTCCTTCCTTCCTTCCTTCCTTCCTTCCTTCCTTCCTTCCTTCCTTTCTTTCTTTCTTTCTTTCTTTCTTTCTTTCTCTCTCTCTCTCTCTCTCTCTCTCTCTCTCTCTCTCTTTCTCTTTCTTTTTCTTTCTTTCTCCTTCCTTCCTTCCTTCCTTCCATCCTTTCTCTCTTTTTTTATTTTTTTAAAATTTTATTTATTTATTTATTTATTTATTTATTTATTTATTTATTTAACACAAAAGAGAAAATCCAGGCTGGAGTGAGCTGAGGAGTGAATGTGAGTTGAACTAATTGACTAGATATAGAGAACGCCTCTCAGATGTTGAGCACTGAAAAGAAGACAAAACCTAGGACAATATTTAGGGTATGGGATTCAGCCTCACCTTTTGTC
Source organism: Tupaia tana (assembly GCA_026018925.1). Classification (NCBI taxonomy): domain Eukaryota; kingdom Metazoa; phylum Chordata; class Mammalia; order Scandentia; family Tupaiidae; genus Tupaia; species Tupaia tana. Next base: position 9,222,835 of record JAKSZU010000020.1, on the reverse strand, counting down.
ATAAACCTGTTTCTTGTTATCTGATGCAGCAGTTTTAGCACCTTTCAAGGTACTCATCTTGTAAAAGACTTTGTAATCTTTTGAATACTACCAGTTCCTTCCAGTTGGATTTGTCGAGAGGGAAACTTTGGCTTTCTGTGTCAGTCTGGGCATTTGCTGATGAATCCAGTAGTGCAGAACTTTAATTACCAATATCATTTTTCTTAAGCGATTCAATCACAGAGTGTGTTAATGTGATTTATATAATGTGTTCAATTTAATTTTATGTCATTGACTGGGAAATCTACTACCTGATAGATAACGTATTTGTCCTGTTAAAGGATCATGATACTGGTTGTATTTACCTACAAAATAATTTGGATCATTATGAATCAGAGTGATAGAATATTAAGGATCTATATTAGAAAGGATTAAATGGCTTTACAGAATCTTTTCTGTGTGGCTGGCCTGAGAGTTAGTGAATGTTCTGGAATAGAGATGTTCATGTTGTTACGTGACTTCTATGTTGCAGTACTTTCATGCTTTTTCTTTTGCTTCTGTTTTCAGAGAAAGCTAATACACTTACATTTTCTGTGATTAAAATATCTGAGGTGGAATAAAATGAAATATCTCAGCATAAAAGGAAGGAAAAAAACGATATTTTTGGCTGAAACACTATAGGAGTTAAAAATAGTGTTTTAATAATACTAATATATTTTGAAATAAAATATCAAAGTTTATTTATGATGGTTGTTTGGCTATTTAAGGACCATGAAAAGATCCATGCAATTGAAAGGGAAGGGAAAAATTATTACTAATTCTTTCTTGCCTTAAAATGTACCAGTGAGAAGTTACAAGATATTTTATCAGACAGAACTTCTTTGTAGACATTTAAGCTTAGAAGACACACAAGCACATGACTGCATTTTTGCTTTGGAAATAAATTGTAACAATTAAAAGAAACTATTTGGAGTAAAACATTTGGTGGAAATTTATGACAATCCCCAAACACTTATTTTAAACTTAAAAATTAACCCACTTTTGGTTCTTTATTAAAATGCTTCCCCCCCCCCCCATTCTCTGGTGATATGCTTTATGACTTTTATCTTAGGAATCTATTAAGTGACTGGAAATCAAAACCCATTAATAATCCTTTTTCTAGTCTGAATGTATTTTCTTTTATGAATACTCTGTCACCTTTACTGCATTTAGCTTGAATTAGCCATGAAGTCACCTTATGCATCAAACATTTAATGAATGATCATGTTCTGGGTGTCCTATGTACCTTGTTACCAACTTACATAAATGTGTTTGAAAACTTTAGTGTCTAATAAGGTGAAATAGATATTTAAATGCATTGATATCATTAAGACTACACGTGCTTTGAGAGGAAAATTGTCCAGATTATAGTGAGGGTTTCAAAGAAAATAGATTATGGAAGGTAAGAGACAGATGACAGGAGAAGAATTTGTAAGGTTTCAGAGAGGTGACCCTTGAGGTGAATTTTGACCAGTACCCATAAATTCCATAGTTGAGAGGACTGAGAAGAGGAAAATGGGTATTACCAGTGAAGGTGAGAGTGTCAACTATAATACTTAATCAGACTACCGTTTGTTTTTGTCTAAGAATTAACAGTGGTGCTATGGCTATTGATTGTGATTGGAGTGGAGGTGTCACGGTGCTCTGGGGCCCCAGCACACAGAGAGGGTGCAGAAGCCTCCTCTGAAGAGTTCTTTATGTATTGGATGGGCAACGGGAAGCTTTAAAGAACTTTTATTCAGAGAAACATCATAATAAGATATTAGAGATAGTGTCTAGTCAGGTATTTAGTGGAAGAGACCAATTAAGAGTATACTGTAGTACGGCATAGAGGAGTTAATAAGGCTTGAACCCAAAGAGTAAAACAGGACACATCAGAGATTGGTTAAGGAGGTGAGTCCTCAGGATTTGCTCATTGACTATGTGGGGATAAGGAGATGTTCAAGGTTCTGACATCCACTGCAGGTTTCTATAACAGAGAATACAGAGGAATGACCAGGATTATTTTAGGTAGAGGGAGATGGATTGTATTAATACATTTGTATTTGTATCTGTTGAGTTTAAGCTAAGATGTCTAGTAGTAAATTGAATATTTAAGCCAGGCATTCAAGAGTCTGGCCCAGGTGGAAATACAGAATCATGAGAAGATGCATGGAGTGCTCATTATATGCCAAGCATTGTTTTAAAGTGTATTGATTAATTTATCCCATGAGAGAATAACATGAGATAGACACTATTGCTATGATTTCCATTTTGCAGATGAAGAAGCTGAGGTATACTGTTAGGCAGATGGCTCAACATTGCTCAGGAAGCAACGGGGTAAAGTCAGGATTCAAACTGAGGCCAGAAAATCTGATTTCAGAGCCATGCCTGTAACCTTCAGAGTGCACTGTTTCTTCAATACCTGAATTCCTGATACATGGAAAGAAGCATCCTAGGAATGAAAAAGTTAGTAATAATATATAATATTCTACCATTTCAATCCACATCATTAAAAGTAATGATCTTTTCTACTGTAGTTTCTCTTCCTAAATCCAGGATTTATAATAAAGAAATTATTCTCCTAGACACACTGATTAACCTAGGGCATACTTGATTTATTCACTTTCTTTCTCCACATTCAATGAGTACTTAATCCAATGGATTCTCTCACATTTGGCTTCAAATATAAATTCTTTAACAGCTGCCTAAATTCACACCCTCATTGTCTCTTACCTGGGCTGTTCTAATAGTCTCTAAATTTTATCCTTACTTTCAGTATTTCTCTGCTCCAAATTTATCACACATGGTTTAAAGTACAACTCAAAAAAAGTCCAAGAAGACTTTCATGATGTTATTTATAGATTAAAAAGACCTTGATGTCAGTCCCTTTTTTATTCCTTTATCTCCAATGCTTATCACTGTTATTGACACATAGAAAATGTCTTGTAATATTTTAAGGAGCAATTGAAATAGGATATAATCTCTCTCTCTTCCACCAGATAATCTTCTGTTTGCTATCTTTTTGATGATACTCATCAATATGTTGTATTATTATATGGTGTTACTTTTTGCTGCTATATATCAGACTTCTAACTTCTATGAGTAAAGATGCTGTCTTTTTCTCTTTTCTTGGAGAGGTTTTTACTATAGGGCACTTGTGCTTGCCAGAAAGACAGATAGTGACAGAGACAGAAAGCGTGAAATCACACCCCCCAGGCCCCCAAGGGATGGCCACGCCACAATCCCTTCTCCTCCATTCTCCTCTTGGAATCTTGGGCATGCACGCACACACACCTGGTGTGAGTTTAAGCCACCAGGTCCAGGACTCGAACCACGGTTGACTGTATGGGAATCCAGTGACATAGCCATTACGCCAACTGCTGGTCCCAAAAGATGCTATCTTTAACTAAACATCATCTAGCACAGTGTGTCACTCATCAATACCCGGACTCAATACATATTGATGAGTGAATGGATAATTAAGTGAGTCAATCCCTTAAATATTTTTTAGATAAGAATCAAAAGCTTGTAAGAAGAAAATGTAAATTCTGATCCAGTAGTGAACAACAGATGTCTGAAATTAAGTACAAATTATATATGGATGTTTTAGAAAAAATCTTAAAAAACGTTTGTCTACATTTACTATACAATTCTAAGGTAAATGAGCTAGCTATTCTTATTTAATTTTATGGTTAAATTCACTTTTAAAATTAATTCTGTCTCAAGGGCTGATCTTATACCCTAGTAGTTAAGGGAGCCTGATTCAACATGGCCAACCACAGCCTTGGCAACTTGAGAAAACACACCAGGGTGCTTGTGCAGCAAGTCCAAATCCTGATGGGACAGAAAAATGAAGGAGAAGACTGCTGCATGATTGCATTCTATTGGGGGTGCTTTTACACATCCCCTGTCTATCTGGCAAATGCATACACTCTCTCTGTCAATTAAAAAAAAACAAACAAAAAATAACAACATTAATTATGTTTCAAAACATGCCTTTTATGGTCAGATTTTATTTTAAAAGTGGGAGAACAAGATGTAGTAAAATCCAAATTTTTCATGCTAATTTAGTGCTAAAGTCAAAACTAATATTCAATAAGATTCTCCTTAATTTTTTAAAAGAAAAATATTTGCTATAGGGCATGTGTGTTCTTCAGAGAGACAGAGAGACACAAATTGAGAAATAACCCCTAGGTGATGGCCTTGCCACGATCCCTTCTCCTCCATTCTCCTCTTGGGATTTTAGGTACACATGCACATGCGCTTGGCGTGAGTTTTCAGCCACCAGGTTTCAGACTCGAACAGCAATTAACTATGCAGGAGTCCAGTGACATAACCATTACACCATCTGTTGGTCCCTCTTTAATGTTGTAAAGTAGTATTATTTTTTGTTGACAATTACATTGAACTATCTCATTTGACCAGTAAGAAAACTATTGTAGACATAATTTATCTAAATTGGATAAATATTTAAAAGTGAATATAACTACATTTTGAAAATGTCTCTTGGGAAATAATATTATCAAATACATTGGTAAATAGTTGAGTGCTGCTTCTTGAATTCATGCCAACATATAAGTCAGTACACTTGACTCTGGTCAGGATTGAGTTTATGTTTTGATCAATAGCATCTATGAGTAAGTAGGAGATATAGATTGAATCTGACATTTAGCCAATGGAGTCATAAAAATAAAGGAAAGAAAGAGAAGGTATTCAATAACATATTTGATGACACCGTCAGGTGCTTAAGTAATTTTAAAGGATTTGAGTGAAAGTCTTAAGTCTAATGATAAAAATTAATAAAAATCAATATGATTTGTATCTAAAGCTACCTACTTTTAAGGGGCCATGACTAGCAGTATTATATTTTTTAAAAAAGTTAAGGGATTTATTAGATTATGGGTTCAATAGGTTAACATTTTCAATAGGTTAACATATGTGACTTCTGAAATGCTATTGGCATCTGGACTGTTTTATAGAAATATGGCATTCAAGCCCAGTTGATAATCATCCTACTGTAGTTTGAACCAATAAAACAAAAATACCAAAAAAATAAAATCACAACAACATGGCAGAAAATATCCAGAATTCTGTGTCCTGTCATAAGCACTAAAACTAAAATAAATTAAAATGTCCAAGATGTTAACAGGATAGTAATGGAAATTAGGAAGCATGTGCAATAAAAGGCTAATAAAGTTAGAAATGTATAGTCTGGAGATGAAAAGAAATCAAGGCTAGGAAAAAAAAATAGTGGGGCCAGCAGGTGGCATGGTGGTTAAGGCACTGTACTCTCATTCCACATGGCCAACCGTGGTTCGAGTCCCAGCTTGCTTCCTGACTTTCTCTTTCTCTGTATCTCTCTTTCTTTCATAGACTTATAAAATGCGTGTCCCTTATAGCAAATTTAAAAGTAATGATAATAGTAAATATTATTAAATAAATAATTATTTAAAGAAAGAAAGAAATTGCAAATGACTTAAAATGTTTTGATACTGGTTTTGCTGTATGTGACTCCAAATGGTAGAGTGAGTTTGAATCACAATTATGGACATTTTACCTAAATAATGTTAATCTAAAATAAATTGAACTCTAAAATACTTAAAAGAGGTTTATTTTAAATCTAAACATGAGGTGATAACAGTCAGCATACAGTCCAAGCAAGCGTATTTCAGGTAGCCCCAGAACATGGTCACTAAGGTTTTAAAATTCTTGGACACATTTTAAAGGCAAAATTCACAGATGGGTGGGGAGGGGTAGAAGGGATTATACTAGTCATCTGGGGACAATTATCTCTGACTACCAGGACCAAAACCAGGGTGGCATCAATCCAAGGATACAGAGTATCTGGGCAACTGTTTATATAGAATTAGTTCTAATGTTGGGTTGCAAAGTTATGATTCTGGCAGGTTCTCTAAATAACCAGTTCTCGTTATCAGGCTTTCTGGCATGGAGAAACACCTCCTCCATAGACTTCCTAGCTCAGTATAGTCAGGGTTGACATAAACGACTCCATTTTTATTCTGAAAATCTTTCAAAATAAGCAAAAGTTGTTTTTGAATAATGTGATGTTTGATGTGTTTATTTAACTATCATTTCTCACAAAGATTGATATGAGTTCCTGGCATGCTAAGAGAAACATGTTTGTTGCCTTCAAGGGATTCACAGTTACATGCTAGTTTTATATTTATTCAAAGATGTTATGAGTTCTTTCTGGAGATAAAAAAAAAGTGGTCCTTAAGGAAATGTTCAAATGTATATAGGGCAGGCAGAATTTTAAGATGGTTTTCAAGATCCCCAGCTATTAATTCTAAGATAACTCCTCTACACACCAGTTATTTAGTCACCCACCAATCTAGGATCCATTGTGAAGGGTTTTGTAGATGTCATGAAGGAACCAAAGTGGTTGACTTTTAAGAAAGGAAATTGCCTTGGTTGAATCTGACTTAATCAGGTATGCCCAGGAAAGAGAACAGGCTTTCCCTGGAGGAAGGTATTCAAATAGGAGTTAACAAACTGCTGTTGTCCTGAAGTTAGAATGAAGCTAGCAAAGAATGAAGGAGGCCTCTAGGAACTGAAAACAGTTCCTGCTGACAGATGGCCATGAAATGGGAGGCTTACTTCTTCCAGTACACTGGCCTGAATTCTGCTAATGAGGAGCAGGAGCTTGGATTGGACTATCACACTCATCTCAGGTGACCACTTGAGGAAATGATGTATATTCTAAAACAAAATTGATAACATTTCAGATTCAAGTCTTATTGCCTTATGACCATAAGGAAGAAAATTCTGGACCATAGCTTAGCAGTTGGAAGTACCAGAGTACACATGGCCAACCATGATTTGAGTCCCAGTTCCAGTGGCTTGGAGAACATACTGAATGTGTGTGTATATGTTCCCCAAATCCTGACAGCTTGGAGTAGTGGAAGGGAGGGGAGCTGGTGTGACAATGCCCCCTGGGAGGAGCTTTCTCCTCCTACTCCTGTCACTCTGTTTTTCTCTAGCAAGCACACTTTCCCGTCTGTCAATTAAAAAAATAAATAGAAATAAAAGATAAATATCCTAAAATATTGTCTTATAGCATTTTAAGAGAAGAAAGTATGTACTTATAAAACTCTAAATCTATAAGCAAATTAGCTCTTGAACTATGATTTTTATCTTTCTTTCATAGATTTAGAAAATAGATCATGATTGCTTATAAATGAATGACTCATAAACATCTTTCTGTTCCAAAGGTATGATTGGCCTTCATATATCACTTAATTGACTAATTAAAATATGTTCAAATTTAAAACTTCTAAAAATATTGTTACTGGCCCTTTACAAAAGGAGATGTCAGAGAACTTTGTAAGCCCACTCTCTCTGAGACTCCTACTTGACGAGTAATTGAGCTGCAAACCCTTTTGCTATGCTATTACCATTTCAGTGAATTCTGCCTGCACTTGTGAGTACAGACAAGTCTAAATAAAGTACAGTTTCAAAGACCTCAAACTAAATATATGTAATTATTTTTTATCCTGTAAAACACACTTCCTTAAAAGGAAGTAATAATTGGATGCCTGACTGAAAGAAGACTCAAGCAACAAAACCCTTGTTCTCCTGTTCAATAATCCAAGATTTGGAAGAAAATACAACTTTCAAATTTCAAACGATACAGAAATACTTTTATTATGAGAAGAAAAACATCAACTATAATAAGAGCTTTCATTAATCACTCTGCAGAGGTGGTTTAAGCCCTTGTGACTTTGAAAACATATATATGAATATGAACATGTATATGTATATGTATACTTATACATAAATATATATGAAGGGCTTCAAAAAGTTCACGTAGATGCATATATGAACAGACTATGTATGAATTTCAATTTCTTTGTAAAAAATGAATACTTTAATTTTATCTTTTCATGAACTATTTGAAGTTTTCTCTTATATGTATATCTGTATACACATACACCTGCAGGCACAGGAGGATTTTGGTGGAATAGAGGTGGGCGCAAATAAATGCTCTTGAAATCTTTTTTTAACTTATTTTTATCTTTTTTTAGTATTTTTGCTGTAGGGTACTTGTGCTTTCTGGAGAGAGACAGAGAGAGGGAAAATGAAAACTCACTCACCAGGGGAATAACCATGCCAAAATTCCCTCTCAGGATTTTGAGCATGCATATAAACATACCCAGTGTGATTTTCAAGCCAAAGAGTCTGGGACTCAAACCTTGGTCAACCATGTGGGAGTCCAGTGCCTTAATCACCATGCCACTGCTGGCCCCTATAATTTATTTTTTTAATACTTTAAAATTTAGCTGTAGGCCATGAGCATTTTCCAGGTCAAAGGGACAGAGAGAGAAAGGGAATGAGAAATCCCTCTCCTCTCCCAGTGGGGATGGTCACACTGCAATCCCTTTTCCATTCTTCTCAGGATTTAGAGCATGCACACACACACACTCGGTGTGATTCTCAAGCTGCTGGATCCGGCACTCGAACTACACAGTGGGATCCAGCCAACTTAATCACCAGGCCACTGGCTGGCCCACTGAAAATGTTTCCTAAATTTCTATGTTGCTTAGCTTTCTAGGATATGTTACACCATACTGTGCTACCCACCATCGGGTCTGCATTTTGCACAATACTCCACAACTTGACTTCTTTCTCTCCACATTGGCTCTAAGTTGTGAGTACCCACTGCTGCTTACAAGGTAGTATGAAGCAAGTGTCTCATTTACAAGCACACTCTACTCATCAGCAAGCATTCAGTATTCCTTTTCTCCGTTGCAGAAAAGTACTTATGTGAAGATGAATTTTTATTCAGCTTGAAATGCTTTGCTGTTTCTCACTTTGCTTGTTAGTGCAGTGATTGGCAAGATACCCTCCAGACAGGGTCTTCTATGTGTCTGTATAGGAGTAAGCATCCAATAAAGCATAGCCAAAAGGAAATATATAAATCTGTTTTGAAATTCAGTAAATTCATAAGTCATGCTATTCACCAAGGCCTGTGGGAGCATATACATCATATAACACCACTGTAAAACTATAAATATTTCAAGCAGTTAGCAATGGCTGAGAGCACACCGCTGAAAGCCTGGCTAAAGATGGGCCATATGTGATGCTCTAGTCAGAGCTGATGCACAGTCTTTGAGTCTTCTGTTTTCCTAGGTATGGAAAACAAAGCATAGTCCCAGCTGGCAACTAGCATCCTTTATTTTAAGTCGCAGAAACACGAGAAACCATCCAGGTTCAACTCTAGTTTCTGCTTGCTCTCCTTCACCATCTTCTTTCCTTAGATGTGGGCCCCTGTTTCCCACCAGCTCAAGATAGAAGAGAGGACCAATATGGGGCCATGTGATAACACGGTAGGGTTGTGCACAATGTCATCCATCTCAGCACATTTCAAACACGGCATTTATTTCAATTATCTTTTCGTTATTGGGATGTTTTTTAAGTCTAGTTCTTCATTCCATGAGTGAGAAAGGGAGAGACATACAGCAAGCACCACAGGCCCTGACTCTGAAATACAGTCCGTGACTTCAGCCAGCCCTGGTAGTGAGCACAGAGATGCACAGCTTACTCAGTGAGGTCTACAGGTGTGGACCAGCAACCCTCCCAGGTAAGCCTGTCTCACAAAGCAAAATGTTTTACCTTTCTACCACTCTTCAGCCCCTGTTATCCTTTTGTAATCACATTCTGGTTAGTGGTTTCATAGTCTGCATGAAACAGATTTTTTAAAATTTGCTGGAATTTGGGTCAGAATGTGGCCTGGTGGTTAAGATTGCTTAATCCCAAATGTTCAATTATGCAGTTCACTTGCTACACCCAGTGACTTGAGAAATAGACCTGGCACATGTGCATACATGCCCAAAATCCCTAAAGAAAGGAAAGGTGGAGGAAAAGGACTTACAAAGTGATCATTACTCATGAGAGATGCTTTCTCATTTTCTCTCTCTCTCTACAGCTAGTGTTCCTCTGGCAAATTAAAAAACAAAACCTGGGACCAGCAGTTAGCGTAATGGCTATGCTGCTGGACTCCCATGTAGTCGACTGCGGTTTGAGTCCTAGACCCAGTGGCTTAAACTCACGCCGGGCGTGTGTGCGTGCGTGCCCAAGATCCCAAGAGCAGAATGGAGGAGAAGGGATTGCGGCATGGCCATCCCCTCTGGGGGGGTGATTTTTCTCTTTCTGTCTCCCTGTCTCTGTCTGTCTAGCGAGTGCATGTGTCCTATCGCAAAAACCTCTCAAAAAAAAAAAAAAAAAAAAAAAAAAAAAAGCAAACAAAACAAAACAAAACAAAACAAAACCCAAACATTTGGTTGCAATTGTTTAGTTTATGGTTCATGTTCCTGACAATTTTGTTAATTTTGTTCATTTTCCTATTTCTAATTTGGAAGTTAAACTCTTTTAGTGTGTCATCCTAGTACTGTTCTAGTATTACTTACTTGGATTGTATTACTTTAGTAGTTATTCTGGAAATTTGATATACATTTAATAAAACTAAAATGAATTGTAGTACATTATAAATTGTTAATTAATTTTACTTTTGTAAGAATTTTATGTTTGTGAAACTATTTCTTCCTTAATGTTACTTTGCTTAATCTACTTATTCAAGCAGCTAGGATTTTTTATGTTGTTTGTTTGTTTTCTTTTTTCTTTTTGGCAAATTCCTAAGTATTATCTAAGTATAAAACAAATCATGTTGTCTTTGAGTAAAGACATTTTTATGCTTTTTATGTCATTTTCAGTTTTATGGTTTGCTCTTTTTTCTTACCTAAATTAATATATACACTAAAATTTGTGTAAGAAAGTAAATCTAATAAAAGCTAACCTGTTATTTAAATAAAAACATTTTTTGGCAGATAACAGGTAGTATAACTGTTGACCCTAAGTATGTGAATTAAATTTTAATGTGAGAAATACCCTGAGAAGATATGTACCTTTTTTTTTATATTTCAGTATTTTTTTGGTATTTAATTATGTTATATACTTTTCACATTCACTTCAAAACATTTCCATCAATATAAGAAGAAACACTGTATTTATTAGAAGGTAGTTTGAATTCTGAATTTTTCCCGTTCCCCCAGTCTAGCAATCACTAATACACTTTCCATTACATGGATTTTCTGTTTCTGGACATTTCATATAAACAGATTCACATAATATGTGACTGTTGCTGTCTGGCTTCTTTAATTTAACAATGCTGTCAAAGTTCACCTGTGTTGTAGGATACACCTGTGATTCATTCCTTTTTAATTAAATAATATTCTATAGTCTGGATATACTACATTTTTAGTTTAGACATTCATCAACTGGTGGACCTTTTTTGTTGAGGTTATTTTCAGTTTTTTGCTTTTACGAATAATGCTGTTATTAATGTCCATGTACAAGCTTTGTGTAAACATGTTTTCAGTTCTGTGTATACAACTAGGAGTGGAAGTGCTGGTTCTTATGGTAAATCTATATTCAACTTTCTGACATCTTAGCCAACTTTTTATTTAAGAGAGATTTTTGCTATAGGGTATATGCTTTCGCTGGAGAGACAGAGAGAGCCAGACAGAAAGTGAGAAATCATCCCCCAGGAAGGATGGCCACATTGTAATCCCTTCTCCTCCATTCTCCTCTGGAGATTTTGGGCATGCATGCACATGTGCCCAGTGCAGTTTTAAGCTGCCAGGTCCAGGACTTGAACTGTGGTTGACTACATGGGAGTCCAGCAAAGTAACAATTATGCCATTTGCTGGTCCCCTGGCAAACTGTTTTTTATAGTGGTTTATCATTTTAGATTCCCACCAACAGTGTAGGAGAGTTTCAATTTTGTCTCCATTCTCAGTAATACTTGATACTTTTAGTTTTTTTCCCCCTAATATCCATTCTAGTGTGTAAAAAGTATAGCTCATTATAATTTTCAGTTGCATTTCTCTAAGTGCTAATTGTGATGAAAATCCTTGAATGTGTTTGTTATCATTTGTGTATATTTGGAGAAATGTCTATTTAATTACCTTGCTTGTGTTTAATTATGTTGTCTTTTTGTTTTTATATCATAAGAATTTTTTTATATTGTATATATTTGATGCTTATCAGATGTATGATTTCAAATATTTTCTTACCTTTTTTTCACTTCCTTGATGGTGTCCCTTGACATAAAAAACATTTTGGTTTTGGAAAAGTCTAATATCTTTTGTTGTGATTGTTTGAGTTTTTGGTGTCAAATCTAAAAAAAAAAACCTTTTCTAATTCAATGTCATACCAATTTTTACCTTAGAAAGAAAATATGTCCTTCTAGGGGTCTTATAGTTTTAACTCTTACATCTAGGTATTTGGCCCATTTTGAGTTACCTTTTATATATAGTATGAGGTAGGGGATTCAATGAATTCTTTTGTCTGTGGATATTCATTTGTCCCAGCACCATCTGTTGAAAAGACCATTCTTTCCCCATTAAATGGTCTGAGTATACTCATTGAAAATTAATTAAGCATAAATGTATAAATTTATCGTTGAACCCTCACTTCTAATTCTTTGGTCTATATGTCAATCCTTTTGCAATCCTGGCTTGTTTGCTGTTGCATCGTATTGAGATTTGAAATTGGGAGTATTGGTTCATCCTTTGACTTTATTTTTCAGAATTGTTTTTGCTGGGGCTGGAAGGTGGTGCGGCAGTAGCACCCCTCTGTGAGGCTGGCCTATGTAAGAAGGTTCCAGGTTTGTGCTTGGAAACCTCCCTGAACATGCTGGGTGCTCACATGCCTATGATCTGGGGCTTGCTGAAGCTAGAGTGATCATGGAGTGAAGACCTTGTTTGGGATTCCTGTCATCTTGTCTCTGTTTCTCTTTATATCTTTCTTCTGCTCATGAAGAAAGAAATAAGTTGGAAAAAAAATTTCTTTTTACTACTGTGTCTGACGAAACATAGGCTTTTTTTTTTTTTTTTTTAAGAGAGATTTTTTGCTATAGGGTATGTGTGCTTGCCAGATAAGGAGAAACAGGGAGAGAAACAGAGAGATATAAAGCAGAAAATCACCCCCCAGGGGGAATGGGCACACCACAATCTTTCTCCTCCATTCTCTTTTTTTTTTTGGAGAGGTTTTCACTATAGGGCATGTGCGCTTGCCAGACAGACAGAGAGAGACATAGAGATAGAAAGCGAGAAATCACCCCCCAGGGGGGATGGTCACGCCGCAATCCCTTCTCCTCCATTCTCCTCTCGGGATCTTGGGCACGCATGCACACGCGCCCGGCGTGAGTTTTAAGCCACCGGGTCCGGGACACAAACCACGGTCGACTACGTGGGAGTCCAGAGACATAACCATTATGCTAACTGCTGGTTCCCTCTCCTCCATTCTCTTTTTGGGATTTTGGGCCAGCACGCACATGCACCTGGTGTGAGTTTTAAGCTGCCAGGTCTGGGACTTGAACCATGGTCAACTACATGGGAGTCCAGCGATGTAACCATTACACCATCTGCTGGTCCCTGAGAAATATGCTTTTAATAAAAGGTTCTAGAGCTGAGGCCAAGACTAGAAAATATCGTCACTAACTTTCTACAGCTTGTCTCTTTATCCTAGTTATCTCAACTCTGCCCTTTGGACTTACTGTATGTGGGGAATCTATGTTCCCTATCTGGCCCAAGACGTTTCTGCCTTTTCTTTACATATTGCTTTTTAAATGTAAACTGTACATTTATGAAAAATTTATACTTCATAACATACTTTATGATGAAAGACAAAATGGTTCCACACTATTAATTTCCTAAGGCTGCTGTGACATATTATAAACTTGGTGACTTAAAAACAACAGAAATTTATTCTATCATAGTTCTGGATATCAGAAGACCATTATCAACTGAGTATGCAAAAGTGGATTAAAAGAGATTATAGCTGAGGAATATAGTATATAAAATAATGAAATCAAATTTTATTATGATAAGAGTACATGTAAAATAGAAGGAATAATGGAGGCGGCTATGGGGCATATGAAATATATCATTTTTCCTAATAAAAATTATAAATAAAAGTGTTTACTTAATCATCTGTTTTCTCCAAAGTTTGGTAAGAAATTGGTTCAAATGCATTTACCATTATTTATTGAAAAGGGGTAGTTCCAGGACAAAAGAAAACAAAACAGAGTCAAATAATCTATGAAAATATTAAGAGAAACTGGCAAAACAATTCAAGAATCATGCTTCCTTAGTAACTGGGAATTTTGATATTGCTAAACTTTCCTTGAAGGATATGGATAAACTTGTTCATTTTAGCATGATTTCAATTCAGCAATGTTGATCCAACCTCCAAAGATGGGCGTAAGAACAGAAAAGACCATTTCCTGAGTTTGTACTATAAGTTCCTGCAATTCCTCCAGAATCCAACTGCTTCATAAAACATTCTTAAGGTGACAAGTTGTTACGTCACTTTTATGAGTATCAAGTTACAGGTACATTGGTCATTTGGATGCCCTGGCCTGTCAGACATCAATTTAATTGCTCCTTGTTCTTAAACCAGGAACCCCTCTTTGAATCAGTTTAGAAAATCTGGGACCAGCAGTTAGCGTAATGGCTATGTCACTGGACTCCCATGTAGTCAACCGCGGTTTGAGTCCTGGACCCGGTGGCTTAAACTCACACCGGGCGCGTGTGCGTGTGTGCCCAAGATCCCGAGAGGAGAATGGAGGAGAAGGGATTGCAGCGTGGCCATCCCTCCGGGGGTGAGGGGGGTGATTTCTAGCTTTCTGTCTCTCTGTCTCTCTCTGTCTTTATGGCAAGTGCACGCACCCTATAGCAAAAACCTCTCAAAAAAAATAAGTAAATAAATAAAATTTAAAATTAAATTAAAAAGTAAAAAAAAAGAAATCTTTTCCTGTTGCTATTTCACATAGTCTTGTGAATGACTGACTGATTTTTTTGACTACCCTGATTTCAGGTTTCCTTTTAGTGTCTTGAATTGTGATACCTAGACACAGTTGTATTACCTAAAACATTACATAAATATTTCTCCAAATATGTTAGGATTTTGTGGGACTATAGAAATTTGACATAATTTTGATAAAATAATCAAGGTTTCTAGTGAACAGTCCTTTACTTTCTTTTTGTTAGGTGTCTACTAATAACACCCAACTGTTCCAATCTCACCTTAATCCTTTCCCATGAGCTACTTCTGAATAGACACTAGTTACAGAATTCAGAATGGTTTTGCTCCTCAATTTCTGTCGTCAATTTTCAGTTTTAATAAATCTCTCCCATCTTTAATCCTATTTAACCAGATTACTGACAGTATGTTAGGCTCTCTGTGTAACACTTTATACTTATACATTTATATCTATATACATCTGTAAGATGTTTCATCAGTTGCATGATGACGAATGAACAAACATGTGAAGCACACAAATGCTTTTTGCAAATCATTTTCAGTAGAGATATAGACTGGATTACATTGGGTTGTTGGAAAAGTCACAGTGTATTTTTCTATGGTTTCCTATGCAAAAATGTGTCATGACTTTTTCCCAACAACCTAATATTTCCAGTAAGGTCGGTGAATTGAGATGAGACACATATTTTAAAATCTGCGAACCTTGTTACTTGCTGCACAGTTAGTACATGGCAAATTGAGTTAGAGCTGCTTTCTACAGCCAAAGGTCAACAAAGAAGTGAGGCTTGTTAGCCCCTTTGACCAACAAACCTGAATCAAGAAATTATAGCTTTGTACTTGCACTATGGCAAGGGGTGAGCTAAATATATCTGGAAATGAGAAATCTGTCAAAATCACCAGACTCCTTGATTCCAGGAAATGAACAAATCACTGCCCTGAAACAATTCTACCGCAAGTTCACTTGGGTTAACAAGTCATCTTTTGTCACATGTCAGCAACTATAATGGGTTCTTCCTTCTCATACCCATTCCTGTCTGCTTTCTGAAACAGAATAGCAGCAGTACACAGGTAGGCGCAATGGGTACACAAGGAGACATCCTTTTTAGTCCGTCTCGACTAGCCTTTTCTCTTTTCCAAAATGGCGGACAGGATTACTATTTAAATTTCGCAGAGAGAACTGGTTAGATTATCTGTCTAGAATATCAGTACTTTTTATAAAGTTTATACTACATTTTTTTTCTTAGCCTTATCTGTACTAAGGAGTTTCTGATTCAATAACTGAAAAATTGTCACCAGCCTGACCTCTCCCCTACGTAAAGGACTTAGAAAGAGATGGGTATACTAAAGTGTTGGCACAGAAAATGCTCATCACAAATGATCATATGACTTTAGATTATGTAAACCTGACTGAGAACTGCAGACAATGGCAGCCAGCTAGCTTGCTATCTTCTGATAATAATACAAAAAATAGAAGAAGGGTAAAATGAAGTTACACAAAGATCATCCTTGAGAAGAATAATCTGACTTCAGGGAATGTGCCAAGTTCAAAATAATTGTGAACAGAAAAAAAAAATACGCCATCTTAGTGTATGATCTTTCATATCCTTCCTTTCTTTCTTCTCCTTTCTTTTCTTCTTTCTCTCTCTCTCTGCCAAATAAAAATTGTATATATTTATTGTATGTAACATATTGCTTTGAAATATGTATACATTGTGGAAAGGTGAAACAGAGGTAATTAACATGTACATTATTTCTCATTTTTTTTCTGGTAAGAACACTTAAAATCTCTATTCGGAAGGAAATTTCAAGAAGAGAATTGTGACTAACTATAGTCATGTTATACAATATATTTCTTGAACTTATTCCCTCTATTTCCTGGAAACTGTATCTTTTGAGTAATATCTCCCCACACTTCTAATCCCAAGTTTGTGGAAACCACCACTCTAGTCCCTAACTCCATTAGATAAACTTGTTAGTTCCCACCTGTCTAAGCCATTTTGGGGTTGCTAACAAAATACATAGCCTAAGAGATTTTATGAAAATATAGAAGTTAATTTATTAACTCATAACTCTGGAGACTGGCAAGTCCAAAAGCCTAGGCCGACAGCATGTGTGGGGGGAGCACTGAGGTGGGCAGGCTCATGCAAGGAGAGTGAGCAGCTTGCTCTCTCTCTCCTGTAGAAACCAGCTCTCGGAGAACTAATTCCCTCTAATGGATCTAAAAGTCACTGGAACCATGACATAGAAACATATTGAGATTAGGTGGCATTTGTCTTTTGGTGCATGGTTTATTTCAATGAACATAATGCCCTCTAGGTCCCTCCATGTTATTGCAAATAATAGGCTCTCTTTCTTTTTTAAGGGTAAATAGTAGTATTTTTCTTTTAAGATTTTTTTTTTTTTTGAGAAGTTTTTGCTATAGGGCACGTGCGCTCACTGGAAAGACAGACAGAGACAGAGAGACAGAAAGCAAGAAATCACCCCCAGGGAGGGATGTCCACACCACAATCCCTTCTCCTCCATTCTCTTCTTGTGATCTTGGGCACACACACAGCATGAGTTTTAAGCCACTGGGTCCAGGACTCAAACCACAGTAAACTATGTGGGAGTCCAGCAACATAACATTATGCCATCTGCTCGTCCCAAGGTTGAGTAGTATTCTTATCTGTAAATATTCTGTTTTCCTTTGCACTTCTAACTCCAGCCTTCCTGTGTCTCTAGGCTTCTTGGTAAGCAAAGACTATAAAATACCGTGAGGAAGTCAGAAAAAAGAAACTACAGAAGGTACCCGATATTAATCTAAAGTTGGTAAATGAAATATTACACCTACCCTAGGCCTGAAAATACAGTGAAAGCTTCTGGGCAATTAAGTGCATGAGCTGTAAGAAATGAGCCACACAATATACATACATAAAGAAATATCTTTCAGCAATATAACTTCTAGGGGAGGAAAAGTAAACTATAAAGGAAGAGTAAAACATTTTTTAGCCACTGGGTAGGGAAGGGGGAAATGAAAGGATAAAATCTAGGATATACTATGAAGAAAAGAAGACTTACTAGCCTTGTCTTCATTATCAACCAAGCAAACTACAACACCTAATACAATACCTAGAGTTTGCTAAAACTGTAACTTTTAAAAACAACTCATACCATAAAGATTAAGGAAAGTAAATTAATGAAGTCATGTAGAGACCCCTGGTTCCTGTAGGAGGATGTGATTGGCTTGCTTTGACTAATCCTTATGCCTGTTAGGCCACTGATACCCAGTATCAGGGAGAAGCAGGAATGGCACCTACTCCATTTGATTAGGTTGTTGGTTGGGAGATCTTCTCTGTGGACGAGGAATGAGGAGGAAAGCTTGCGGTTAGGCTGCTTGAGCCACTCCCAATTTTAACAGATAATAAAAAGACACATAATATTGGCCTTAATTTTAGGTTTTCCATTGCAACCACGTTTAAGAGAGTTGGGAAGAAATTAAATAAACTACAAAACTTTAGAAAACAATTTTTTGTACAAGATGGAGGAAAAAAATAACTGAACTGTACAGCAGTACCATACTCTAGTTATGGCAATATTTCTTTGCAAAGATGTGCTATAAAATCTGCAAAATACTTTGTTTATATTGGGATTCAACAAATAGGTGAGTGTATTGTAGATAACAAGAGTAGGGTTTCTCACTAGTGGAGGAAAATGATATGAATAAGAAAAGGTGAAGGCTTAAAAGAATCCCGTTGGATTGAAATGGGAGTAGGAGTGTCAATTCATTTGATAGAAAGGTGAATAGATAGATGATAGACACTAGCTAGAGAAAGAGACAGTGCATAGATATAGATACAGACATCCATATATACATAAAGAATTAAATGTAGATATGTACATATACACAGGATAGTGTGTACATGTATTTTCATTAAGTTTCTTTGGGGGTTGCTTAGAAGCCATGGAATCCCAGTAAAACATCGAGTACTTTTTTTTTTTTAATTGCCAGAGGGCATGTGTACTTGTCAGAGAGAATGAGGGAAAGAGTGAGAGAGAGAAGAAGCACTCATCCCAATGGAGCATGGTCATGCCACAATCCTTTTTCCTCCCATCAGGATTTGGAGCACCCATGTATAAGAGTCTGGCATTTTTTCAAGCCTCTGTGACCCAAGATTTAAACCACAGTAGGCGATGTGGTATCCAGCTCCCTACATATTGTACCTGTTACACCTTGGGGCTCGTCCAAGAGAGCACTTAAGTTGAGATTATGACTTTTAAAGTCTGATCTTGGGCCAGGCTGGATCATACAGTTGACTGCATAGTTGGATTCCCAGACCTGGTAGACTGGGAAACAGGCTGGGTGCTTGAGTGTGGGTGCCTGAAATCCTGAAAGGAGAGAGATGGAGAGAGAAAGGCTTGCAGCATGACCATTCCCCATGTGGGGAAGGGTTGTCTTTCTTCCTTCCCTTTCCCTCTCTCTCTCTCTGTCTCCAGTGAGTTGAATCCACCTTCTGGCAAATTAAAAAAGGAAAATCTATTCTCAAATAAGAGAAATCAGAGCTCCTTAGAAAAATGGCTGATTCCAAAACCAGACTAAAAAAATAATATGAAAAGACTGAACTATCTTGGCATGCCAGAAAATAAAGGTGTTGAAAATTATTAAAATGTGACATATGGAAAGGAACTCCCAACTACCAAAGAGGAAACTATTTGAGCAACAACAATAACAACAAACAAATGATAATATCCACAACATAATAATAATATGAATAGAGCCTTTACAGTGCAGACACATGGCAGACATGACCTTTGTCATGTGAGAAAGGCTAACATCACCAATAATAAGACATAGCAATATAATGGATCTCTTGATATGATGCATCAGAAAGTCATTTCTTTTCTGTGGTATTTTTGTCAACCCATATAGCCTCTATTTAATCATGAGAAAAATAAACCCAACTTAAATAAAGTTAACTGACTAAGTACTCTTTAAAGTGTCAAGGTACTAAAAGACAGAAAAAACTATCATGTTGGGGGAGACTAAGGAGGCACAATAACTAAGTACAGTGTAGACTCCTGGATTGGATACTGAAACAGGAAAAAAAAGATGTTAGTGAAAAATTGGTGAAATTTGAAGGTCCATAGGGCCATTAATATTATTGCAATTTTGTTTTCCTGTTTTTGGTAAGATGTGTGCATTAGGGAGGCTGAGTTAAAGCTACATAGTATGACCTTTAATACTTTTCTGTGAGCTACAGCTATTGCTAAATAAAAAGTAAACCCAAAAGTTTTATTTTCAACTCTGTAGTGGTGTTTGCATAATATCTCATCATACTGTAAATATTTCCATATAGAAAATTGGGCTTAGCTATAGTCAAATAACTCTTGCCATTAAGCTTGTCACAAATATAGGAAAGATTTTGCGTAGATGGTTATACATGTTATTTATATAAGTTACAACTGTGTGAGCAATATTTCATCAAAATTATATGATAATTCTCCTTCAAGCAAAGCTAAAAGCCAATATGGAGTATAAAAGAAAGAACCAGCTTTGAGTCAGAAAATGGGCCCATGAGTTGTGATAAATCCAAATACACTTTAGAATTATAAGAAGAACTCTATCTCTTACAGAGAACATTATAATTCTATGTCTGTGGTATTGCCTCTTGAGTTATATTTTTCCAAATAGCCTGTGACGGAGTTTGTCATCTGTCTTCATGATACTCAAAAGGTGTAGCTTATCAGCCTCATGAAGACCCTGAATTTAGGCTCAATTTAAGAAATATACAATGTTGTCATTCTCTACATGGAGTAGAAGAGAGCGTATGTTTTAAATTACCCCTGTGTGTGTGTGTGTGTGTGTGTGTGTGTGTGTGTGTATGTGTTTAGAATGCCATACATTCAATACAACCTCTAATATTCATTAGTATAAGTATATGTGAACCTCAATTGATTTTATTCTGGCCCAACTGCTGTGGCATAGGTGGTAACTCACCATTGTGTCATGTTGAGAAGGTTCATCTTTCAGATCTCAGGTTGACCTTAGACACGCTGGGAATTCCTGAATGGCATATGTAATCCTGCCTGGCTGGATAGCTGGAGGGATTGTGACATGACAAGACTCTATTAAGGGTTTCTGTCTCTCTCTCACTCTCTCATTTTCTCTCATTAAATAATGAAGCAAATAAATTTTAAGATCTATTAATTCTTCCAACTTTTTTGGAAGGAAGTCTTTATCACCTTGTCTACTCGTGCTGCCTAGCTATTGATCATTGGTCAGGGAATTCTTTTCTTTTCTTTCTTTCTTTCTTTCTTTTTTTTTTTTGAGAGGTTTTTGCTATAGGGGTCATGCTCTTGCCAGAAAGACAGAGACAGAGAGACAGAAAGCAAGAAAGCACCCCCCCCCCCAGGGGGGATGGCCATGGCCATGCCACAATCCCTTCTAACTCCACTTTCCTCTTGGGATCTTGGGCACGCACGCACACATGCCCAGCGTGAGTTTAGGCCACCGGGTCTGGGACTTGAACCATGGTCTACTACATGGGGAGTCCAGCGACAAAGCCATTACGCCAGCTGCTGGTCCCAGGAAATGCTTGAAACTACTGCCCAATCATTCAATAGGTTTTACCATCCAGCACTGAATATTTCACACCTGTCTATATCCACTGCTTGGGACACACTTGTACTGATATGGAACATTAGGACAAGTACCATTTTAGAAATATTCAAATGAGTCTCGTCATTCTTCTCTACCCTTCTCCATTTCTCTGTCACTTTAAAATCTTTATTAAAAAGCAGAAGATCCATTACCTCTGCATGTACCACTCATTACAACTTTCTGGAGTACAGTTAATCAGGCATTAAAGATTTTTGTCATCAGACCAAAAGACATGGATCTCATACTCCCATATGCCTGAGGTAGTGTTGAAATGTGGAGATCTGTAACTTCTGCTGGGCCTCTCATAAAATGAACTGAGCCAGAGTTCTTTTCAGTGGCCTTTTTCGGGGAATAGTTAGAAAGTATAATATATTCATTATGTGCCAGGCACAAGTACATGCTTAATCAATGTCAGTAATAGTGATAAGTAACCTTATAGTTAATGGAGGATCACTGTCCTTATCTACAGGTCTACAAAATTTCATAGGCGATACTAAATCCTTTTAAATATGTTGTATGGCAAATATGGCAATGTAGGATTTCCCAATTTACTTTCTCAATAGAGATGTATTTGGTAGTTTGGTTGTCCTTTCTGTGACTGACGATAGTGTGAAGGACCAACTTTTTTTTTTCTATAGATTCATGTCCTCACTACTAATTGAGGTATCACTCCACTTCTTGTCTACAATTTTAAGTGCCTTGTTCCATGGTAATGACATTTTTAGGGTCACTCTGCTATAATGATAAATACCTAAGAATCCTAGGGAACTTTGTGAAAAATCTCTCATTCTTTGAATAATAAAATAATAACTATCATTCTTCTATCGAGGTCATTAAAATGTGACAAGAGAAAGAGTGTCTAATATTTCATAATTTAACTTCTGGTAAGTTAAAAATGATGAGAATCTAAAATAAAATGAATCCTATGGAATAAAACATTGAAAAATTTATGTTTAAAAAGCAGGTCCTTGAATTCTTTAAAAATATTTCTTCATTAGATTGATAGGATCTAAGTTTCCTTGCAGACAGACTTTTATCACAAGCACATGCAATTCATCATTGCTGTTGTCCTCATTAATCATTTTTTTCTTTTCTCTGAAATGATACCTCCTGCTTTAACTCACACATTTAGAAAACAATAAAGGGGTGTCTCATCAAGCTGATCTATGTGTCCCAAATGGATTTATGATATTTTATACTTTAAAGTCTTTGCCACTTACTATCTTTGAATTTGGGTGATATGAGCACTATTTTTCCCCAAGAGACTAAAAGAATGTAAAGCTTAGCTTCTTTTTTTCAAGGAGTAGTTATTACTTGATTTATAAAATAAAAAAAAAAGAAAGAGTAAAGGAAAGAAAAAAGCTGAGATTAAAACAATCCTTTAAAATAAAATAACATTGTATAAGATAAAAGGGGGCATAAAGAATAATGAAGGAAGAAAGGAAAGAAGGAAGAATTGGGAAAGAAAGAATTGGCAAAGGAGAATTGAAATAGAATGTTTTAATATGACAATAATGGGAAAGATAAAGAAGTACCCTTTCTGGGTACTTTTCTGATTGAATAGCATAGAAGACAACTACCCCACGATAAATCATTCTTTTTTTTTTTTTTTCTTAGATAATATGCTAGTACTGTAAAACTGGAGCCAACAAGTGGTGTGGTGGTTTAGGTACTGGACTCCCACATGGCCAACTGCAGCTTGCTTTTCACTTTTTCTTTCTGTCTCTCGTTAAACTACAAAGTAATAACAAACTAAATTAAATTAAATAATTCTTAAAATAATACTGTAAAACTATTTTCAACATGCTACATTTGCAGGTTGAGAGCAAAAAATAAAAGCTTGTTTTTTTTCGGATTTGTGTGGTAAATTTGTACAAGCAAATAATAGACAAAAGGGTACTCATTTTTAATAGGTGAGGCCTAATCAAACATAGGTAAATGCTCATTTATATATGAAGATGATCCTCAATGTAATTAAGGATAAATATCAAGACTAAAACAAGAAGACATATAGTAATTTTGTTATTTAAAGTTTCTAAAAATCTGTGTTCAATACAAATTTTTTAACGTATTTAGACAAAAGGGAAATGTGGTCAATATACAAAAATGTCACACAAATTAAAAAGGAAAAATAAGCTACTTAATATAAAAATGAGCACTAACAAATAATTTAGAGAAAAATAATTAGGAATAGCTAATCAAAGATCACAGGTAGGTGGCAATACTGTTGCCATTTTCACTTTTAAATTAAAACAAAATTTCTAGAAATCATTGTGTTCATTGCTGGGAGATGAGAGAAAATGATTCTTCTCATCTGGTAAAACTGTAAAGGCAGAACTTTTTTTAAAATAAAGAAATAGAACTATCTTTAATAAATTAAGTTAATTAATTATTTAAATTTAACTTATTATACCCTATTACTTGATAATACTGCTTTTTTTTTTTTTTTTTTTTTTTTTGGGAGAGGTTTTTGCTATAGGGCGCGTGCGCTTGCCAGACAGACAGAGAGAGACAGAGAGACAGAAAGCAGGAAATCACCCCCCAGGGGGGATGGCCACGCCGCAATCCCTTCTCCTCTATTCTCCTTTCGGGATCTTGGGCACGCACATACACGCGCCCAGCGTGAGTTTAAGCCACCGGGTCCGGGACTCGAACCGCGGTCGACTACGTGGGAGTCCAGCGACATAGCCATTACGCTAACTGCTGGTTCCATAATACTGCTTTTGAAACTCAAACCTATAGAAATAAAATAAAGATATTTGAGGATATAAGACAGATGTATAAGGATATTTAACTAATTTTTATTTTTAAAAGAGCTGAAAATGTCTGCATGCTTATCCATAAGAAATAATTAAACGAATAGATTTTCTTCTCTCTTTCTATTGCTCACCTCTCTATCTCTTTATGTATGTTTAGTTCCATATTTATTTCTATCTCTGTGTATCTGTATACTGATCTGAAAGGAAGTCATGAAAATTTTATGCACAAAAATAAACTGTGATATATATATGGTGATGTGATTCAATTTTGTCAAAGGCAAGCTCAAGTGAAGTTGGATCAATTGGGAAGATCCTGAGTTTGTTCTTAGGTTGACCTGTACATGCTAGGTGACACATCTTGCTAGAAATGCTGGGGGCAGATTGTGGCATGAGATACTGTGGAGGGTACTTTTCACTCTCTCTCTGTCTCTGTCTTTTACCTTCAAGGAAATATACTTAAAAATCTGTACACTTATTCAACCATAGAAAATGATGTAGATATACACATCCCCCACCAAAAATATTTCCTTCAATGAGGAGAAATAAGAGAACTCTAGGGAGAGGCTATTGAGTTTTTCTTCTTGCATTCCTGCAAATTAATTATCATTAGCATTGTAATTAATTTTAAAAGGGAATAAAGTTTAAAAAACAAAACCTTCCTAATTCACATTCTCCTTCCTTTGCACAATTATTATATTTTTCTCTTTCTTTTTAATTAATTTATTTTATTTTAAATTTATGTATTTATATTCATTCACTGTACACCATTATGGTATATAAAATGAGATTTTCCATCCGGAATACAGTGTATATTGGTTCAATCAAGGATATTACTGTACGTGTTATCATCAATAAATAATTTTTATTTCTTGTTTCTTATATATGTTGCTTCTTTCTCCCTCCACCTTGATTCCCTACGTCTCACCCTCTGCCACTTCCCACTCTCCTCCCACAGTGTCTCTGGCAGCTACAGTTGCTTTCCTTGCCTTTTTTTTTTTTTTCTTTTTCACACTTTATTGATTCACAAAAGATCTTAATTAATCCAAATACTTTCATTAGCAATTGCAGCTGATATATACAGATCTATGAACACATGTCTGACTTTAGGCATAAACCTCAGTGAGTAGAGTGAACATCCTATAAAGTAGCACCTAGCTGGGGCTACATAACTTACTGCAATCATTAAATAGTTATTTTTTAATGCATTCTCTAATTTCAAGCAAAGCAGTTTTAGCTTTACTAGATCAAAATTTTTTAAAAAAATGTTAAGACAAGTTTGCTTAAGGCTTAAAGCCAGGAAAAAAAGTTAGGATTCATATTTCTTGGGTGTGGATATTTGAATGCCTGTCTAGGTTTGGGAAGTTTTCATTCAGGATTTCATGGAATAGATTGTTAATGCCCTAATTAGTTTCTTTACCTTCTGGGATACTGATTATCCAGATGTTTGGGCATTTAATGGTATCTAATATCACTTGTATATTATTCTCATTTTAGGGGTTATTTTCTCAGTCTTTTTGGTCAGAGGTTCTGTCTTCTACATCTGAGATTTAGTCTTCTGCATGAGCTAATCTGCTTTTGATACTTTCAAGGGAGGCTTTGATTTCGTGTATTACAGCTTTCATCTCAAACAATTCCATTTCATTCTTTTTCATGGTATGTATTTCCTGTTTTAGATTATGCAAGAACTTCCTCATCTCCTAGATTTTGTTGTCTTTATTCTCCTGCATCTTCTGGAGTTTGTTTTCTCTCTTCTTTCGCATCTCTGTTAGCTTTGTCACTACGAATATTCTACATTCTTTATCTGACGTGTGTCCAGGCATTCCACTGTATTGTCTGCCTCTGCGCAGGATAAGGAGTTATTTTTTTCCATTGTGGAGAGAGATTTTTCTTGGCTTCTAATATTTCTTATGCCTCTGTGGTTGTTTCTGGTGATCTGATAGATTTATGTTTTTGGTTTTGTTTTTTCTAAATTTTGGAGTTAAATCTGAACATTCAGAGGCATGCAGGAGGAGGTGCTCTGCAATCTCTCTGCAGTTCCATTTTTTTCTCCCTTTATGTAGCAGATTCCGTGGGAATTGAGGATTAATCTGACCTAGATCTTGGGGTCAGGGGAGTGAAGTCTAGGCAGAAAATCTTCATTTGCCTAAGTCCCTGAAAGGGGCTGCTCAGAGTTCAAATGTAGATAGCTTGTGATTGGCCTGTCTAGATCTTGGGGTCAGGAGGGTGAAGTCTGAATAATTATTATCTTACCTGACCTTTTGCTGTACAGAAGCTGTCCAAAGACTATTTGAGAAGACATACTCAGATGCTTCCTGGAGTTAATTTCTCTCTCATTCTGCCAGTTAGGGTTTATCTGACCACTTGAAAGTTCTTTCCTTTGACATTTTTCTAGACTATATGTTTAGGTAGATGAGTTAAATCTGCAATAATGTTTTCAACATAGTACAGAGATGACTTTTCAGGATTATCTGGGGATTTTCAGCTCACACATATCCCTTCCTATATTTGCTACCTAATCATCCCACTCATACACATTAATACTACTGTGAGCCCCTGCTGCGAATGAAAAGGTGCTTCATTATTTACTAAGTTGAGATGGGGAAAGTTTGAGAATCAGTGATCCATAAAATGCTTCTGCAGAGCACCCACAGATGGAGATGCTTGATTGTTTTCAACAGAATAGGTACATTCACTTCAAGTTTGAAAACATCAATTTAAAGGATAGACACAATTTAATTCTTTTTGTTATCTTAAGGCTCAGACTCATCACAAGAGGTGATAATCTGAAGAAATGTTATTAGGATGAGAGCACTTCATTTTACCAAAGAGCAAACTTAAGAGGGTGAAGGGATCTCACAAAGTAATGGCTAACTGACATGTGGTGTAATTCTAGTGGTTCCTTTGACTTCCTAAAGGAGAAATGAGAAGGATTCCTTCTGTTTGAAGATGAATCTCAATGTAAGCCTGAGGACGGAGACCTTTTAGGCATGCAGAGTGGCCTTTGTACTCGGATCTTTAATTCTTCTGTTGTAGCAGAGAATTTTAGTGTACTTTTGGAAGGGAAATTTTTGCCTAGCTGAGCTTTCTTTGTTACTTTCCTCCCTGATGCTGTTGGAATTTGAGGAGCACAGTGGAACATAACGGCACCGTGACTCGGGTACTCTGTCTCAGGATGGTCTCTATCATGTGTAGCATCATTTTTAGCTACTTCTCAGGAATTGGAAATCCACCTGTAAGCTGCTCCCTCTCCACTCCTAGCAATGCTTTTTGAGGACACGTTCTTATGTCTTGGGTTTAAGTCGTGGGAGAAATCTATTCCCAATGCTGTCTGTACCTTGCGATGTGGAGAGCCTAGGAGCTGAACTATTCACACCGTGGCAGGGAAAGAAGGCAAGTCTCTGGGTCAGCCGATGTTGAAAAAAATGCTGTGTTATTTCCGAAATACTTTCAGCTCAAAACATTTTTCTCAGTTTTGTGGAGGCCAAAGCATTTAGACTGAGCTTCTAATAGCGAACGTTTTTCATTTAACTCCATGGACATTTAGAGGTAGCAATTTTTAGGCCACTTTGTATGTCTTTCCCAGGCCAGTGGGGTTGGTTAGGTTGGTGGTTGCTAATTATTACAGGGCTGGGGCCAGTGGGGAACTTGCTCGTGGATTTAAAGGTCAGCCTCTTTACAATAGTCTGCACCTGAACCTGGTTGTGGGTCATTAGGTGTCGGCTATGGAATGAAATGAAAGCAGACTGAAAGATACAGCAGTCTAAGCACAAGTCCAGTAAGACCAGACATAAAGACAGATACTAAAAAAGGGTGTTAAAAGTTAAAAACAAACCAAAAAAAGTAGAGGGATAAGAAGAAAGCTTAGAATGAATCAGAAGGCAATTTAAGTATGTCTGTGTTATCCGAGAAGATGTGTCTGTCTCATGTTAGGGTGTTAGCAAAATGAGGAACACTGCTAGTGTTCTTTTGCCCTAATCATTTCATTTTGCTTCTCACGGTTAATCCTTCAAGACAGTGAAGAAACTGAAACTCAGAGAGGTTGAGGGACTTGTTCAAGATGACTCATATAAAAGGAAAATACAGCATTTAAAGATTAACTACTCAGGCTCCACTCTGTCTAAAAATTACCTTAAATTTTATTAAGAAAATAACTATCAATTTTTAATTTTGTTTTTCTTTTTTTCTTTTTGGACCCTTTAGGAAGGAAGAATAAGACATATACCCTGAATATGCCTCAGGCCTATCATTTCAGTAAGTATGCAGTAAATTCGATAATGTGACTGAATATCTGGGAAAGAAAAGATATCACACTGCTTATCATTTTCTAAGAATAACACATTTTTAATATACGAAAGGAGTCAGTTTACTGTCAGTAAAAATTATGCCTATACAGCTATTTTCTTTAAGCTACTTTGACAAGGATTTTACTATGTTTATATCCTATTGTATCTGGCATTTTCCATTTTAAGTTCAAATTTTGAAGATTCTTGGTGGATTTAAACCTGAGGATTCTCAATTAATGAAACCCCTTAAAGAACCACAGGGAGTTTGAGCTTTATGTGAATTTTTTTCTTTTTTAATTGCCAGAATGCACACGTGCTCACCAGAGACACACAGGAAGACTGAAAGAGGACGAAAACCCCCTAATGGGGTCTAAGCATGCCACAATCCCCTCCTTCATTTCTCCATCCTTTCCGTATTCTGGGCATACATGTCTGGTGTTTTTCTCGTTACCAAAGCTGGGGTCCAAACTATGGTTGATAGTGTGGGACCAGGCACTCCAACCACTATGCTATGGGGCTAGTCCTATTGTTATTATTCTTACATTTAAAAAAGACATAACTCGTATAAATCAACTCAAACAATGTTTTCTCTTTTAAAGAACTTAAAACTAATAGGAATAGCAACAGCTAAAACATACTGAACGTTTATTTTGTGCCTCGTGTTCAAGCTGCTAGTGCTGGGATTCAAACCACAACTGGTCATGTAGAATCCAGCTCCCTTTACCTGAAGCTATGGTGCCAGTCCAAACCTATGTGAATTTACATAGCCATTACTACATGTGTTTCCTCTGTATGATAATGGTTATGAAGTGTTGATAATATCTATTATTTTCTCTATGCCACACACTGCAAAGATATATTTTATATTTTACCTCCTTTAATCCTTACAACTGTGTTACAGATTATTACTATCAGTTTGTATAGAGAGAAACTAAGCCTTAGAAAGGTGAGGTAACTCTCCAAAGATAACACAGTAGTTGGTCAGACAAGATCTGAATTAAGTTGGCTTAACTCTGAAACCTACTGCCCCATCATCCATGGTAGAAAAAAAAAAGAAAAATAGAACACTCAATGTTACAAAAAACTTTGTAATGATACAGAAAGGTACTTAAAAATTGGGGGAGGGACCAGCTGATGGCATAATGATTATGTTGCTGAACTCCCATATAGTCAACCATAATTCGAGTCCTGGACCTGGCAGCTTAAAACTCACACCAGGCATGTGTGCCCAAAACCCTGAGAGGAGAATGGAGGAGAAGGGTTTGCAGCATGACCCAGGGGGGTGATTTCTCCCTTTCTGTCTCTCTGTCCCTCTGGTGAGTATATGTACTCTACACTAAAAATCTCTCTGAAAGAAAATAATAAAATGAGGGGAGAATTCTTGAAATGCAACTCTCTTCTTATTCTATTTATGAGAGCAGAATAAAACAAAAGAACATATGCAGTATTCCCTTGGAATGTTACCCTGAAGTGAGCTTTAATGATTTCTCTCTGCATTATGTAGAGGATTAGTCTGGCCTCCTAGTCTCTGGAGATGTGGTTTTATAATACTTTTTTGTTTAAAGGACTTTTACCCTCCGGGTGAACTGAAGTGATTTGTAAAATAGCAAAAAACTATGCAACATTCCAAAACAGCAAGATAATTCTCTACACATCTAGAAATTTGGTGCTATAAGAGAAAATAAACAGTGGATCTATCAGTTGTTGATATGTCAAATTGTAAGGAAGGCCATTAGGTCTGGAAATTCCAATTTATTATTTGTTTTCCTTTGAATATTGAGAAAGTAAGCAAGCAAATATTGTGAGTTTTCTGGGCCAGGTATTATGCTAAGTAATTTCCAAAAAAGTTTTGAATTTATTGCACTTGGAAAACATTTTGTGAATCACATTACTATCCTCATTTTACCCAAGAGGAATGCAAGATATTGCATCTAAAATGTGACAGAACCAGGAATCAAATGTATGTTTTTCTGACTTCAAAATGAGAAATTGTTAGTCATGTGGAAATTTCTGCTGATGCATAATCTGACTCTTCCTCAAATTATTTCATCTTCAAACTTCTCGTAGAAGTTGCCATTCTGAGAATCTGAGCAACTCCTGATGAAAAAATTCTACAAAGCATTTATCACAATTTTTGACTAAAATACTACAGATATAGAGCTACACATAAGATACCAAGTTTGGTTTTAAATTGATAAAACCCAAAGCAAAGTTCAATGGCACTCTCTCTATATTTTAAACACTAGTAAGATACTTAAACACATAGTAGATGTGATAGTGGTATTGATTAAGTTGAACTGAATAAAAAAATCTCTACTGCCTAAGAACTAGTAGTCTTATCTGTTTGATATAGAAAAAGATGTAAGAATCCACATGTAATCTAGATTTTAACTTTGATTTCCATTCTGAATTTTAGTCCATCTAACAGATTTTCCCACTCCGAATTCCCTTAGTTCTACATGCCTCATGCTACTCCTTTACTCAGAAATCTACAAAGACTATCTTTTGTCTAACTTCTTATATCTGAGCACTTTTCAAGGTCGTTAATAATCTATCCTACTATAACCAGTCAATTTAAGGACAGAAGTACAGAGGGAACATCTGAGTGAGAACAGATGAAAAGAGAAGCAGAAGAATACTATTGTGAATGTTTTGTGTTTTTTAAGTTTTTTTTTTTGGAGAGGTTTTTGCTATAGGGCGCGTGCGCTCGCCAGACAGACAGAGAGAGACAGAGAGATAGAAAGCAGGAAATCACCCCCCAGGGGGGATGGCCATGCCGCAATCCCTTCTCCTCCATTCTCCTCTTGGGATCTTGGGCACACACACACACGCGCCCGGCGTGAGTTTAAGCCGCCGGGTCCGGGACGCGAACCGCGGTCGACTACGTGGGAGTCCAGCGACATAGCCATTACGCTAACTGCTGGTCCCTGTTTTTTAAGTTTTTGATGTGAATCATGTGTACTGTTTTTAACTCACTGAGTGATGTCTGTGCCTCATTAGTCTGTAAGAAAAACATACTGCTTTTCTCATTTATTTTTCCCTATTTTTTTCCATCTCTGCGACTGTACTTGATTAATCACTATGGACATCCTTCCTGGTCTTCTACTAGTGGAATGATCCCTGTCTACTCTCAGACTACTCTGTCCTTACACTCTCCTTCTCACCCATTTCTCTGCTTTCTTCAGTTAACACTTGGCTATCCAGACCCTGAACATAGGCTATAAAGTATGGATTGTCATAAACTCAAGCACAATATAATTTTTTTAAAAGAGAGATTTGTGCTATAGAGCACGTGTACCAGAGAGACAGAGAGAGAGACAGAAAGTGAGAAATCACCCCCCTGCCCAGGGGAATGACTATACCGCAATCCCTTCTCTTCCATTCTGCTCTCAGGATTTTGGGCACACACACACATATGCCTGGCGTGAGTTTGAAGCCACCAGTTTGGGACTTGAAACACAGTGGACCATATGGGAGTCGAGTGACGCAACCATTACTCCATCTCCTGGTCCCCCACAATATAAATTTTAATAATAAGAAAGATAACATTGCAGTGAGAGTGAAGTGTTACCTGCTAAAGAAAATTTAAAGTCCAAAGCCCAATTTAATTTGGAATTTATTAACTCCCAGAGTTTCTTTAAATTAAGAATTTCAGTTCTGAAGCAAAATTATTAGATCCTAGAGAGTATTTGCAGATCTAGTTCAGAGAAATGGTAGATGAGACAGGAGATTATTTATTTTTCCTGGTGTTGGTTGTTGTGTTATTTTTAGAAATCAGTATAATTCAGCTGAAAAGTCTGCACTGGAAGTCCAATTTGCTTTCCATTCAATTGTAATCTGGTATTTATGTAGTCGGATTTTGGATGGAAGCAAATGAAAGAATACTTTTACATGGATCCATGGCTCAATTGGTCGGCAGCACAGAGTAAATCAGTAAAATGGCTTCTAACTCAATATTATCATACTTGATATGAGATTTTTTCCCATCCATTCTTGCTCTTTGTGCTGTGGGTTATAGAATGATTTCATAGCCAAAGCAGGTGGGTTTCCCTCACTTCTTTTCTGATTTCCTTTGAAGGCATTTGTTGCATGTTACTTTTGTCTTGTATTAGGCTACCCAGATCTGGTGAGTTTTAGGCTTTCTCTTCTTTCTCTACACCATGTAATCCTCAAAATGTAGCTCAAAGTCTCCAAGATTCTATAAAGATTTCCTTGTTGGAAATTGGTTTTATTGATGATATATTGTGTAGAATTTCTATTTTCACGTTTTTTTTTTGTTTTGTTTTGTTTTTGTTTTTTTTTTTTTGAGATAGGGTCTTTCTATGCTGCAGTCCTCCTACCTCAGCCTCCCAGCTGGAACTATGGAGTGTGTCATCATAGCAAGACAGGGTCCTGCTGTGTTTCTTAGACCAGACTTGATCTTGAAATTCTCTGGTCTGAGCTTCCCGGAGTCTGTAGGATTACAGTTGAATGCCACCATGCCCCAAATGGCTTCGGACTCACTATTGTCTTACTTACTATGATATTTTTCCATCCACATTGACTCTTTGTGCTATGGATAATAGAATCTTAGCCGTGCATGCTACCATGCCTGGGCCTCGAAATTCTTTTCCTCTGCAAATACATTTCTTTTGTGACAATCTCTTCAATATGATTAAAAACATGGTTTTCAATTCAGCATTCTAGAATTTTAAGTAGGAGAGTGTTGCAGAATTCCTAGGCCATCTACCCTGCTGGGTATGGAAGCCAGGTTTCCATTTTGCTTTGGTTCCTGAGGGATGACTTTGTTAGACCCAAGTCTATCTTGGGGCATTCTGGTAAAGTGGGTAAGAGTTGGTTTATCTTAAAACTTTAGGTGCTCTTAACCAATGTTTAGGTGTTGACTGAAATATCCAAGTTTTAGTCATGACTTTATGAATTCCTGGCTCTTTGAAACTGCAAAATTATTTTACCTCTAAGCCTCAGTTGCCTCACTTACAAAATGAGAATAACGATATTACCTGTTCCATATTATTGTAAAGACTAATCTTCACTATTGTAAAGATTATTGTAAAGACTACCTATGTGATACAGGAAACATGAGCAGGGAAAGGAAGAAGTAGGATTAAATATGGTGGCCAGAATTGTATTTGATTTATCTCAAATGAAAGCACCATGATTTTTTCCTCCTGAGTCTAGCAACAGATAAGCTCTCCAGAGACGACTTTATTTACCATATACTGGCAATGGTTCTAGCTAAACTTAAAAGGAAACTGAACTAAAAAATGAAAAAAGGTATTTTCTGAATGTTAGTCTTGTCAAAATTCTAAGTGCACCAGTAACACTACAGTCCACAATACTGAAGCCACACAGAAGCATTCTGGTTCCCATCCCAAGGCCTCCTTGTGGATGGCTGGAGGTACATCCTGGCATGATGGTCCTGTTGAGGGTGCCTATCTCTTTCTCTGTCTGTCTCTCATGGAATAAATATACAAACAAACATTTGAAAGATGCTAAGCGCTTAGAGCCAAGTGTGGTGGTACATACCTGTAGACCAGCTGGGGGGGCTGAGGCTGAAGGATTACAACATGACAAGATCCTGTCTTAGAAATATCCTAAGTGTTTGACATTAAGTCTTCACAATGATCCTTAAAGACATATTCTGTCTTTACCCGTTGCACAGAAAAGGAAAGTGGAGCTAAAACTGGTTAAGTAACTTGTCCACAGTCACTCAGTTAGAAATAAATAGAAATACTTAGACTTCTGGGGCAGTAGTCCTAACCAAGGTGCGTAACAGCAATGCTTATGCCTGAAGTCAAGGGTTACACAGAGAATTTGTATGTATTTTCATATTGCAATACCCCCATCCCTTCCTATTCACCCCTCCTCCACTAATATTGTGGCTGGTAAAATCCTACTGTATTTCAAGTCTTTGTAGAAATTTCCTTGCCTCTCTAAAGATTTTTTTTTTTTCAAATACTAGCAGCATTAAATGTGTCTTCTGCTCTCATAGCTTACTGCTCAAGCTTATAAAAGCACACATCACATTGTTATTTCTTCTCTACCCTCTACATTGCTTAGTTTTCTCTTCTACCCTTTATTCTGTACCTTTTCTGAATGCAGGAAGTGCTATTTTATTTCCCCACATTCTTTTATGATTATAATTAAGATGATTATTGTTGTTGCTGCTGCTGTTAGCATTATTATTTTAATAAGAGATGAACACAATACCTGGCATCCTGGAAGGACTCAATATTTGCTTTTTAAATGAATGGTCAATTATAAAATTATTTTTATATGCTTAAATACTTCATTAAAAATCTGAGAATTTCTGATTTCTTCTAATCCCTCGCAATGGAGTGGATTTTTGAAATTGGTTTGCTTCTAAGTCTACCCATTCTGCTGTATATTGGCAGCCCTTCCAAGTGCGGAATAATGCCTTGTCTATTTGTGTTACACGGGTCCCCAGATCACCATAGGTTCTTAATCAATCTTCTTTCTAATCAGCTCTTGGAAATGGAGCTTTGTGCTTTACTGCAGTCAGTTATGTAGATGGCTGTCACTGGGGCCTTCTCTTTAGCTCCAACCACCTTCCCAAAATTGCGTTTCTTTCCTCAGCTCCATTTATGAGGCTGCAGCCCTCCAGAACCATATGTTGCAGCCGAATTGTGCTTTCCTCCAGTAGCAGGATATCAATTTTTTTTAACACCATGTTATTTACTAGTCCCTTGGTTATACAAGAGAACTAGGAATCTCACACATGTTAGCAATTGTAGCTCCAGTAGCTAAAGATTTACTACAGACACGCACACGTTTACAAGCTGGTTTTCAGATCTCATCTCTTAACTTCCTGGTGTAATAGCAGACGTATATCTAAGCCTGAACCTTGAGCACGCTCCAGAGCTGGACATTCATTCATGTGAGTGTGTGTGTGTGTGTGTGTGTGTGTGTATCTGGATGAGTACATTCTCCAGCAGAACGATGCTTCTGAATTTAGTGATGTCTTTAATATTGTTATTGGTGTTACATGTCTGTGGTGTTTTCCCTCTGGCAATTGTAGACTTCATTACAAAATCCAGTCATGCAATTTGCATGCTTTAGAGATAAGGCTAAGGCTCTGTCAGAGCACTTAACCACAGGTGTAAAAATGTTGTGATTAAAAAGAGACTGCACATTTAAGTAGCAGTAATTAGAAGTGAATTCTTAATTGCAAAGTTACACAAGCACTTATGCTTTGCTTTGCTATCCCAAGCCTTTGAAAGGTGCTATATAAATGCAAATTGCTCCTCACATCATTCATGGCATGTATTCATGCCATTGAAAATGTGCATTTATACTGAACTAAGCTTAATAATAAAATACTAAATATAAAATATCTATTAAATGGAGCTACATTTCTGTCAGTCAAAAAAGTGCATTTCTGTATTTTCTTTTTAAACATGTACCTATGCTGATGAGATGTAAGTTGTCTCTACATCTGATTAAGAGAATGAAGTATAAAAATAAAACTCTCGAGACTGATTAAACTACAAAACTATAAACAGTTTTAAAAAATATTATTATTGTAGCTTAACAGCATTTAAATTAGATGGTTTATGAATATGAAACACATGCCAGTGGTAATATAGTTATTGCCTATTGTAACTTAAGAACACCTTCTTGCTAACCATCTAGGTGGGGTTGTGGTTAGAGCAGCTAGATCCCACAAGGCCGACTTCATGGTTCAAATCCCAGACCACGTGGCTTGAAAAACATGCCTGGGGATGTGCGCATGAGTGCCCAAAATCTCGAAAGGAGATGGAGTTGTGACTTGGTCATTCCCCCTAGGGAATGCTTTCTCATTTTCCTTCTTTCTCTCTGTCTCTCTCCTGTGAGTATACACACCCTATAGAAAAATGTTAAAAAATAACAACAGGAAAACCTTTCTTCCAGTACTAAAAGAGATGGTAATTTATAAATTATCAAAATATTCTGTTACTACAAATATTTCAACATTTTGTTCTGACCTTGTGATATAATCTTCACAACAGGAGCTTGGGTTGTAGTGGCCAGAAGGTGGTATAGAGGTAAAATGTCATACTCTGAGAGGCAAGGCTAGTGGAAAATTTCCTGGTTCAAGTTACGAAACATCTCTGATTACTCTGGGCACAGGCTGGCTGAAGTCTGGGGATGGATTATGACACTAAAACCCTGTTGAGGATGCTGTGTCTCTGTCTCTGTCGCTCATGAAAGAAATAAATAAAGAACTTTTAAAAAATAGTTTAGTTGGGACCAGCAGTTGGTGTAATGGCTATGTCGCTGGACTCCCATGCAGTCAACTGCAGTTCGAGTCCCAGGCCCAGTGGCTTAAACTCACGCCAGGCGTGTATGCGTGTGTGGCCAAGATCCTGAGAGGAGAGTGGAAGGGAAGGGATTGTGTCATGGCCATACCCCCTGGGGGGTGATTTCTCACTTTCCGTCTCTCTGTCTTTCTGGTGAGTGCACGTACCCTATAGCAAAAACCTCTCCATTAAAAAAAAAAAAAAAAAAGGAAGGTTGTGGGCTCTGGACGGTAACCTTTATGAAGACCAAGATGCAAAGCCCACAATGAGGAGCCAGCAAGTGGTGTGGGGAACTCCCACATGAAGTGCTGAACTACCACATGGCCAACCACAGAGCCAGCAGCTTGCTTTCTCACTTTCCCTTTCTTTTTCTGTCTTACTCTGATTAAATTAGATAATAACACATAAATAAAAATAAATAATTCTTTAAAAAACAAACAAAGCCCTTGGGGAACAATTAGGCTCTAATCTCACAAATATTTGCCAGAAAAATGATAAGCATCACTACCTTTTATGTCTCTATATTCTTCCACTTATTTGCAACCAGAAATAATTTTAGGTCGGTGCTTCTCAATCATGTATGTATCATTATATCATCTGGAATTTTTGTTAAAGTGTATATTCTGATTCAGAAGCTTTGAAGTGAAGACTAAGATTTTACATTTCTAATCATCTTTCTTGTGATGTAGAGTCAGGCAGTAAGCATTTTAGGTTTTGTAGGACATAGGAGCTTTTATAATATCTAGTCAATCCTGGTATTGTAGCCAAAAAAAAAAAAAACAGTTAAAGCTACTGCATAAATGAATAACTATGCTTGTCTTCCATTTAAAAAAAATCTTCAATCAAGTGGATTTAGTTCCTTGACTGCAGTTTGTCAACACCTGTTTTGGGGAACTATAGGTATTCTCTTCATCAACTCATATTTATTCTAAACTTGTATATCTTCAAAGTTAAAACAGGAGAGGCTAAATTAAATTCTTCAATGATCTTCAATGACCATCGAGTTCTCAAAGTTTTAGATGTAAATTTATGTGGGTCTCATTTATATTTATTCATCTTCCATTTTCTACCTTCCCTGGTGTCTTCATCTCCTTTCATAATTCACCATGTTGAAAAGCTCTCAGACAACATAAACATGAGACAATATTTAATATACTCACAGAACCCCCAAGAGACTCCTTAAGGAGCAGAATATAGAGTAATAGAGTTCATTTATTCATTGGGTCATCTCTCCCTTGTTCATTTTTCTGCCTCGGGTAATCCACATTCTCAAATAAAGTCATGTAATTAATCAACCAGGTGGTGTTGGAGACCAAAGTTGAAATGTACAATTAGATTCTCCAAATCCAATCCTTTCTCCTATCTGGGTCAAGATCGGACTTTCCCCTCTGGACAAACCTTTTTATCTTTCCAATTATCTAGCCTCAGTTTTGGAGTTTGCTTGACATCTCCAGAGTTGATATTTCATTAAATTGATTAGGTAGGTTCACATTCTCTATCCCAGAGTGAGCAACCACAGTACCAATATCTAAAATCCCCTCTATTTCTGCATTTCAGAGGAAATAAAATTTTAAAATGTGCCAAATTATGTTAGGAATATTTAACATTATTATTTTTAGGAATATTGTATCACCATACAATACTAAGTCATAACTATGACATTAATTAATTTGACTTCTAAATAGCAATAATTTAAGAAGCATTAATATATGATCTCATCTAGAAATACAAAATATGTCAAACAGTAGACTTAACAGATTAGAGCAAGTGTA
The DNA here is from genome assembly GCA_026018925.1 of Tupaia tana. Taxonomy (NCBI): domain Eukaryota; kingdom Metazoa; phylum Chordata; class Mammalia; order Scandentia; family Tupaiidae; genus Tupaia; species Tupaia tana. Next base: position 9,184,240 of record JAKSZU010000020.1, on the reverse strand, counting down.
AATAAACTATAGCTTGCAGGTAAAATATATTTCCCCCCTGTTTGTGTGACAAACAAGCTAAGACTGATTTTTACATTTTATAATGACTGAAAGAAATCAAAAAGGGAATAATATGTCATGAAAAGAATATAAAATTAAAGTTTTATATATATGTAAATATATATTTATATAAAATTTCAGTTTCCATAAAGATTTATTGGAATACGCACAGCCACACTTACTTTCACTTTTGTATTGTTTCATTCTGTATAGGAACTTTGCCCTGCAAGGGCAGAATTGATGTTACAACAGAGACTATGTGACCCTCAAAGCATAAAACATTTACTATCTGTTCATCTGCTGTAAAAACTTTGGAAACCCTTAGGATAGAACATAAAATATCCCATGTTTTATATCTATACTCTTTACCAAAACTAAATTATGCATAATATCAATTAATTAGTTTAAACAAAGTGTCTAAAAAATGATTGGGCAATAATGGACATGGTGTTTGGAAAAAAAGATCAAAGAAATAGGCTAGGGAATCTGCTGTTGTCTAGTGAACATCAGAACAATTTTTTTTAAAAATTAACATAATGTGTGTCCAGTGCTTATCAGGCATTGTTTTAAGAAGTTTGTGGGCTACAAGGTCTCTGTTAGAACTAGTCAACTGGAATAATTTCACAATCTCCAATTGGCATTTGAAGTAGGCATTATTTTATTCTCCATTTTGGATATGAGAAATTGAGACTATAGAGGTTAAATAACTTTTCCAGTGTTACCCAACCAGAAAATACAAAGTCAAGATTTGAACAAAGGCAAGTTCTCTAAAATTTGCATAAATAGTACCACTTTTCTTACACATGCATTAATTATTAGATCATCTATTTATGGAGAACCATCCTTTGGCTCATGGTTCTCTGGCCTAAATGTAGTCTGGTCAATGTGAGATGAAATGGAACTCCTGTAGATTATTACTAATGTCACTTAGGTATATTCATCTTTAAGACTGACTCTCATATTTCCTTCAGGGTTTGAGTGACTCTGACATAAAATAAAAGCAGATAGGTGGAAGTTTAACCCAGGTAAAATAGATGCTGTAGGGTTGGCTCTATGGAGCACAGTGTTTAAGCTCAATGCAGAGGAGGCTGGATACCACATGGTAAACCAGAGTTTGAATTCCACTTGACTTGAAAATCATGCCAGTGCTTATATGTGCATGCTCAAAATTCTGACAGCAAGAAGAAATGGAGGAAAAAAGGTTTATGGCATGACCACACCCATTGAGGGCTTTGAGGTATATTTTTTACACTTTCTCTCTGCTTCTCACTGGTGTACACATGCACCTCCGGAATTGGAAAAAAAAAAAAAAAAAAAAAAAAAAAAAAAAAAAAAAAAAAAAAAAGAAAGAAAAAAGGAAGCTTTTGAGGGAAGCTAAAAAGTGCACTGAATTAATATCTTCGCAGATCAGAAGTGATTTGAGATGGAATTGATTTGAATTCTTAAAGGCTGCTAGCCTCTGCTTAAACACATTTTTTTTAATGCTACACTTATGTATGTATGCCTTCTTAGAACCAGGTGAGCAGGGGCCACAGTTGGGGCTTTCGTTACTGAAATTAGATTCAGCCCTAGATTTTTCTTCCACTAAACATTTAACTAGCACAGAGAACAATAGGTCATGTGCTTGAAGCAATTAGTGATATCAAGACTTGGACAGCCCCCTAAATCAAGGACAAGCTACTTTAGAGTGGATTATTTATTTACCCTTGACTTATTGCACTATGCTGGTGGGATTTCTTAGGGCTTAGCCTGAGTAAATTCTGCTGATAGTAGATAGAGTATCTGCCTAATTCCATTGGTGGAATTAAACTCTTGGGATAGAAGTGGGGTTAATTGTGGATTAAAAAGGTAACTGTGGTTTGGAGTAAAAGAAATAACTAGGCGAGTGCTTTGAATTTTCTGTGTGTTTCTCCTCTTTATTGCTTCACAGGACTCCATTGCCGACCTTCGGGCAGTTCTATGAACAAAGCCCTTTGCTCAAATGATTTGTGGGGGGTCTCTTGAGTGAGTAATTGGGCATTCAGTTGAAAGCTTTATTTTGACAGTGGGCTAATAGGTTAATTATGTATTCAGAAAAGCAGTCTACAGTGAGGAATATATATATATATATATATATATATATATATATATATACACATAACACACACACACACAGAGAGAGAGAGAGAGAGAGAGAGAGAGAGTTTGTATAATGAGTTGTCAAATAAATTCCCATTTTGCAAGCATTCTGCTTTCTTCTGATGACAGGAACTTTTGGTAAATAGATCATGTTCCTTAACTGCGTTTACTACTTTTTCATTCACAATAGAAATATTGTTTCTTCTCTAAGGAGAAACTTAAATGTGTTATTTATAATTCACATGAAGGCTGTGGGAGCTAGTACAAAGTGCTTATGATTATATTCAGATGATAAAAAATATAATGAATGTCTAGCAGAGCTTGCTTATTACTGTTGGCCTCAAGTGCACCATCATTTAAATTCAAACAGCACTGCCCTCTGATATGAAAAATTGCCCAAAGGGCAAAGAATTGTCTCCAGGGGTATCCATTGATGTACATTGATCCTTGGTGGAGAACAGATTTTCATTGACAGTATGAAAGAGAAAAACAGAGTGTTTTGTAGAAAACTATTCATTTCAATAAATAATTTCCAAATAATTTCATTAGATAATTGGTGCTTTTCAAATATGAATTTACAGAGAGTCAGAACAGAAAGACGAATGTTGACATTTTGTTAATGGCTTACTATGAAAATGGCATGTCTGCCACTAAAAATGAATTTAGTACTATTAAAGCTCCATCATCTTATTTTATTATTTTATTAGAGGTTGTGGTCTATTAAATTTAATATAACCTGATGAATGTAAATTTTGATCTAGTGTTACTATAACAAATCTAATATTAGACTTGATTTTATTAACCTAAGAACAGAAAACACACACATATGTATGCACACACACATACTTCAATTGCCTTAAAGAAAAAAACAGACAAACAAAAAAGATATTAACAAAAAAAGAAAGAAAAAAAGAAAGAGGAAAACACTGGGAGGGAGAAAAAATAAAATAATTTCCTGATTCTGTATTTCTTAAATGTTGATGAACGTCAGCACCAAATGATATCTGACCTCTTTGACAGGAGGCGTAACTTACAGAATGATGGAAAGTAGCATTTGAAAGTGTAAGTACACTAACAACAACAAAAACTACTAGGTTTTCCCTTTTTCAAAGGATAAAAGTAACATTTCTGTCACTGATTTTATATATAACTGACTATTTATCATGTTATGCCTTAGATCTTTTTTGTAATGAAATGGGAACAACAGTATTTAGCCTCTTTCACTTGTGGGATATTGGTAGTAAATAAAAACCTCTTCAAATACATTAGTATTAACTAAATTTGTTTGCAAACTACCCATAATGTTTAAAAATAGTAAACACACCAAATATGAACAAATATTAAATGTTTAAAATATTTTTCTCAGTAAAATTTACGCCATGTAATACAAACCAAAACAAATACTCACGCTTATGTTTGATTTACAAAAAATGGGTACATTTCCCCAGGTGCTAAGACATTGTCTTTTAGCCCCTCCCTTTTGTTACTGGGTCCCTGTGCCTCTGAATTCTAGGACCACCCAAACAGACCAATTTTACTATTTGTCTTCCTTTAATATCTTAGCCTAATGCATTATTAATTAATAAAGGTAACATTATTTCTCATTTATCACAACCCAGGTTTCTGACTTTTCCCTCTCTCTTTCCCTGGAGAGGCAGATCTTTCCTGCATAGTTACAACATTTTCTCCATCAGTTAGCTGGAAAATGACTCCCGTTGTAGCCAGATAGGTATCTTAGACAATCTCAATGACCTATTTCACCTGATAAAGCTAATCCTCCATACTGGAATACAATGCACTGCACGTTATCTTAACTGAGAATTAAAATCCTGAAAGGTAAAATGAGGTAAGGCAAACACAATGTTTTGATCTACACACAAAATCTGGCTTTCTATCGATCAAAAGTGTCCCAATTTTAAGGCACCATTCACACCCATGAATATGATTGGTGACATTTATTTTTTTCTGTTTTAAACAAGAAGTTTATTTAAACAACAAGATGCTTGATTTGAAGGGAAAACTATCTAGGATTCCTTCCCCCCCTTTAATTTACTCTTAAGTAAAGTAAGAGTAATTAAGTAAGAACAATTTACTCTTACTTAAGGACAGATTGCCCTACATGTAACAGCTACATACGAAGAAGCTATAAAATTGTCTTTGTTTTTACAATAATAAATGAAAAACTATAAAATTTTCCAAACAAGCTACACAAGAATTTTTATGTTGTTGTTTTTGTCTCTTTTTCTTGAAACAGCGAGAGCAAAATAACTTACTGGAATGAGAAAATAAGAGCTGAATGAGCATGTCTCTAATGGAGAATGGGGGTATTTTCACAGAATCAGTAATTTTCCCCATCCCATCTCCATTTGTTATCATACAAAACATACCATTGACCATTTAGTTTAAAAAATGCAACATGCTTGTGCACATACACCAGTTGCTTCATGAACAATGAAGGAATTGGGAAGGGAGGATGAAAGAATAGAGAAAACAATATTGTAGTAGCCCGGATGTGGGGAAACCAAATTGTGGTTTTCTAATTGAGAATGCATTCTTGGTCTGTAAGAACAGAGTTCTGGAATAAAGTAGCAGGAATAAAGTAGCAGGTTCCCTATTAGTAGACACCACCCGTCTGCTGTGGAATACGTCAATTTTATTGCTATCCTCCATTTCCAACTGTGCAGGTGTGTCTGCTTTGTTAATTAGCTGCCTATCATATTGGAATCTGATCTGCCTCATTGACAAACCCTGTCGTTCACATTAGACTTTCATTAGTTTACTCAGTGGCGTATGCTTCTTCAACTGCACCACAGAGCCATCCTGCCCCACCACCTTGAAATTAATATGATTCTTGTTCTCAATCTCGACTCCTTTCTTGGGCTTTTCATCAGCCGTGGCAAGCTGCTGCTTCACAAAAGAGATACCAGGTCCTCACCAAACGACCACAGAAGCAGCACCAGGAACTCCAGAAGAAGGAGGTGGCAACTGTGTCACTTTGGTTTAATAATTTCACATATTCCTTTTCTTTCTTTTTCTCTTGTTCTTTCTCTTTTTCTTTCTTTCTTCTTTTTCTTTCTTCTCTCTCTCTTTCTTTCTTTCTCTCTTTCTTTCTTCTTCCTTCTCTTTCTTCTTTCTTTTCCTATATGGCACATGCCAGAGAGAGAGTAAGAGGGAAAGAGAGAGAAAAAAATATCTCCCAGAGGAGATGGGTCACCCCCTCTCCTCCAGTGTCCTCCTGAGATTTTGGGCAGGCATGCACATGTGCCTGGCATGAATTTCAAGCCACTAGGTCCAAGACTCAAATTGCAGAATCTGCTATGTGGGTTGCAGCCACTGCAACCTCCATACCACCTGTTCGCCCCCATATTTCTTTTCTAAATCACATCATTACTTCAGCATTAGCATATACCTTCCTTTGCTTGTTCTCTTCCTTTTCCTTCCCTCCCTTTCACTTTTTCTTCGTTACTGTCTTTATCTTCCTCTGTCTTTCTGTACTTCTGTCTGGAATAAGAACGTCTCTGGAGCATTAATAGCAATAATGACAATACGAAGAGTCCAGAAGAGAAGCACATCTGGTGATAACATGCAGGCATGAGAGGACTTGAAAATCAAATTTACTTATTTATCATTTTTATTGTATTTGTAAATCAATTTATTTAGTGCATTTATGTTATTGGAAGACAAAAAATTTATATGGAGGACCTAAGTGTTTTCTACTTAGTTTTTATTTTTAGCTTTTGTTTTCATTTTTAAATCAAGTTTCAGTTATTTACTATAGCAACCTTAAAATATTAGTATCGTTAACAGCAGTTGAATAAGTAAACTAACTTTACTTTAATCCATGTTGACTCATAAGATGAATTTATTGACCAGAGGAGGTCAAATAATATGATTCTTAAAACTTACTTTTGACAATGTTAATTTGCTCATTTCACATGTGGTAACTCAGCCACAAGTGGGTAAAAAAAAATGACTTAGGGACCAGCAGGTGGCATGGTGGCTAAGGCCCTGGACACTCCCACATGGCTGATCATGGTTCGAATCCCAGACCTGGTGGCTTGTTTTCTCATTTTCCCTCTCTCTCTCTGTTTCTATCTGGTCAAATAAAAAAAAAGAATGAATAAATAAAATTAAATAAATATTTTTAAATAAAAAAATATTTATTCAATTTCTAATTCAACTTTCTTTGCAATACACATTAAACTATTCCTCAAAGTTATCATTTAGTCTCTGCTTGAATAATTTACTGGTGAAGAAAAATCATCATTCTGTTTTTTAATAATCATTGGAAATGTTTCCTTGATATTGACCTAAAATTGACAGCTTTCCTCTTCCCGGTGATGACACTCATGTCATCATGAGTTGCCAGATTAGTGGATTATTTTTCTTGGGTGGCCAGGAGCATATTTCTTAAGGAGAGTACTTACACATATCAATATGTTGCTTACAGATAAGTACATATATATCACAAGTGATACTTGTTAGAAGTATTTAAATGAAAACATTGCACCCTGTCCTGTTACTTAAATTTGGCAATTACTTCCACTTCATCCCAAATAATAACAATTGAAGTAAATGCTCTCCCAACTGTTTTCCCTACTTATTCTTTGTTACTGTAATTGTCCAAAAGACTTTGAACTTTTTGACAGCAGAGTTTCTGTTGGTCCTGTTCAAAGTTTTATCTCTAGAACCACACTGTCCATATGATCATCTCCAGCCACATGTAGATATGTAAATTTATATTTAAACTAGTAAATGATTGCAATTATAAATTTCATTTCTTATTCACACTTGATCACAAACAAAATCCACAGTGGTCATCTGTGGTCATATTGGGTAGTGAAGATTTAGAATGTTTCATCATTGCAGAAAATTTTACTAAAAATAAATATTAACGGGGAACCAGCAGTTAGCGTAATGGCTATGTCGCTGGCCTCCCACGTAGTCGACCGCAGTTCGCGTCCTGGACCCGGTGGCTTAAAACTCACGCCGGGCGCGTATGCGTGCGTGCCCAAGATCCCGAGAGGAGAATGGAAGAGAAGGGATTGCGGCGTGACCATCCCCCCTGGGGGGTGATTTCTCGCTTTCTGTCTCTATGTCTTTCTCCGTCTGTCTGGCGAGCGCACACGCCCTATAGTAAAAACCTCTCAAAAAATTAACATAAATAAATAAATAAATAAATATTAACTGAGTTGGTTTATTAATCAGTCTTTGGAAAGCAGAAATCCCATTTACTTTACTTTCATGAGAAGAGGATTTTTGGATACCAATATGGAAATACGTATTTTTAGAGTTTTACTATTGTTTTGGTTCGTTTGTTTGGGAGGAACATTAATGCAGTTCTTGTTCTGTAATCTATCTCTTGATAAGAAGTGCAATCCAAAATTATCATATCCTAAGAGTGAAATCTCAGGAGTCCATGTGAACATTGACAAGGTAATAATGTTATTACCCACAATAAAGCATACTTCCTACTCAACTATTTTGGAAGAACTCAACAACCAAAGAATCTGGATTTAATTTTATCATGATAATTTCTTCGACTAAATGAGACCCATGGGAAAAACTTGGAATCAAGTATGTGCACTTAACATATAGTGAAGGGACTATAGAAAAATAATTGTTAAAAGATACTCTGATTATTCTTTTTAAAACTTTCTCTTATTCTAGACATTTTCTATTACATTCCCCAGAGCAAAATATCCAATTTAATTCCTGTCATTTCATCTGTGAGTCACACTGCTTTCCTTAGACATAATAATACCCTGTTACACAAAATATTTTGCACTGGCCAAAGACCCCAAAATAATTAAATTTATTTATTTGTATGTATTTATTTTTTTGTCATCGATGAAATCTACCCAAGCATTAACATCTGTTCACTGTATGAAATAGTTCTTTTTTCTGGTATAGTATTTTAAAAAGGAGAAGAAAATGATGAGATTCTTTTAACATGAAGCTTCTACTTTCAACCAAGGTGGATGAAACATTTTCTTAAGCTACAGATTAAAGAGGTGCATAACTGAAAAATGATCATTTGAAAACACATAAACACACACAACTCAATTTTTTTTCTCCAAGTATTCTTTATCTAAGGAATTCTCTAATCTAGCAACATTTTCAAATATTAGAAAATCAATAGAAAGGGAGTTCTGAAATCATTTAACTAAAATTCTTCATTGAGTAGAAGAGGTCTTGAAACCACCAGAGATCTTCATAATTTTCAACAGCTCAAGTTCAAATCCTTGCCACTTAAGTAGATACTAAAGAAACTTTTGAACTGCACTCTTGTATCAGCAAATATTTATTGAGAATTTATTAGTGTTAAGCCAACCTTGAGTTGTTTTAGTCAAAAATGAGACAGATAGTTTCAAAGAATATGTGAGTCAGATAATTGTGTTTGTGCTTTCTGTCTCAGATACACATGCATACTCTTATCAAAGATAAGAGGATTGCAGGTACTTGAAAGGGGGGCTACTTCATCCTACTTAATTGACATTTTATAAAGAGACACTCATCAGACTTCCAACAAGAAAACACAGTCTTTAACTAGTAATTGCTCTAAACACTTAACAACAACATGACTTTGCAGAATTATATCCACTGGGACCAGCAGTTAGCGTAATGGCTATGTCGCTGGACTCCCATGTAGTCGACCACAGTCCGAGTCCTGGACCCGGTGGCTTAAACTCACACTGGGCGCGTGTGCATGTGTGCCCAAGATCTGGAGAGGAGAACGGAGGAGAAGGGATTGCAGCGTGGCCATCCCCCCTGGGGGGTGATTTCTCGCTTTCTGTCTCTCTGTCTCTCTCTGTCTTTCTGGCGAGCGCACACGCCCTATAGCAAAAACCTCTCAAAAAAAAAAAAAATTACGCAGAACTATATCTATTAATGTTTCTCTAGTGGAAGCCTGGGCTATGAGGGAAGTTACTGACTATGTGCTGCAGCTCTGAAACACAATGTGGCTATTGGGAGATGAGCTTTGTTTAGAGAATAGGAGAATGTTTTAGTTTATTTATTTTTTATTCAACAAATATTAATTCAGCTTCTACTACTTAGGCACTGAGGTAAGTGCTTGGTGTTCAATAGTAAACGAAACAAACACCCCTGCTTGCCAGAAGACAAAAAACTTTAAAAGAGACTTAAAACTTTAAAAAGGCATAACATGTGTGTCAGAAGAATAAGTGAAACAAGATGAAAAGTATCAGGAAGGGTTGGCTAGTGGAGAGACCATTTTAAAATAGGGTAGTCAGAGTTGTTATTACTAATGCCCTCTAAAGAATGCTTGAAGTATGAATGGGGAGTTTTGAAGAGGGTTCTGGACAGTATTAATAACTGGACATTAGATGGTGCCTATTTTGGGGAGGAATAACAAAGAGACCAATGGAACTGGAGCAAAATGAGAAGAGGTGAGATCCTAGAGTTCACAGAGGCCAGGGCTTCTAAGATCATCTTGAAGCCTTGGACCTTACTCACAGTGAAATGCAGTCGTTCTAGTGTCAGAAGCAAAGAAATGGCATGAGTATGACTCACGTTTCTCTGAAAAGTTGTTGGGAAAAGTTATGTTCATCTGAACATCCAAAATAAATCTTATGTAAACTCACTTTAAAATATGTATGGAAAAGAGTCAGAACTTACACCAAAATTCATGTCACATTGATCATTCAACAATAAATATTTATCAAACATAGGCTATATGTCCTAGCAGAGGCTTTAAAGTGAAAATGTGAAAAAAATGTGAAAAAAAAATTTAAACCTGAATATTTTTTTTTCTCATCTCTACTTCAAGTTTAGTGATTTCTATCTCTAATTAGACCTCAATTGTTTGAAACTATTATTATCTAAAGAAAAAAGTGGGATCTGACAAAAATTAGACAATGAGATCATTTTTATTTTTATACTTTTCCATAGGAATCTGTTTCGGGTGCAACTGCAAGAATGTACTATGAGCAGGTTTTCCATGCTTTGTTTGTGTTTATTCCAAGAGAAACTCAAGAAAAATAACCAGATGGAAAGATGCCTTTAGGAAACACTGGTAATGACAATGCTAAATTTTTCTTGAGGGACCTATTTGCAAAGCTGGGTTGTATCACTTCTACTGAACACATATTGAGGGAAAATTATTCAGACAAAACCATCACCAGCAGAGCAATCTTACAAAATGAGTCTATTCTGAGACATCTGCAAATTGTTTTCATCTTGAATTTTCTTTCTAACCAATCTAGGAATAACTGGCTACTGTTAGCAAGACCACATAATTCAGGTAAGAAAAGGAAGCGAGTTCTGGCAAAGAAAATGAATGTAATGCTCGTCTGTACTTAGAAAAAAACTTTATTCCTTAAATGTGTTGAACTTTCATAGCATAGTTTGAACTAATATGACTTCCTTCACACTGTTTTTACAACCCTGTTATTCTTGTTTATTTCTACTATAGCTGTAGAGTAGGGCAATTTATTATGAAAGACTAGTTTTAATAACTACTATTTTCCTTCTTGGCCCCAGAACTCTGGCATAAAGACTTACTGCCTGTGTTTAAATTCTGGCTCAGATATGGGTTACCTTGGGATCTTAGGGGAATTTTCAAATCTATCTAAACTTATCTTCTTCCCAGTAAAAGGGAATAATTATAGCATTAGTGTTGAAGGATATTTAAAGATTAAAAAAATCTATGTTGGACCCCTACCACACTACCTATTACACAGTAAGTTCTGAGTAAATTTTAGGTAATCACATTATTATCCATTTCACTATTTGTTTTACTTCTCATATTTAGGTTAACTTTTATGAAATATTCTATATATTACCACCACTAATATAAGACTTTCAAGAATTTGCGTCTTTCTAGGGGAGCAGCAGTTAGCGTAATGGTTATGTCGCTGGACTCCCACGTAGTCGACCGTGGTTCGCGTCCTGGACCCGATGGCTTTAAACTCACGCCGGGAGCATGTGTGTGCGTGTCCAAGATCCCAAGAGGAGAATGGAGAAGAAGGGATTGTGGCGTGGCCATCCTCCCGGGGGGTGATTTCTCTCTTTCTGTCTTTCTGTCTGTCTGGCGAGCGCACGCTCCCTATAGCAAGAAAAAACAAACAAACAAAAAACAAAAAAACAAAAACAAAAACAAAAAAACAAAAACAAACCTCTGGGGGGGGAGAATTTACGTCTTTTAAGAAGATAAGCTATCCCCCGCCCTCTTACACATGAATTAGAAGCCTCTATGGGCTAGAATGTCCCTATAGCCTACCATGACTTGGACCCAAACTAGTTTTCCATAACCTACAGACATTTTTCTCTTGGAGTTTGTTTAGTTTTCCTTGAGAAAGAGGGAGACAGACCAGACAGAAAGACAGAAAGTGGGAGACAGAGAGACAGACAGAGGCGAGAGACAGAGACAAGCACCCACAACAGGATCTTAGTGCCTTAATCCGCCTCCAGCGTCCCCCAGCCAGGATCCCGGGAACATGCACACAAGCCCACCACGTCCAGTGAGACCTCGTGATGTGAGCCCGGGACCTTCCTGTGTGCCCTCAGCCTCGCAGTGTTGCCTTACAGCTGTGCCACTAGGGCTGGGCACTGTCTTTCTTAAAGTTTATTTTAGCCAGATGCATCTGTTCACTCTTCTAATTTCCTACTTGTACTACAAAGTCTATTTCCCTTCCTTTACTTACACAATTACCCTCACCACAATTACAATTTTCTTCTCAGTTTGAATCCCATTTATCTTCAATGGTCAGTTCCAGATAAATTTCTTCAATGAAGCAATGACTACCTTTCTTCCTTAAAATCTGTAGTACCTCTATTGCCTTTCCATTCATTTGTCATGTATCATACATTATTGCTGTCTGACTTTTGCTGTGTTGATTATTAATCCCCAGATAGTTTGGGAGCTCCTAGAAATAAAGGACCGTATTTTTCTGTGTACACTATCGAACTTGGCACAATCAGAGGCTCAGAATCGGACCTAAATTTTGATCAATGTATTGTTCCTTAGATACTATGATCCATGCAGTGTGTGCATTAAATTCAATCTAGGTGAAGTGATGAGTGAATTCTTCTGAGATCAGTGAGGATGTGTGTCAGAATAAAAAGCAAGGACACTAAATCATTCAGGCATTGATAATGGAAGTCTTGGAAAGATGTGTTATGTTTTATTAAAGATATAATAATCTCTTTGTGAATCCCGTTTTAGGTGTTATTGCTGCAACTTCATATGGAACCAGGCAGATGCTGGTAATCTAAATTGTCATGATCTTTAGGATAAATAGAATTATGATACATCTCAGAAGCTTGCAGGATGTGTGTGTGTGTGTGTGTGTGTGTGTGTGTATGAGAGAGAGAGAGAGAAAGAGAGAGAGAGCAATCTATCTCATTCTTTATTGAGTGCTTATGATAATAAGTATATACAGAAAAAGTACATGAAATATTTTTACATGACATTTGATACTTTATTATTGGAAGGGCCTTTTAAGATGAACCTATATTTTCAAAGAAGTTGAAAAGAAGGTCTTAAGGAAGATATTTTAGAATAAATAACTTAAAAGTTAAAATGTTGGGGGACCAGCAGGTGGTGTGGTGGTTAAGGTGCTAGACACTCTCACATTGTTGACCACAATTTGAGTCCTGGACCTGGTGGCTTGCTTTCTCACTTTCCTTCTCTCTCTCTCTCTGTGTCTCTCTCTCTCTGGTCAAATTAAAATCAATGAATGAATAAATAAATAAAATTAAATAAATAATTCTCTTTAAAAAGAAAGTTAAAATGTTGAAAAAATTCTAGGAGGTTATATATTACAAATTTTGTCTTTTGTTTTTCAGAAGAGTAGAACCTAGTTGCATATAGCTGAAGTCCAGGTTCACTACTTTGGGCTTTTCCTCATTTGTCAAGTTACTATTGAAATTAAAGATATCATAAATGATGAGCCTGGTTATAAAAATTCTGTCTACTACACATTGACCAGTCTAGTGCCGATTACTCTAGATCGATCTTAAACTCTTTCCATTAAAGACTTGTTCTTTAATATCTGTTTTTAGGTAGAAAAGTAATAAATTATAATTGGGACACATATTTAAATATCTGAAGTAAATCTTTCTTTCCACAACAGTAGTAAAGAGTTATAGAAAAAATAAAATATGTTATTGAGTCACGTTTGTTCTATATCAACAGAAATCGTCAGGAATTAAAATGTATATATTCACTGTATTTCAGAGTTACTTAACATTTTCATGGAATTTTGTAATTTTAGTAGCTTTAAACATGAATCTTTCAAGTGGTTGGCTAATTACTCTGAAGTGATGAAACACATTTTATTTTATTAGGTATCAAATTATTTTCATTTCTTTTAAAATGCTACGAATTCAAGAAATAAGCACATTCATATTAATGTTTGGCTCTCAATTTATTATTCCGATATAACTCAAGTCCTTATTGTATTTTCTCTTTAAATTTTACAACTAGTGATTGTTACTGTCATTAAGTTGTGTTCTTTCAAACTTTATAAACAGTGTTGTCCAGAAGCGATTTTTCTCGAAGGATTTTTTTCTGAGTGAGTTTTATTTTATTTTATTTTTTTTGAGAGTTTTTCGCTATAGGGCACGTGCGCTTGCCAGACAGACAGAGAGAGACATAGAGACAGAAAGCGAGAAATCACCCCCCAGGGGGGATGGTCACACCGCAATCCCTTCTCCTCCATTCTCTTCTCGGGATCTTGGGCACGTACGCATATGTGCCCGGCGTGAGTTTTAAGTCACTGGGTCCGGGACGCGAACCGTGGTCGACTACATGGGAGTCCAGCGACATAGCCATTACGCTAAATGCTGGTTCCCCTGAGTGAGTTTTTATAAAAGATAATTTATCTAGGAATCTATTATTGATAAACTTTAAACTCTTAAAATGTACAATATGTAGACCATATTAAAATATATTGTAGTTAATATAATTTTAAGTTAATTAATATAATTTAAGTTATAAACAAATAAGTGGATACTTAAATTTTCCAACCAAGAACTTATTCTACGAATGCATGCACAGAGGTATGAAAAGATATATAATCAAAGATATTAATCAAATAATATGAAGTATTATTTATTTTTTTGAAAGAGATATTTTTGCTCTAGGGCCTGTGTGCTCACTAGAGAGAAACAGAGAGACGGTAAGTGAGTGATTTCTCCTCTATTCTCCTCTCAGAATTTTGGGCGTTCATGCACACACATACCCAGCATGAGTTTCAAGCCACTGGGTGCAGGACTCCATGTGGGAGTCCAGTGCCTTACCCACCACACCACTTGCTGGCCTCTGGAATAGTATTTCCGATAGAAAAATCAGAATTTATGGTATGCAGTAACTTGGAAATAATCCAAGAATCTCTCATTAAACAAGTCATGATGCTAACATACAGACTATTGTGCAGTTATTTGTAAGAATGAGACAGCATTATATGTATGAATAAAATAAGGAAACAAATTCTATAGTCATGAAATACACTGTAAAATGGGATTTACTTTTTATCTGATGAATTTTTTAAAATTCCATAGAAATATACAGTTTAATTAATGTATATGTCTATATTTAAACACTTCCAGAAATATCTCTATTTAAATTCAGAGAAATCATCTGAAAAGATCAGCCAAAAATTATTAAAAATGAATTTTCTATTCCAGTCAATTTGTCCAAATGGATTTGAGGATAGGAATTAAGCAGCCTAAGCTTGGGAGAGAACTAGACCTCAATCTTTAATTTCTTCTACTTATTTAAATATTGTATTATAGTAATAAATTATTTTTATAATTGAACAGCATGATACAATTTAGCACTTTTCATATTTTGTTCTAGGTACAAGAGAAGGCTGGTAGCTATGAAGTAAACAACTTTACCTCAAGATTTAAAAGACAGGAGTTAGACTTTAGAATTTTTATCAGTGTTTGTAAGAATAAAAGATGAATGCATTAAGGATGTGAATTTGTTGTGTTCACCATTCAGAGAGAAGATTATAGTTGGCGCTTTTTGACATTTTCGTAAGAGGACTGCAAAACTTTGCAATTTCATAAATTTGGAATGACATCTGAAAGTATATCCTTCTGTGTAATTGTGTGGCTTTGTTGTCCTACTGTCAGTTTTGATTGACACTTAATAATTAGGTGCGGAGATATAAAGGATACTGAATTTTTTAAAAAGTATTATAGCTTGGTTACAGGTGGAAATTGTCAATTCTCCTTTCAGAATGCCTGAGTAGAACATCAAGATCACAAACTATCTTTTTCCAATTTCTCTGAGTAAAAGAAGAGGTCTCTATGTTACAAAGGCAATTTATTAAAAAATGAGACCAAATCTCTTTGAATATATATTAAAGGGCATGCTGACCAAAACATTGACTTATTCTCCTAATGGTTAGCACTTAGATACAAAATTTCATGTTAATTAGACTATACAATCCTATTCAATGCATATTTATACTTTATTAGCAGTGAATATGTTACTTTATAGTGTTAAACAATATCCATATTATATAAAAAGTAGAGGTTTTCATTAATTCATAAATCTGAAAAGAAAGAAATCCAAATACAACCTTGAATGTAAATTTAGAAAAAAAGCCAGTTACTTTTTAAGACTTGTACTCGAGCATATTAAGTCAATGATCCTTAAAATTCTGGAACATGAGTCAAGATATATTTGATATATTTTTGAGCAGCTCTGTTATAGGAATGTGTGGAGAATTCTATTGATGAATTCCACTCTTTCCCATCCAAAACATATAATATACTTTTAGCACTTGAAGTGCTGGAAAAAAGTCTTTTTTTGTTTTGGAAGAAACCATCTCTAAAAGATCTTTCACCTTGTTATTATTTTAAGATCTTTGTAATGTAATTTTTCTTAAGTTACTTGCTAAAAGAACTTCAATAAAATAATGATTTTTGCTCATTCTTGATACCTTGTCATTTTTGTTACCTTTCAAAAGCTACAGGAAATATTTGGATAACTTTAATATCATTGGGACAACCTCATAATTTATACATTCTAGGTTTTCTCATTTCTTACTTTCCTTTATTACTACATTAACCATATATGACTTCATATTACTATTTTCATTGGTTCTTGATATCCTTCCTAATGTTTCCTAACATCCTGTCCAAATAACCACCAGGAAAATAATTTTTAGAAATACATAAATGTTTAATATTCAAATATTACTAGGATACTTTTTAAAACTTTTAAATACATCTATAATATCAGTTTTACATATTTCTTAAAATATGCCAGATGGCACATGCACATAGTTGTGAGAGAGAAAAGGGTCAGGGGATGACGAGAGGGAATACGAGCTTTGCCAGTGGAGCCGGATGATGTCACAAGTCTTTTTACCCCACACTTTCATCCTATCCATATCTTGAAGAAGTGCCCACGTGAGCCTGGCGTGATTTTCAAGCTGCTGGTGTGGGAACTGGAATCTTGGTCGGCCATCTGGGATCCAACCTCCCTCTGTGCAACATTAACTGCCTTGCTATGGGGTGTGCCTCCTGGGTGATGATTTCTGGTAAGTTTAGATTAACATCCAAAATTGTGCTTTAGATAATCATTATTAATTTAGAAATTTAAAAAGATGAATGGTATTTCATATGAGATACTTAGATACTTTGGAGTATATATTTCATATGAGGAAGTAAAAATTGTAAATTAGAGAAGAGACAAACATGGATTAAGAGATGACGTGTCTTTTGGTGAGTTCTGACTGGAAAGTCAGCAACAAATTCAATTAAGGACTGAAAAAAAGTGGTTAATTTTTTTTCTTAGCTCCTTTATATCAAAATGTTGCAATTGTTTCCTTTTACTATCTTCCAGATTTGAAAATTAGGTTAATAAACTTCAATACAAGCTTTAATTGCAATTTTTCTTTAAGGTATTGTGTTGTACTAGAAAACAATTTACTTCTGTAGAAAACCAGATTAATGGAATACTAATATATCAAATGGTCCAATGCAAGGGACCCAGTGTTGACTGGTAAACATAGTTATGTTATTCAATGTAGTTATGTTAGTTAATTAGCTGAACTGGGTTTCAAATATGTCATTATCCATATCTAACCCTTTATTTAATTTGTAAAGCATGGTGAACTAGATGCAAAGGCTTCTTCTAGCCCTAAAATAATATGTCTTTATAATACCAAGTCCTCTTTGGAATCAATTTTATGCTGGTATAGTGTCACAGCCATTCATTTTGGTCTTACAAGGAGTAAGCCTTAACTATATCTGTGGACTGATTATGGAAATTATTATTGATTGTGATGAGTAGGAACTTCATTCATTATCAAAAACTTAATGAGCACCTACTAAATTCCAGTCTCTGACCCATGGGGAACCATTGAATAAAGCATGATTATTCACAGTATCATCATAAAACATTAACAATGAAGGATAAAAGTTTTATATGCCACTTTAAAGTCAGAAGGCTACATATTGATATGTGAGGTATAAATCATTTTGAATTAACACAGATTGGGCCAGTAGGTAGCATGGTGGTCAAGGTGCTAGATTCCTAGGTATCTAACTCCACAGTTAGAGTTTTGGATCTCACGACTTGAAAATCAGAAAAGGTGAGTATGTGTGCATGCCCAAACTCTTCATAGAATAGAAGGGAAGGGATTGTGGCGTGACCATCCCCCTTGGAGGGTGTTTTCTGACTTTCCCTGTCTTTTTGTCTCTTCCTGGCATGTGCATGTGCCTTATATAAAAAAAATCTAAGAAACAAGCACAAATTACTAAATTACTTTATGTTTATATACAAATATATGTCTCACAAAAGCACACTTATGTATTAAAATGCTGGTTTTTACAATAACCTTTGAGGAAGTTATAAAAAGCAAACTGAGCTGCCAGGTGAAGCTGCCAGCTTTGGGGGAGCTCAGAGCAGGAATAGCCTGCAGCAGGGCCAGTGAGCAGCACAAGCAGCCCTACCTCTTGGACCTCACACTGTCCTGGAGGTGTCTGTGGAGGGATAAACTTCCAGATGGAGTATTTGGTTAATCTCAGAAGGAAAAACACAATATAGTTTATCCTGGAGCATGACTACCTTGTATGCCTTTTAAACAATGTCTTCTTTCTTCTAGATCTTGATAGAGATGCAATATCTCACGAAGGCCTATGAGGTTAGACCCTGAGGTTAGAGCTTTCCTCACTAGCTAGATCTGTGAGTAAGAGGAACAGGCCCTTCAGAAATCCATCGCAATGCAAAAGTGGACCATCTGAGGTCAGGTACAGCCAATGCTGGATGTCACAAGTTAAACTTGCATTTGAAACAGATGGTTGAGATCTTCTGTCACACGCTCCCCTACATCATTCGCTCCACCTCACCCCACCCCCCACCATTATGCAATTCCCTTTTGTATGATAATCTCTCACTTTTCTTTTCATTTTTGGTCAATGAGAATTTGGAAAAGAAAAAGACAGAGCCTGGGCCATAAATATGCTAACTTAATATGTTGATTAAGCAACAAATTGACCATGGTTATGTGACTGTCTGACTCAAGGCACTTTGAGAAGAGGCAGGCTTCTAAGAGAAATTTGAGAGAGAAAAATCATCCTAATAGACAGTATGAAATCGGCGTATCTATTCATCCATTTTAAGAGGAACAAGTAAGTGACCCAAGGTTAAACTATGTAGAGATTCATAAACAATCGTGAATGGTGTGGCTGGATGGCCAACGCCCTAGAAGAAAGAATGGAAGATAAGGGAAGATACAAGTTGTGGATAGAAGCATATAGAGGGACCTAGGATAATGGGCACAAAATATGAAACCTTGGCACTGCATGGCACCACCAACAGAGAGCACCATTATGAAAGAGACACTAAACAAACAAGTAGACAAAATAACTTAGCCACTTGATGTCAGTCAGCCTCAGTCATTGCCCACTCTAATGCTTGCACAAAGGGCACATAGCAATAATAACCATGGTGGTATAGACGGACATTCCACATGCACCTAAGAGCATGGGCTCACACTGCTTGAGATTGATCCAGCTACTTCCACTACTGAACTTTCATGCCATTGGCAACAGAGGTAAATGCTAAGTCCCTAATATAGCACCATCCCTAAAGAAAACCAATCAAACTTTATGTAAAAAAAAAAGAAAAGAAAGAAAGAAAATACTAACTAGACGCTTTGCTCACGTTAACTATATTGAAGCCTTTTAATCCTGCAATGACAATTCATTTTTCCAAGAGTGCACACATCTTCTAAGTGTAAGTTTGTTTTTTTTTTTCTGACATCAGGATGCCAACAAGTACCATTAACCAAGAGCTTTCAGAGTGACCCACTGGAAGAGGATCTCACTTGATAGCATGTCAGATCAAGACATCCATTTTACAAAAAAGGAGGTATGGGAGTACGTATATGACCTTGGGTTCCACTGGCGACATGATGTACTGCACTGTCCAGAAACTCACTGGCTTGGCCATAATTCCTTACAAGGATGGGGTACCAGTCTCCTGGATGTAGTATACACATGAGGTAAAGAATTGGGAAACTTTTTGCCAAGATAATAAATATCTTAAGCTTACAAACCATATGGTCTCCATTGCATCTACTCAATTCTGTAATTATAGTGCCAAAGCAATTTTAAGTATTATGCAAGTGAGCAGGTGTGGGTGTGTTCCAATAAAACTTTGTTTGTATGAACAAGCAACAGGATAATTATGACTTAAGGCCATCGTTTGTCAGTCTCTACAAAGAGTCAGTGGCCTTTATATGGTATTCTGTTCCTAACAGATGGAATACATGAGTGTCAATCTCTATAGTGTTAGTGGCCTTTATTTGTTACTCTGTCCCTAACAGGTAGAATGCACGAGTTAGGGCATCAAGAGGCTGAGGCACGGTGTCCCTATTTATTACCATTTCCATTGGTGCTTTCTGTCTATGCATTTTTATTATTACCCCTAATTGTGCTTTCTGGGCATTTTATGCTTTCTGTCTGAACAACTTAGAGCATTGCAGATTTACAACTCCTGATACAAAAAGGGGAAACACTTTTACCAGGGATGCAGCCAGATTTGTAGTGCATATGAGCTATGGCTATCACTTGGGGACTTTGAATTCCTAGGGCAAAGGGACAAGCATGCAAGAACAGTCACCATCCTGGCAGGGAACTGACTCTACTCATCAGGAGGAAGTAAGACTGATATTACTCACTTAGGAAAACAGGTATAAGTTTTGTTCAGGTTACCCACCTGCATCTCTCTTAAAATACTTTACCTTATTTTAAGAAAAAATTCACAAGTGCACTAGCCAGTTTTGGAGAAACTCAGTAACCATAGACTCAAGACCAACAGAAGCACTAGCTAAGGATGAAGGGAGTTTGATATAATCTGATTATTTCTTTCAGTAGAGCTCCCTGGATTAAAAAAAAAAAAAGGAGATGGTAAATATTAATGATAGCCCTCATATCAGTTACAGAGGTCTGGGCTTAATTCATCCCACCAATCTTCTTCTCATAGGTGTCTTGCTTAAAAGTCCATCATAATTATAACCCTAGCTGGTTCCAGTTAGAACATAAATGAAGAATTATATTTAGGTAATATGACTATAATGTAGTAGATAGTATTATGTATTGCCTGAATCCTTCTTTAGAAATGAGGTAGCAAGCTTAGTGGCAAAGAAAGCTTAATCCTTTCTGCCCAATGTGCAGTTCAAGTCCTTACCCGGTAGCTTGGAACAACATGCTGGTCACATGTGCATTTGTGCCCATAATCCAAAGGAGAAATGAATGAAAAGGGATTGACTGCAGTACGACTATTTCTCTCTCTCTCTCTCTCTCTTTCTCATCTGTCTCTGGAAAGCACATGCATCCACTGGCACGTTAGAAAGAAACAAACAAAAGCAATGAGTCATTTATTCCTACAAATTCTAGGAGTGTACCAGCTGACTGACTTCACTTGTTCTGTCTCTAAATTGACGTGGGCTGTAAAGAACTGACTAGTCCAAGATCGCATTGCCTTCCAACAACCTAGGGCAGCGAATGACTAGTTGGTGGAAGAGCGTGAAGTTCTGGCACTCTCACCTCACTACAACTCATCTCTGAAGGGCCCCACAGTATGGTTGTGGCCTTTGCTGAAACTGCACACAGCCCAATTTCCTGATTATCCAATGCCTTTTTTTTTCCTGACTTCCTTCCCTTCACTTTCCTTTCACAGGTATTGATCCTAAGAGATCTCCCTAATAAATTTCCTGCCTGATAACCTCATCACAGAATCTTACTAAAAGGGAGTCCTATATACATTAGGAAGATTACTTCCAGTCAAATCATTTTATCCTACATCACCAAAGATTATAGTCTATTAATGTCCACTAAGCCCCCAAGTTATTTGATTGAAATTGGACAAGACAATAACAAGAATTCACTCTTGATTCCCAGAGGCCTCCTCTCTTGAACCTGCTGGTCTGCTCTTTTCTCTTTTCTTTGGAGCTCCCTTGTGGGTCCCTTATTAACAGTACTCACCTGGGAGTGATAGTTATGTTTTGGTGCTCCCAATCTTTGCTCTTTGCAAAAATATGTGGCATTGAGCAAAGATTGTTGAAGCTCTCCATTGTTGAACTGGAGAGCTTTTTTGGAGCCTGGTTTGCTTGATTGTAATAATTGATTGATTTGTGTTGTACTAACTACACTGTTTCTTTCTTTTTTTTTTTTTTTTTGGAGAGGTTTTTCACTACAGGGCGCGTGTGCTTGCCAGAAAGACAGAGAGAGACAGAGAGACAGAAAGCGAGAAATCACCCCCCCTGGGGGGATGGCCATGCCACAATCCCTTCTACTCCAGTCTCCTCTCGGGATCTTGGGCACACACGCACACGTGCCCAGCGTGAGTTTAAGCCACCGGGTCCGGGACACGAACCACAGTCGACTACATGGGAGTCCAGCAACATAGCCATTATGCTAACTGCTGGTCCCTACACTAAGTTTTAAAAGTCCTCCCAAATGGAGAAATTGGCTAAGGGATATATATAGAATTTTTCTGAAGTATTTTATTAACAAATGCATATAAATGTGCAATTATCTCAAAATAAAATCTTTCACTAAAAATGTCTGCTGGGCCCAGCCTCTGTGGAGCAATCAGGAAGGTACTGAATTACAGTACCAGAAGCCACGCGAATGACAGTGGGTTCAGCTCTCCAGCACAGCCAACCTGAAATGTGTCAGATGCAAATATGCCCAAGATCCTGATGACCTGGTAGGCTTAGAGAGGGGGATTCTGACAAAATTTTGTTGAGGGTATTTTCTATCCCCTCTCTCTTTCTCATGCACGTGCATATGCTTTCTATCACAAATGAAGTTTTTTTAAAAAAAAGTCCACTAAAATAGGTTTCCCAATTCTCCTCATCCCGCCCCTCTCCCTCCCCGCAAGATGACATACTTCTTTTCCTGTGAAATGTTCTGTGTGCTGAATGGTTTCATGGATTCAGACTGAAGGCTCATGGCCTTTTCTATAGCTTTGTCTTCCAGCATTTCCGGAAGAGTCGACGCTCTAGATAATCAAGTGCTTTCTAGTCATGCTTCTCGAGCCTCCACATTTGCCCATAAAGCACATCAAGCAAATGAATAAGAAGTCCTGAAAGTGCTCATACTTGCACATTTTAAATTTCTGCTCACATTGATATTCTACTTGACAGTTTATATAAAGGAGACCTGTGTTGAAAATACATGGTGCTTTGTTGAAAATACATGGTGCTTTGGAAGCCTTGCCATTTGATGATATTCTACAGAACCTTCTTCGATTGAGTGCCTCTCTTGAGGTAGTATTTGGAAAAATGAGAAAGATGATACTGAATGCAGGTGAAAATTAATGAAAAAGAAAGTTATGAAGAATGTATTCATAATCAAATAAGTTGAACTACAAAGGACAAAGTACTAAGCAATTCTTATAGATCTGCCTCAGGATTGAGCTACCTAAATCTTGACATCTATGTTTGTGCCATGTAAAACCTTTTATTCAGGCAAGAAGGGAGTAGGGGGCCAGTAGTGCACCAAGAGCAGTCTTACGTGTATTAGATACGTTTAGCATGTATGTGCTTAAATACGTAACTCGGTGCAGATGTGGAGCCCATTACTAACACCTGATTGTAGGGGAAGGCCTAGACTGGTAGCACTGTCCGCATCCTCAGAAGAACATTTCCTTTGAAGAATTGCCGTGTTTGCTCCAAGATATTTAGCACTCCTGTCAGGCTCAGTACTAAGGTTTATTATTTGCTTTTGAAATCTGGTTAAGCCACTGGAGCTATGGTTGCTAGGAAACCAGCACTTGTTTGGAGGCTGCTTTACCATCTCCCATCTAGATGCCTGCTAATTAAAAAGAGCCAACAGGTTGCAGAGTTTGTACTCACATAGTTCTCTCCTAGAGGGCACTGACACTAAAGACCACTTTCCCAGCATTTTTCACTTCTATGTATTCAAAACCAGTTTGGGTAATACAATCTTTTGTGGGTTTTGATTAAGTTGTTTTTATTAAATAAGGCTTTACTTCCCTATTGCACGTATTTCTTACATTCTCTCAATGCATACTTTTTCACCATGAACAAAGCAATTCCTGTCCCTCCACCACCCACCCCAGGGACATGGTTTATGAGAACAACTAAGGGGTTAACATTTACAGTTGGCAACTTAAATACCAGAGACTTTCAAAGGAACATATTATCTTAGTTAAATAAATTACAATGATATTCTTTCTACTACTGTTCACACATTGACAAAATTTGGGGTCATGGGAATAGATACTTACTATTTTTAGCCTGAGATCTTTGATAATTTTTTTTGTTGTCTTTTCTTCTTTTTGCCTCCCCTCTAAAATCATGTTATTTTCTCAAATTGTTGGGCTGTGACACTACCAATTTCCTGAAATGGTGGGAACATGATCTTCCAATTCAATGTACTCAAAAGATCGGGAAGAGCTTAATAGCCTGAGAAAATTATATCAGCAAATTATGTGTTCTGTCATTTGTAGCCGTCATGCAGATTACAGAATCTCAGATTGACAGTTACCCAAGGCATAGAAAAAGAGATTATAAAGACATTTAATATAGCTCACATATCCTTACCAGTAACTTAGTCCATTTTCCAAGAAAAGATGTATAGGGATATATTCTGCAGTCTATCTGCATGGGCATGTGATGGGAGAGAGACAGCTTGCTAGTGTGTCAAGGGACCAGAGAAGGGTTCATTTATCCAATAGGTATTTGTTGTACCTAACAGGAAATTTGCTATTGGCCAAGAGCAAAAGAAAGGGCAATTATTGCTTTCTCATTTAAAGGAACTTTTATTCTATTGGGGGAGGGGGGCATGAACACAGAAGTGTGCAAAGAACACAGAATATATTTGTGAATGGTAAGGATGGATTATTTGTATTCCCAATCCACATAAAAGACTAAAATAGTTATACTTATCCTGGTTTGCCATATATCATACAAGCACAATCTGATATAATCATTTCTGCACACAAGAAATCAAAACTATCTTAGCAAGCATTTATTTCCCTCAAATATTCTCCTGAAGAGCTTATAGGTACCTTCCTATGGTATGAACGTTTCTCAAAACATTGCCGAGCACTGAAAATTTCCTTCAAAGTCTGTCGCTTTCTAAATATCCTTTATCATGGCATTTTTACAGACTGTAAAGTTGGATATTATAAACTATTGATTATCATTTAAAGATGATTTTGATGTATATTATTGGTATAGTAATCCTTGAGTATGGGCTTATCTATTTATAAATTAAAAATTTTCCACAAACCATGCTTTATAATAATAAATATAGTCATGAGTTTGTGTCTGCTACAGGTAGCTTTAGTGTTTTTCTATCATTTTGACCTGAGTTTCTTCGACCAGCAGAAAACATCTTAAGATTTGAAAACTAAGGTGATCTCCCACTCATTGCAAATTAGGAAATCAGCGAACGATAAACAGAAGGAACATAGTAAAACATTATTTTCAACGTTAGCATTGAAAAGAGACGTGATCTAATTTAAAGTTCAAAAATCTGAAGCCAGGTCAGGGGTGGCACAGAGGTAAATGCTACACTCTAGGGGGGAATCCCATGTAATAAGGCTCCTGGTTCAAGTCTAGAGACCTCCTTGAATATGCTGGGTGCGTGCTTGCCCATGACCTTGGACTCACTGAACAATGGGGATGGATTGTACAGTGAAATTTGGGGATAGATTGTAAGACCCTCTTGGGAATTCTTTTTTTTTTTTTTTCTCTTTCTCTCTATGAATCTCTCACTCATGAAATAAATTTAAATTTTTTTAGGTTGTTAATATTTTTCTGATGCACAACTATTAGAGCATCCCATATATTTTTGTTGATGTTCTATATAACCAAAGAGTCTGAAAAAAAATTCTAAGACACTTGAGATAAATCTAATATAATATATTTAGAAATATCCCAGCCTATCAAGGCCCTCTAATTATAAAAATATGTGACATTCTAGGTAGAGTATCAGACAGGCTATGAATTTATGACGGAGGAAATCAGCTTCAG
This sequence comes from Tupaia tana, assembly GCA_026018925.1. Taxonomy (NCBI): domain Eukaryota; kingdom Metazoa; phylum Chordata; class Mammalia; order Scandentia; family Tupaiidae; genus Tupaia; species Tupaia tana. The sequence goes on along the minus strand of JAKSZU010000020.1, from coordinate 9,158,582 downwards.
TGGCACATGACCAGTACAATGTGGTAACATTGGTACCATTTCACCATAAGGATGACAGTTGGTAGTCTGTGTGCACAGATTTTAAGAAGGGTCAATATATATACATATATTTTTTTCCCAGTACCACCATGCAACTAGCTTAAGGTCTGAAGTCATACATGTGTAATAGTTTACTCAGTCTTATCTAAAAGATTCAGAAATAAGGTAAACAGAGGTGCAGATGTTTGAAAAGTTACTCACTGGTGCACACAAGAAATCAAGTAAATCAAGAAATGATTTACTTTTATATTTCCGAGATTACTGATATTTTCTTTTTAAAGCATAAGCTAACCTGAAAATTTTTGCTATCTACTTTAAGGGTAACTGGTAGACCAGACCAGTGAAGAAACAAGAGATCTTCAAAAAAGTCATGTGAAGTGTGTATGATGAAAAAATATAGGGAACCAGCAGTTAGCGTAATGGCTATGTCGCTGGACTCCCACGTAGTCGACCGCAGTTCGCGTCTCGGACCCAGTGGCTTACAACTCACGCCGGGCGCGTGTGCGTGCGTGCCCAAGATCCCGAGAGGAGAATGGAGGAGAAGGGATTGCGGCGTGACCATCCCCCCTGGGGGGTGATTTCTCGCTTTCTGTCTCTCTGTCTGTCTGGCGAGCGCACGCGCCCTATAGCAAAAAACCTCTCCCCAAAAAAAAAAAAAAAAAAAAATAATATATATATATATATATATATATATATATATATATGGGTTTCAAAAGTCTTTTTGCATCAAAACAAACTTATACTTCGATTTCATTCTACCAAGGACTTTTTTAACAATTATTTTATTTAACTTTATTTTATCTTTTATTTATTTATTATAACTTGACCAGAAAGGTACAGAATGAGAGAGAGAGAGAGAGAGAGAAGAGAAAGCAAGCTGCTAGGTCTGAGACTTGAACCACGGTCAGCCTTGTTCAAGTCCAGCACCCTTAACCACCATGCCACCTGTCAACACCTCCAAAGACTTTTTTTATTTTTTGAGAGGTTTTTGCTATACGGCGTGTGCACTCGCTAGAATGACAGAGAGACAGAAAGCGAGAAATCACCCCCCAGGGAGGATGGCCACACTGCAATCCCTTCTCCTCCATTCTCCTCTTGGGATCTTGGGCATGCACACACATGCACCTGGTGTAAATTTAAGCCGGCGGGTACAGAACTCAAACCGCGGTCAACTACATGGGAGTCTGGAGACATAGCTATTATGCTAACTGTTGGTCCCCAAAGACTTTTTGATTTATCCTTGTATGTCTTCTGGACCAATGCTTAGAAGTCCAGAAATCCACACCAGCTTTGACCAGAACCCTCAATCTCCTTAAAATTACCAAATCATTCTATGATCCTAGCTTTCCTGACACTGTATTCTATTCCGGTTTTGGATCATATCAAAGATAATAGATAATCTCCTAGAAAAGACCAATTGAATCTTTCCATCTCCAAATGCTTTGAATAAGCATGTAGCAGAGGACATTGCATAATTGATACAATGTGGGAGAAGATAGATTATGGGAGAGAAATAAGTATTTGCAATGATAAAATAGCAAGTGTGTGTGTGTGTGTGTATGTGTGTGTACACAAGTATGTAAGTTCATCTGTTCTGTAGTCCTGAGGCGTCGGTGACTTATCTTTGAGTTTGTTCACATACTAAAGAGTACAGTATAGGAATGAAAGATGCCTGAATCAAGACAAACAAAACCTTAAACAACTAAAGCAACTACCTTAAAACATAATATTTAATGTCCACGTCATTGTTTACAGAGCTGGGCCAGATGGTATTCTGCCTAGAAATGATGGTGAAAGTGTAAATTAAGGGAGCAAATAAATGAAGTCATCCTGCTGCAGGGTGTGGGGTGGTGCAGGGTAGAAGCATTAGGACTGCGACTGTTTGCACTTACCACTCTCTTTGATATTGTCCCCATGTGCTTCTTTCAGACGATCTTTGTCTCTTGTCACTACAGCGAGTTCTAAAAGAACTAGACAGGAAAAAATCTTGGTGAGTCTTGAGAAAGAAACTCATAAAAGGTGGCCTGTGGGAATGAACACATCAATTCTATCCCACAGGCTATCTTTCTGCTGTGGCTTAAGAAAATTCTTTTAATTCCTATTTTAAATGAAAGCAATTCTGCCTCGCTTGAACCTATAGTAAGCTTGACTGGCAAATCTGGGTCAGGTCTCCTGATCACCTTCCTCTGTGTCTCTACTTGCCTGGATGGAGACTCTTTTCCTTCGTCCTTTTCTCTCACTAGCAAAATGATCGTTGATAGTGTGGAATCCTGCCTGATTCTTCAGGTACTGTCACTGCCCTTGCATGCTCAGCCCCACTTGTCTAGCTTCTGTAGATACCTCTTTGCCTTTTCTCTGATTTTGTAGGACATTTCTACCACTTTTTGGGATGAGATGGTGGCATCTTGCACTCAGTACTGTTGTATTCAAATCAGCGAGGAAATGAGAGGATATCCAATTTTAGCCAAATTACAGGAGCCACTTAATAAGCCAGTGGCTACAAGAGAACTCAAGTCACTCCAAACCTTGACACCCCAAAGCAGAGGGAGGAAGGTTTATAAAGGCAAAATCCACAGAGAAAAAAAACTACATATCTAAGAAAGCACAGGCTTTGGGTTAGGCGAAAGTGGTTTAAAAAAGCCAAAAAAGCAAGTTATCAGGAAGGACAGTTATAATTGGCTTGGCAGTTATAATTGGCTGCATCAGCTGTTGATAAGAATTCAGTTAGGAAGACAGGGATGGATGGCAGCGTTCATCTACTGGTGATAAGCATTCAGTGAGGAATTTTCACCAGGCACATATGGGTCAGGTTACAGGGAAAGGAAAATGACAACGGTGTCATATTCAAAATGGAGGTGCTCATGCTTCAGTACTATTGTGTTACCTTGCCACTTCCTCTACAGTCATAGCACCAGAAGTCATGGATGGGAAGCCAGCCCCCTTTCTATTTACGAAGGTGTCTTGACATAATCTTTCTTAAACTGTAGGTTGGACATAGCTGTATGTTTATTGTTCCCTAGAGTCCTGGTGCCTACTAAAGTGAGTTGACTCAAGATAAACCCAAACATCCTGGTCCATTACCCTCTGTCCCACCCAGGCTGTGGATATCTCTCACTGCTTGATTTTTCTCTCAAATGCTCATAGATCTTACAGGCAGTGAGTTATGATCTACAAAGGTCAGCTCTTCTGCAATCTGTTAAAGGTCCTCATGTTATTTTTTTTATTATTATTTTTTTTAATACTAGAGTTTTGCTGCTAGTTTCTTATCTACAGAGTAAACCCAGAACCCACAGTAAGCACTCAACATATGGTTATGAAATCAATTGTGTCACAATGGCTCCCCACTGTTGTACTCTTTAGTAATGTTCCTAGTGAATGACAGATACCTGTGGACAACTTTCAGGGACAGCCCTAGAACTTGGAACTTATATGCAAGCCCCAAATCAGGGTCAGCTGATGGCAACACAGTAAACACAACGTTCTGAGATACTGGACACACATGAGAAGGTTTTGAGTTCGTATGTATGTGCTAGTGATCTGGGCTGGTTGAGGCTGAGGTTGGATCGTGGCATGAAAGATCCTACTGAGGATGCCTGTCTCTCTGACTCTCTGTCTGTCTCTCTCTCTCTCATGAAATAAATAAATAAACAGCAAGAAAAACAGTCCATACTTTGCCATCATGACTACAAAATCTCAGTGAATAAGGTAAGATTCTAGAGAAACACTGCTGTCTGCCATTACCACTGCCAAATGCACCCAGTATGTTTTCATCCTGAGATAGCCTCCCCGCACCATGAGATTTCTTCAACATAACCTCCTAAGGTTCCCAAACCCTAGTTTGAGCAAACCCCCTGTCATGGAATCATATGCTCACATAAACTGGTGTAATCACAGGAGGTCAAAATGTTCCATTTTGCAACTGAATTTCAAAATGAGCTGGCTAATTTTATGACCAGCAATAAAACTAGTAGTTATGAGAGCTAAAATAAAAAAGCTAATCAGATCTCATGTTTCAGGACATAAACTTGTCACCATGAGCATTAACAAGATTTTTTCCCCCTTAGATGGCAATGCAGTATGTTGTAGAGGATTTTCACTCTTTAATAATCTGTGCCATATGTTTGTTCTTGGGCAATTCAGTTCAGTATGCATTTATTAGGTGCCTACTGTGCACAAAGCACCAACCTTGGCAAGATTTCCATGGGGTTGAGGCACTTGCAAAATAACATCAGGCGTAATCTAGTTGCAGAGGGAGATGTGTACAACCAGAGCCTATATCCATGGCTCCAGGGCATCAAGACTCTCAAGACTCCCAGGGGTTCCAGTTGCAAGAAGTCATGTGATACTCCTCAGAGCAACTGTCAAGAGGCTGTTGCTATTGGGAGTTCTTTTCAAACATGAACATCTTTACCCAAGCCTGAGATACAGGGTGTCCATACAATCCTGGTGAGGGTTCCCTGTGGCAACCCTAAATGTCAGGGAATAACTCAGGGACCAAATTTGAGAGCAGAAGAATGTTAGAAAAAGTTCTGTTTGCCTTAGCTTGGTATGACTTTCTTATTGAAGGGAGTTTTAAATCTAAGAAAGAAAACATCCCTCTAGAGGGTGAAAAAAAATCCATAACCTCTTAAAAGCAAGTCTATCTCTGTGAAAGCTTTGTCATATTTGGAAGAAAAGTTTCTTTCAACTAAGGCAGAAAAAGCCATAATTCTAGATGGGAATTCATTATGAATACTGAAAAGCAAAGAGACAGAATGATGCCAGGAGACTCAGGGCACTGGGAAGAAGAAGGGAAATAAAGCAAGGTCAAATTCTAGATGTGAAAGGGGATCCCAATGGTGAGCAATACCAGCACTTCTGTCTACTATCAGTTTGTTCTCACTACTTACAGGAATACAGGAAACTGTGGGCCATTTCATTTTTACTGAGACAGTGCAGCAACTAACAAGGGAAAAGACTTTGTAACCTGGGGTGGATACTAGAAAGTCTAGGGAGAGGGAGGGGAGGGCTTCCATGCGGCTAGTATAGGCTAGCCTTTACCTACAAACAAGAACTATTGTACTATATGAAACAGAATAAATAGGAGATATATGATAGTGAGACAAACAATGGACTTGGAATTTCACAAAAATAAGTATTTAATATTGAATGGAGGGTCAAGGGAAGGCTTTGGGGGGAATTGATGTTTTATCCGAGATAAGAGGATAAGTAGGAATTCAACTGCTGGAGGAAGCATTATTGAGTGGGACATTCTTGTATAAGTAGACAGCACAACAACAAAGAAAACAAGTTAATTTCCTATTGCTCAGCAAAGGACTGATACTACAGTGCAACTGAATTATAGTCTTTTATTGGAGAAGATGAGACTGGAAACTTAATCTCTGCTTGTAATGTCCTCAGTAGACAATGAGGAGTCTTGAACAGAAGATAGCAATGATCTGAGGTTGGTCTTCCAACCCCTGCAGGCTCTTATTACGTTGCAAATCTACTGCCTCAGTTTTCCCAACAATGGAGACTGTATGTGCACACCACCATGCCTGTCTTTCAAGGTGGGCTAATTCAATGGTCAGAGAATCAAATATGGGTCTCCCATGTGTCTTCAGCCTTCCCAGTAGCAGTGTCTGCCAGCAATACTATGTCACAGGTACTGAAATATTTTTACAGACATAGTTCTGTAAGCAGTCAAGAAACTGCTTGACCTCTGAGAGACAAGAGGTGGAGCAAATCATTCTCCCTACCTGGGAAGTTATTTCTTCTCTTTGCTTAATTACAGAAGGGTCTCGCCATCAGACCTTGTCTTAGATATTCACTTACTCCAGAATGCTTTCCTAATCCTCAGGTCTGTGTTCAGGCTGAATTGTGATTATAGCTCTATTAGGTCATCGGAAAAGTCATGAAGAATTTTTCTGTTTTTCTATGCAAAAATGTGTCATGACTTTTCTGATGGCCCAATGGTTGTCACTATTTACCTTGGACTACCCACTCCATTAAACCATTTACCATGTCTGTCGGATTTACTACTTACATGTTCTTTCTCATGCTTGGCCTCAAATGGATATTTACTTCATAGTCACTGGGTAAATAAGTGAGGAAATGTATGGATACTTTAAATAAAACTGTTGGGAGAAAAAAGCATAAGGAGAATGATTTTAAAAACTTTTAATAAAAGTTAAACATGTAGAAAGTACTACTAAAAGCACTGGAGACATGTGAGATGTGGAAAAAGGACGGTGACCTCCAGTGTGCCTAGCTTAGATGTCTGAGCAGTAATAGGACTGTGAGGTAGAGCTTAGTTTCATCTCACACATAATCTCTTCTCTCTACAAAAGAGATTTTAGTTGAGGCATTTGGAGATTCCTTATTCATTCTAGAAAGGTGGCAATGGTTTTTCCATATATGTTTACTTCTGGTTGATTCCTAGGTTAGGAAGGTTATGAATAAGATCCAGGCACCAACTAAGTGACTCTTCTTGGGAGTAATTTATTATCATCCACAGTTCTGATGGAAAGAAGAGAGAATTTGAGAAGTTTAGATTGGATGCTAGGCAGGAAAACAGCCCAGAAAAATGGTCCCTGAACTTCTTCCCTATATTTAAATAACATATCTGAGAAAGGTGGAAACATTTTATTGAATAATTTCCTAGTATTAAATATTTCAAGTCTATGAAAGTCTATAGTGATGGCACTGTAGTGACAAAATAATCAACAGAAATTTTTCGTTCTACAAAACATGGGAACAGATAAACTACCCAGTTCCATGAAGTTAGTTAATGTGCCTGGAATGGAAGAAGTATATTCCATACAAAGATACCTGTTTTGGAATATGTATATTAAATGGATTACAGTGTAATGAGATACATTTAATTATTATAATAATCAAAATTCATTGTTTTAAGAAAGAAGAAAAATAAAATTCTAAGCCTTGTTTAAAGTCTTTATTCTCATTGAAAAAACATCTGCCTAATTCAGTAGCCAAATACTAGAGTATGAAAAAAAAATTCTTGGAGCTGAGATTCAAAACTTGAAATAATCAAATTCTTAATTTAGAATGGAATTATTATAACTAGTCATATTTTTCTGCACATTAGTCTAAGAAAATTTTGTATTTGGGTGATTTTTGTCTTGTGTACCCAACCACTTGGCAATTTAACCATTGAACACGCACCTGCTTCTCAGATTGGCAAAGCAACAATTACTGTGAAGAATCCGTTGTTTTGAATGGCTAATTGGTTACAGGTGCAATGAATTAACCATCTGCCTTAGTCAACGACTCAACTAAGAGGGAGGAAAAATCCTTTTCCTTTCTGTCACTTTAAGAATACATCAGTACTAGAATTAAGTGAGATGCTTCTAACTTGGCATTTGTGGATTCTGTGGTAGGTGGGGTGAGGTGAGTGGAAGAAAAGTCAGTTCAGTGGTTAATCAGAATAATATTATGGTGTCATGTCTGAGACTCTAGTTTACTAATATTTTAGTAATAATCAAATTATCTTTTGAATTAAACTCCCCCAATCTCAAAGTTATGTGTATATGTGAACATATATATGGAATATGTCTAGAAGAGTGTATCCAATGTAGCATTGGCTTAATATTGTATTTTCTAACTGTTCTTTCTTGGTTTAAATATAATTTTATTTTTTTCCTGAAGGATTATGACTTATTGATGTGACCATACTGAAAATAAAAGCTTTTATTAAATCAAGTGATTTCTAGTTGTTCAGCTAAGGTAAGTCATAATCTTTCTAAATAAGCAGCAGTCATTTTGTTTTCCTGAATGGTCAAAAGAAGCTAAAATGAAACTTGTTAACTAGGAGATTATAATTTGCATTTGTGGTTTGGGTCAAAATGGTGTTATGTTATTTTGGTCTGATTATACTTCTTTGCCTTCAGGTAAACATTTCAGTTTTCCTTCCCATACTTAACAGAATTCTTGTCATATATATTTTTAAATTCACTATGCCTGACTTTGAATAAGTCTTAAATATCTAATAGTTCCAGTTAACTTATCATGTTTCCTTCTTTTCTTATCTTTCAATTCTTCTTCTTTTTGGATTTTTGATGTAGGGCACGTGCACTAGCCTGAGAGAGACAGAGACAGTGAGAGGGGATGTGAGAAATCACCTCTGAGGGAATGGCCACACTGCAATCCCTTCTCCTTCATTCTCCTCTTGGGATTTTGGTCATGCACACACAGGCTTCTGGTGTGAATTTCAAACTGGGATTTGAACTGTAGTCAACCATGTGAAAGTCCACTGTGTTAACCACTACACCACCTGGCGGTCCCATGTTTCCATGTTTTAATGTGAGCAATGCTGCCTTAGTTGTCTTTCTGAGATTCACAGAATGCTATGATGGTTTCTATTAGAATTTTTTTTTTTTCCCAATAAGCCTCTCTGCCTCACTGACTCACATTTATCTTGGAGAATTAATAAAATAAAAATTAATTTTTCTTTATAAAGTGGTGTGGAACCTCTCAAAGTGCATACATCCAGTAACAGAATTCCTTTCCAGTTGGTTTTGTAAAATATCTTGGAGCTTAACTGTATTGGTTAAACAAATTAATAATTTTTTTCTTCTAAAATTATTTTAGCAAAACATGATTATTTGTGCCTTTGTCATGGTCTTAACAAGACTACACTAACTCTTTCTATCACTGGTAATAACCATCAAAGTAGTCAAGTAGTGAGGGCTCTTCTATACATTTTAGATATTAAGAATAGTGATATGAATGAGAACTTTAGTTATTATTTTTTATTTTCCAAATGTGTTCTACTTATTTTATAAAATATCCTCTATTATAAAAGAATTATTTAGACAAATTATATTTTCATATTAGCTTTTTTTTTTTCAAATTACACCTCAAATAAAAGAATTTTATTAAATGTGGTACAACGTAGTTTCAAGTTTCTGTATCTAGTCAAAATGCCATAAAATGAGATGTCTTTCAATAGAATGCCATTACAATTTCTTTTCCACATTTAGGAAAATAAATAAATCTATGAATTTTAGATTCTGTTTGTGCATATAAACATATATATATCTTTATTTGCAACTAAAGTCTTTACATAATAACAATACATGTTTCTGACAAAAGCTCATTCATTTCAAACACTATTATTCATTAAAAATTTCCACTAGATAAAAAAATTCAGTTCAAGAGTTTCTTAATATCATTGTAAAAACCTATGGTTTATATAAATCTAATAAATTGCTCTACAAATAATTTGAAGTATTAAAGTAGTAATTATCACTACAGAAGTAATATTCTCTCACTTTCACACATTTCTTTTTGTTTCTCACTCAAAAAGTTATTAAAGTTATAAGTGAAATTTGTTAAATAGTAACATTATTTCCTCCCTGTTCTTGAATGCACACAAATGTCCATCTTGATATTCTCTTAACAGAATAAGGGTCCTTTGCGGTGTATCTGCACTATATTCCGCCATTTCATTCTTTTAGTGATGCTCATTCTTCAGTGTTCATTGGTGTCAGTGAAAATCCTTTCCTTACTCAAACTTGTCTACAATGTTTCCTCATAGTAGAGTTGAAGAATGTATTTTAAACACATGTGCTATTGTCGGAATTGGATTTAGAATTCCTTATCTATACTACTAATGTTTTGAAACATTTTAAAGCAGCTGAATACCTTTAAATGCAGATGAAGTTAGAATAGAAAAACAGACTACTACTCCAATCAATACAAAAAAATCAAGTGCCCACCAACTTTGTTTGTTTGTTTCTTGTCATGTTCTGGGGAAACTTAATGTTATGGCAAAAGAGTATGGGAGTTACTACTTTTATTTCAACTTCATATTTTTCCTGCCAGGAAACAGAGGCATTGAGAAATTATTTAGCTTATTTAAAGGCAACCAGGGAGTTAATAATAGAATCAGAAGGAAAACTAAACTTTCTCGAATGCCAATCTAAACTGATCCTTCCACTGTTAAAAACTGAATTTTAGTATTAGAATAATCCAGATGACTTTCTTTCAATGAATTGCAGTGCCCTGAATCACTTAGTTCATTTGACCTAACACTATGCAGATGGAGACACTGTGCCAGGCTCTCTCTAGGGGTCCGCTTCTCTCAGCTACGATCAACTTAAAGCCCAGAATGCAGGACTTTTTAGTCTCTACAGTTGACTTTGCCACACATTAAGCAGGACCACTAGCTGACTCCAGGCTACTGATGATTTCATTAAATCTTCCCCAATCTATTTATTTACACAATTTCAACAGGGAAAAGTGCATTGAAATGAAACATCTCATTTCCAGTACTGTCCTGAGGCAAAAAGAGACAATGATACACATCTCCAATTTACACTAGATGAAACTAGCCACATATCAAATCGGGAAAGTCACATTTGAGTTTAAAACCACATTACCCTTAAAGGAGACATTTCCTCTATGTTTATCTGTGCACAGATTCAGTTGATGGCACTGAAAACTGTGTGTACAAACCAAAGGACATTTTTCTAAAGAAACTTTAAAACTAACAAATTAACTCAAACATTGCCTCAGAGCTTTCCCTTCTACTGTTTTTCCAGTAGTGGTAATCTCTGTGGTAATGGAGTGGCAAACAAACAAACACATGTATAACTGAATGACCTTCATGTCATATTGATCAAGTTTACGTGCTTTCATTCTAAAGCACAATAGTAAAAAAAGGTAGTCAAGCAAGGTTTCACTTGAAAAAAAAATTAAATAAAGGATTATCTGGTGATGTAGTGGTTAGGGTGGCTGGATCCCATGTGGCCAACTTCATGGTTCGAGTTCTGGATCTGGTGGCTTGAAAAACCTCTGCGTGCATTTATGCCAGAAAACCCAAGAGGAGAATCTAGGAGAAGGGATTGCAGCATGGACATCTCACCTTGGGGGTATTTTCGCACTTCCTCTCTCTCTCTGTCTCTCTCAAGAGAGTGTACCCACCACATGGTAACAAAGAAAAAGAAAAAAAAATGTAAAAACTTATTCCAGGGCACAGAAGTCATTGAATCCAGTTAAGAAACAGTTAAGAGGCCAGCAGGCAGCATTGTGGTTAAGGCACTGGATTCTCAGATGGCCCACCACAGTTCAAATCCCTGACCTGGTGTCTCACTTTCTCATTTTCTCTCTCTCTCTCTGGTGCATGTGCCCTATAGCAAATTTTAAAAATAATAATAAATAAAATTAAATAGATAATTCTTTAAATTAAAAAGAAGCAGTTAAGACAAGTTTGTGGTTTGGAATTATAGCTTTGGTTTTGTGATGAATGCTCTACCAATTATTTATAAATGAACTTGAGCTTTTTTTTTATAATCATGAAGCATGATGACTGAATGGATGAGCTCCACATATTTTATAGTGTGTCACACAGCACTTAGCATGCTCCAAGTAGTTTTAAATATTGAATTATTAACAACAGATCAACATTTTAAAAGAAGGCTTCACAAGATATATAATTAGATTTCATAATTGAGTTTTAGCTATCATGTGTTTCTATGAAAGTTCAGGGGCTGAGATTATACTTCTGTTTCCTTGCTAGCTGCTAGAGCCCCCGCCCCCATATCCTCATCTTATTTCCAGATTTCCAAATCAGCTTTAATTATTCAAGACTTATTGTAAATGATTTATTTAAGACTTACTGTAAATTTCAAATATTAGCTTAGTTTCTTAGTTTCCATGTTCTTCATGTCTGACCAAAGTTTCATATGAGAAATCCATTTCTTATTTATCATGTACAATGAGACTAAGATGTCTTTGCTATGCAGTGTTCTTGTAGTTAGCAGCATGCTCTTTTATATCTCATTGGAAATATTTATGCTCTGGAACATTATTTTTTGAATTGTTAAATATAAATCATTTATACTGCCATTCTTTATGGGAGAAGCGTATGCTGAATTTTAATAGTGTCTTGGTTTTGTGCATGCATGCGTACAAACCATGAAAAAGCTAATGAAGTGTTTCCATCAACTGTAAGTTGACTATATAATATTATATCTTCTATCTATCTATCTAAAATAATTATATAATTATCAAGTGAAGGATGTTATTAAACCCCCAAATGGTATTCATGTAGATAATACCGAGATTGAGATTTAGAGATCAACTACACAACTTCAGTAGGAATCAGACTTAAAATCCTCCAGAGCTTGCAGCTAGACTTCACTGTGGGCCTTAAGAATCAAACTTCTCAGGGATGGGTAAAGATTTTCAGGATTTCGAATGAGCTGTCCAGGTGACTCTGACAGTAACATTGATCTAGAAAGATTGCCTATAAGAAAAGGCGGAGAGCAATGCTGTCGTTGTTGTTTACTCCTGGACACTTCCACATTTTTCCTCTTTGGAAATCATCTCCGTTTATGGATTTTTGATATAAGGTTGTAAGGTCTAAAGGAAGATAATGGAATTGGCTTTGTTTCTCTCTACTTACTTACTTTTGGGGATAGGTCATTAATAACATTGACAGTATTTCCAACCAAAGAACCATCTAGTATCTCTCAGGAAAATAGTTTGAAGCCAAGAAGTGTCTTTACTAAAGTATGTTGATGTATAATAAAGTTGTAATACTAGCCCCTGAAGTAATTTATATGATATTTTGAATTCCTCAAATTTATTGCAAATAAAAGTGCTTATCTTCCCAGCTATATGGGCCTTCCATAGAGCTCTCAGCTTCCCATATAGGTTCCAGCTCTCAGTTTTTTGAGTGGGGATACTACTGTGTACTACCATGGCTAAGTTTTTAACTATATACCAAACTTTTATTTTTATTATTATTTTATTTATTTGTTTATTGTAGAGGCTTTTGCTTTAGGGTACATGCGCTCACCAGAGAGAGAGAGAGAGAGAGATAGAGAGAGAGAGAGAGAGAGACAGTGAGTGGGAAAGCAAGAAATCACTCCCCCCACCCCCTATGGAGGATGACCATGTCATAATCCCTTCTTCTCTATTCTCTTCTCTGAATTTCGGGCACACATACACATGTCCCTAGTGTGAGTTGTAAGCCAGTGGGTCCAAGACTCAGCAGTCAGCCATATGGGAATCCAGCAATGTAACTGCTACGCCATCTGCTGGCCCCCATATCAAACTTCTAAATATGACCTGGAAAGCAATACATGATTAGGGCCCTGAGGTGTCCTTGAGGTCCTTTTCCTCTGCTCAAGTAGCTCAGCCTTCCTGACCTCCTTGTCTTTCAAGGACACACAGTTCTTACTTTTTTCTTTTCTCTTCTTTTCTTTTCTTTTTCTTTTCTTTTCTTTTCTTTTCTTTTCTTTCTTTTCTTTTCTTTTGAAGAGGTTTTTGCTATGGGGTGCGGGCACTCGCCAGAAAGATAGAGACAGAGAGACAGAGAGACAGAAAGAGAAAAATCACCCTGTAGAGGGGATGACCATGCCACAATCCCTTCTCCTCCATTCCCCTCTAGGGATTTTGGGCACACACGCACACACACCAGTATGAGTTTAAGCCTCCAGGTCTGGGATTCGAACTGAGGTAGACTACGTGGGAGTCTAGCGATGTAACCATTACACCATCTGCTGGTCCCAGATCTTGCTCTTTTCACAGAAGCTTGCACTTGCAGATCCTCTGTCCTGAATATTCTTTGCCCACTCACATCTTCTTGGGGCTCACTCTTTTAAGCCTCAGCTATCAATTTTCAAAAATATACTACTAGACCAGCCCATTTAAAATAGCACTCATATATAATTTTTTTTAAGAAAATGTTTATTTCTTTCTTATTTTCTTTCTTACATGAGTCAAAGAAAGAGAATAACAGAAAGACAGAGGTTCCTAGTAGGGCTTTCATGCCACCATCACTCCCAGCCTGAACCAGTCCCACATCATGGGCATATGTGTGGCCAATGAATTAAGAGATCTCTAGATACAAGCTTGGAACCTTCCCATGTGGTCAGCCTTGCAGAGTATTTTCACATGCCTGGTCACTGTCTGGTCCGCACAAATCATTCTTTATTCCCATTACTCTGGGACACTTGTTATGAACTGACATTATTTTTATTATGTTTTGCATTTTGTTTCCTGCTGTTTTACCTATACCTGAAAAATAAGAGGTGCTCAAGTGATATGAAAATAAATGAATTACTGAGAGTTATAGGAACAAATGTGGGACCTGTCAGAGAGGCCACTCAGGAGAACACAAAGAATGTGCTCCATAGAGGTGGATCAAAAGACACTAAGTGGGAAGTGGGGAAAAATAAAGTTGTTTTGTATTAATGCGTTAGATTATAGTTCTTTCAATTTATTAAATACCTATATACAAAATATCCATTTAAAATTAGAGTAGTGCATTTTGCTAGTAATTTGACAGTTAAGATTCATTGGTTAGTACTTACTCTTTTTTTTTTTTTTCTTGAGAGGTTTTCGCTATAGGGTGCGTGTGCTTGCCAGACAGAGAGAGACAGAGAGACAGAAAGCGAGAAATCACCCTCCAGGGGGGATGGCCACACCTCAATCCCTTCTCTTCCATTCTCCTCTTGAGATCTTGGGCATGCACGCACACGCGCCCGGCGTGAGTTTTAAGCCACCAGGTCCAGGACGCAAACCACAGTCGACTACGTGGGAGTCCAGCGACATAGCCATTACACTAACTGCTGGTTCCCAGTACTTACTCTTTTTAAGAAAAATTTGCTGTAGGGCACATGCCCTCGACAGAAAGAGACATACAGCAATAGAGAGAGGAAAAGTGAGAAAGCAACCCCCAGGGGGATGGCCACACCACAATTCCTTCTCCTCCCTCTCCTCTAGGGATTTGTGCACACATGCACAAGTTGCCAGGTCTGAGGCTTAAACCATGCAATCTGCCATGTTAGATCCAGCTACCTTAACTACTAAACTACTGGCCCACCCTAGCCTTTACCCTTAAGTAGAATAAATATGGTTTTTATTTATTCTATTTGTTTCTCTATCTGTGCTCCTACAACGTTTTAGATCTTCTGCTATTGTTAGCATTTCTTGGATTTTGTCATAATTATTTGTTGATGTCTTGTCTTTTCCTTTAGACTGTGTAGCCTCAAAGGGCAGCTTTTCTTACTTTGTTTTCTTAATTCATGTAAGCTCAGAACTTAATTCAATGCTTCACATAATAGGTACAAAAAGCAATGCATGTCAAATTTATTTTTAATCAGTATTAACTCAGTAATTCATTTGAACATAAACAGTATGTACTATAAGATTATGAAGACTGATAACCTTATAACTGATAATCTGTGAGCTGGGGATTTTTCATCGAGGCAAATTATTCTTCAAACATAAAGGCTACAAAAATAAAAGTTGCAAGAATTTTGGGAATATTGTTTTTACAATCCAGTTTTGAATAAAGGACTAGAATGCTCCAATCAATCAGATATTTTAGCAACCACCCCAAAAGAAAATAAAACAAAACAAAAACCTGTCACTAAGCATTGCATATATTTAATTCAAAACCTAAGAAAAAAAATTGTGTGGAAAAAAAGGAATTTTTAAAATGAAATGAGGGCCAGCAGGTGGTGTGGGGGTCAAGGTGCTTGACTTCCATGTGGCCGACTGTGGTTTGAAAAAGCACACTGGGTGCTTGTGAATGCATCCCCAAAATCCTCAGAGGAGAATGGAGAAGGGATTGTGGCATGGCCACAATACAAAACACACACACACACACACTCACACCCCATTAGTTCCTTTTCATTGAAGAACTCTAACGCAATGTTGGGAAGAAACATAATAAATGCTCTCACTTCTTAGAGATATATTTTTTATTTTTTTTGTTTTGAAACGTGAAAATATTATCAATTCAAAACATAAAATGCACACAAGACAGTCATAGTTGACTCAGAAATTAATTTAATTTAATTAATCTCATTAAAATTGCTCAAAGTTTTATCATGCTAGAGTCATTTAAATTTAGAAAGTATTGATTCCCAAAGCATATATTTTTAATTGTGTTAACATATTTAGATAGTGACTAGGCCATGAAAGAGTTATTTAGTATATAATAATCCATTTTATTGACACAAGTCTTTAAGTTTCACAAGGTTCTTCCACGTGTACTATCTCATGTATTTATTTGACTTTTGAAATAAATAATACAGAACAAGTAAATAAAATCGAGTCTTAGAAAAGTAAAAGGACTTCCTTCTTAATGTGGAAGTGGCAAAGGAGATAAGAAAATCAAATGTCTTGTGCTTTCTAATTCAACAATGGCCTCCATATTTTATAGTTCGTATGAAAATATGGACTGATCTTTATGGTAACTCATCCTTAGATAATAAATTCTACACTAAGTTGTTTTCTTGAGAGAGAAGATTATAGTGTAGTTACCTATTGTCTAGAAATAGACTGAACAACATTTCTGTGTGGTCTGAGAAGGTAACAGTGACAGAGTAATAGTTTTTAGATGGAAGGGACTAGATTTGAACCAATCAAGTAGATCTATAATATGTTCACCATCCCTAAGAACCACTCAGCCCTTAATAATAAAGTAAGCGCTTCTTCTGTTGATTTCCTTCAATTGCAAAGAGCTTCCAGACAAACTTTTAAAGAAACTATGACCGGTGTGTTTTACACCGCTAGCTTCCTTAGGGAGGATCATCACTTCAAGGACAGGCAGCCACAGAATCATAATGCAGATTCTTATGTGCAAGCCTTGCTTGTATTTATGAATATAGTAAGTGATTGTTACTACTTTTATATTTTCAAGGTATGTGTTAAATCACTAGACACATTTAAATTAATATGCACTATAATTTAATTTAGGTATTGATACTAAAATAATATATCTTTAATGTAGATTTTAACATTTTTTAAGATTTTTGTACTAGTATACATGCACTCACTGGAGAAAGACAGAGAGGGAAAATTAGAAATCACCCCCCAGAGAAGATAGCCACACTACAATCCCTTCTTCTCCATTTTCCTCTGAGATTTTGGACATGCTGCACACATGATCAGCATGATTTTCAAGCCACTGGGTCCAGGACTGGGGGGGGGGAGAGGTTTTTCGCTATAGGGTGCGTTCGCCAGACAGACAGAGAGAGACATAGAGACAGAAAGTGAGAAATCACCCCCCATGCACGCCGCATCCCTTCTCCTCCATTCTCCTCTCGGGATGGGCAGCACGCGCCCGGCGTGAGTTTTTCCGGGACGCGAAGTCGACTACGTGGGGTCCAGCGACATAGCCATTACGCTAACTGCTTGGGTCCAGGACTTCACAGTTGGCCATGTGGGAGTCGAGCACCTTGACCACTGTACCACCTAATGGCCCCTAGATTTTAATATTTTGGCATATCAAATACCTCTTGTTTTTCTCTCCTACAATACTCTGTCAATTATTCCCATTCTTTGGTCTAACCACTGGAAAAATAAAAAGTCATTTAAGTTGATCTTCCAGCTATTATTTAAATTAATGCTATCAATTCCTAATTAGTGTTGAATATAACTAAAGAAATTCAACAAAAACAAAATACTATCAAGAACTCAACAAAAACAATATACTCTTTATTATTATTATTATTTTTTTTTTTAGCGAGATTTTGGCTAGAGGGTATGTGTGCTTGCCAGAGAGACAGAAGGCGAGACATCGCTCCCCAGGGGGATGGTCATGTTGCAGTCCCTTCTCCTCCATTTTTCTCTTGGGATTTTGGGCATGTAGGCACAAGTGCCCGGCATGAGTTTTATGTTGCTGGATCTGGGACTCAAACTTCAGTCAACTATGTGGGAGTCCAGTAATGTAACTATTACACCATCTGCTAGTCCCAAAACAATATATTCTTAATAACTTGGGCCCAAATACTGAATTGATATGTTGAGTAAGTATGTGGATGAACAAAACAAATACTCTAAGCCTGTGAAGTTTTTAATAGTTTAGGGAAAAAACAAATAAATAAACTGGGCAATATGTGAATAAATAGCCATACACCACTACAATTAGCATCAAGTGTCCTGCAGGAAAAAATCTTATAGGCTATAGTTAATAGCTGAGAGGAAATTGTACTGACTCCTGGTTGGTGGATAATTAAGCATAAACCAGACCATGAGGAACAGGAGACAAAAATCTAGGTAATGCTTCAGTTTCCACTACAGTCCTAACATGGAGAGAGCTCTGTTTAATTAAAGAGCCAAAACAAACATAAACATTTCCTATGGTAGAAATTCAGTGAGTTGAAAGAAATGCTTCTTTTCTAAAATTATTTAGTACTTCCACATGCACTCTGAAATGCAATCTGCAATGCATTCCTTTTAGCAGATTATCAGGACTTTATTGAGTTAGATTATATTCTAATGCAATTAGGAAATCACTAAGCAGTTCTAAGAAGGATTGTGGCATGATTAAATTTGTATTTCTAAAATACTCTCTCTGGCTGCTTTAGTGGAAAATAACTCCAGAGGACTGAACACCAAGTGAGTGGTTATTGCATTATGAGTTCAGATGAAAGAGCATTTGACTAGAATGCTATATTAGATGAGTGTTTTGCAACAGAAATTTTGTGATACAACCACCACAAATGTCAATAATCTATTTTTTCACTCTCAAGTGTGCTGGTAGACTTGGGCTTGCCTTGAGCATGGGTGCAGGGTCGTGTCATGTATCACCTTTTTCTCAAGGGATGAACAGCTTCTACATATGCTGTTTTCAAGGCAGAAGGTCACAGGTACTAAAGACTAGGCTGGATTATGTAAGTATAATAAAGCCCCTACCAGCTGGGACATGTTATATCTACTTATCTTGCATTTGCTAAAGCAAATCACATGACCAAGCACAACATTGGGTGGCAAAATATAGCTTAGCTACTCTAGTGTCACATGACAAAATCACAGTGAAAAACGTAGATGTATAATTCTATAACAGTGAATGAAGAATATAATCTAACACTGCTTATCATGATAGTTGAGACACGTGATATAGTTTAGAAGTAGCATTAAATTAGATATGAGAATGGAAGAGGGAGCTATACCTTTAATATTTTGGGAATAAAAATTAGGTAGAAGTAAGTGATATTTACTGATAGAAACTTGAGTACAAAAGTCAAGGATAAGAAAAACAATCTTTCCCCCCTTCCTTCCTTCCTTCCTTCCTTCCTTTCTTCCTTTCTTTCTTTCTCTTCCTTTCTTTGTTTCTTTCTTCTTTCTTCCTTCCTTTCAATCTTCTTTCCTTTCTTTCTTTCTTTCCTCTTATTTATTTATTTATTTATTTATTTATTTATTTATTTATTTATTTTATTTTGCCAAAGGGCACATGCATGCCGTGGAGAGAGAGGAGAAAGATAGAGAAGGAGAAAAGCGAAAAGCACCCCTCTTGGGAAATGGTCACACCACAACCCTTTATTCATTTCTTTCTCTCTTTGAAAATTAGGAATGCATGCACATGTACCCAGTGTGTTTTTCAAGCTGCCAGGTCTGGGACCTGAACCTCAGATTAGGTCATGTGGGATCCAGTTTATGTAACCGCCAGGTCACAGGCTGACCCAGACAAACAATATTTCTATTTGAGATATGTCGCAGAACTAGATAAATGATCCAGAAGTAGACAATAGTCATGTTCACAGTAAAAAGTGTGGTTAGGGGAAGATTTATGAGTTGCTGATTTGTCATTGGTACGAGATCACCTAAGAAGGGAACCTGGAGTTAGAAGTTGGCCTTGTCTTGAAACTTGAGAAGCCCAAGCACTTAGAGAATGTGAAGAAGAAATGTCCAGGAAAGGAGGCTGATGTGAAGACAGCGAAATAGAGAAAAAGAAGGGAAATGTCACAAAGTAAACAAAGAAAAAGGCCTTCAAAATGGAGGTAGGGACCAGCAGTTAGCGTAATGGCTATGTCACTGAACTCCCATGTAGTCGACTGCGGTTTGAGTCTCGGACCCAGTGGCTTAAACTCACGCCTGGTGCGTGTACGTGCGTGCCCAAGATCCTGAGAGGAGAATGGAGGAGAAGGGAGGAGAAGGGATTGCGGCATGGCCATCCCTCCTGAAGGGTAATTTCTCACTTTCTGTCTCTCTGTCTCTCTCGCGAGCACACAAGCCCTGTAGAAAAAAAAAAAAAAAAGGATGGAGGTAATACTCAGTGATAATGAATTTTATTGAAATAGCTGATGAGAGCTGTAGAGGGCATGGTGAATTTGGCAACAAGAAACCTGTTACTGACTGCAGCAAAGTAGTTCCTTTTACCTACTGGTTTAAGAAAGCCCAGATTGACAGGTTGAAGAATGAAATTTCTCCTGCATTGTTCATCTGCTCAGGGGAAATAGGAAGAAACATAATTAAAGAATCATCCAGGCTTGGGCGTTTTACCTGGGTCAGTGAAGTAGAAGAAATTGACCAGGAAACTAAAGGTATTCTCAAAACTCATTGTATAGAAAGGAACCTTATAAACCAAGCTAAATGAGGAAAGTCAAAATAAAAGAATGATGAGTAGTGAGAAAGTGATAGAGTTACTGAATTTGAGTAAGGACTAGGTAATGGTGGTTCTAGAGTAAGGAGACTGGAAAGAGAAAAAGTGATGAACAAAACACAGATGTTTTGTCATGACTTGTGATTTCAAAGGTAATACAGCTTCTGGTAAAGACAACAGGTGGCTGAGGTAAAGCAAAAAAATAAAATGTTTTTGAAAGAGACATTTCAAGAATCTGATAGTTCATCCAGACCCTTGTGGAAATTGAAATAATGGAGACTAGGGACATGAGTTAATGAGTTAGATGAAAGCAAATAAGTGTAAATCAGGATTTCAAGATTTTGGTTAATAAAGGGGAATGGCCAAAAGTTTGATAAGTGACAACAAAGAGAAAAAGGATAATGGACTTAACAGCAATATGGCACAAAACTCAAGTGTCTAGTCCTCCCTCTGTCCCTCGCTTCTTGCCTCTTTCTTACTCCCTTATTTTCTTTTTTCTTCTCTTTCTTCTTTCTTGTCCTTCTCCGTCCTGCCCCCTCCCCTTTTTCTTTTTCTTTTCTTCTTTCATTTGAATAAGGAGTTGTAAAATTGTAGAAGCATCAATGAGAAAAATAGAAAATATGGGTCCATCCTCTGATCCTCCAAGGTATGTTAACAGTAGAAGGATGAATGCCTAACAAGAGACTTCAGAATAGGATGCATATTGGGATCAGCAGTTAGCGTAATGGCTATGTCGCTGAACTCCCATGTAGTCGATCGCAGTTCGAGTCCCGGACCCAGTAGCTTAAAATTCATGCCAGGCACATGTGTGTGCGTTCTCAAAATCCCGAGCGGAGAATGGAGAAGGGATTGCAGTGTGACCATCCCCCCTGGGGGGGTGATTTCTTGCTTTATGTCTCTCTCTGTCTGTCTGGCAAGCGCACGTGCCCTGTAGCAAAAACTACCCCCCCCCCCTCAAAAATAAGAATAGGATGCATATTCATATTCAGGAACCAGGTAATCCACCCATAGTTTGGGAAGTCAACCCATAGTGCAAGGAAGGATTTTGGAGGATTGAGATTTGGATAAAATGAAAAAATTAAGTTAAAGAGAAACATAAATGTTTCTTTTTTTTATGTTCCCAACTTTTAAAATAAATATCAAAAAAATTTTAAAATGTGATTGTTAAAATAGTATAACATAAGAGAATTGTAAATTAAAAAATATTTTATTAACACTTTTTATTTATTTATATGCATATTTCCCTCCTTATTAGATTATTGTAATAAGTCAAATGATACAGATATTTATAAAAAATATTAATACCATTTATCTCTCCCATTCTCATTTTAGCCCTTAATGGCAATGAGTGCTAATTTTTTAATTCATATATTTTTTATGTATTCTTACCTATATGGTTATTTATATTGTTGCTAATATTTTTCAGATAATCTTGCTTTATTCATATGACATATATGTTGGAACATCCTTCTAATAAAATAACAAAGGTTTATCTTGCTGTTTGTGATAGCTGTATAATGCTACTGTTAACGGATGGAAAAGTGTTGAGCTGCATTGTGAAATCCTTGGTTCTTTTGGGTCCAGATCACTAAAATTAGAGATCTGTCCCTAGGCACAAAATGAAATTGCAACCACGAATGAAGCAGATAGAAAAGAAAGTTTAATAGAAAAGAAAGGAAAGGAAAGAAAGGAAGTACACCCAAAACTTTGTTGGGCGGGTGGATTGCCAAGTGGCAATCGCGCCTGGTACTGGTCAACCGTTATTCTTATTACTAGAGGTCATGAATATTCATTAGTGGGCGGCCCCTTACGCTGCCTGTGTTCTTCCTTTAAATTTGAATCCATACGTTCTCTCCTGCACCTGCGCACCTTCCTCACAGGTAAAGTGAGGAATTTGATCACTTAATTGCGTACGCCCAGTGCGATTCAGGTTGCCCCAATTAGATTGCCCAATTAGTCTATCGTATTAATGACCAAAATGCTTGCTTGGGTCCTTTGATAAGAGAAAAATCTACGAACTATCCCTGTATGCGTCCCTCAAGCCTCAAGGAATTAATATGGCAAATTACCTTGCCCTCCTGGCACCCGGGGTTAAGTGAGCCTTTCGCTTTTCTCTTAGGGCTGCCCGCTCATGGCTAACTAACTGCCTACCACACTACCTTATATGTATGTACAAAAAAAAAAAAAAAAAATTAGGTTAGGCCAACCAGTTCAAGGAGGATAAGGCAGCTGGATCCCACAAGGCCAACTGCAAGGTTTGAGACCTAAACACAGTGACTTGGAAAACATACCAAGTGTATGTATGTGTGTATATATATATATATATATATATATATATATATATATATATATACCCCAAATCCCAGGAGGAGAATGGAGAAGGGACTGTGGCATGTCCATTGTCCCTAGGGTGGGGTGACTTTTCATTGTCCCTCTCTCTTTCCTTCTCTTTCTCTGCACAGCAAGCAATACACATGCCATATACCAAATAATATTATTATGAACAATAATTCAAGAATTTATTTTTTTGTAGAGATTTTTGCCTTAGGGCACATTGCTGGGACCATGCAGTTAACACAAGCTGAGTATGAAAGAACTGCCCCCAGACCTAAAGAGCAAGGACTCAGCTGAGGAGAACTGTTTGCAAGGTCAACAGTTTTACGAGTTCTGGACCTCACGTATTGTGTCGCTGTACTGTCCTGCACTCAATTTCTCTGCCATGGGCCTTATTGCCATACCCCGGTACCCCATAAGGGTACCCCCAGCCTTACTATAACTTTTGCAATAATCTTGAAGGGATGCGGATCCACTAAGGCGGCAGCTGCCTAAGGCGGCTGCGAACAGGAGTTACTCCCATTAGACTCACCCCACCCTCTTGGAAAATGTCAATAAGGAATGCTACATTCACTTCTCCTACTGGGGATTACATAGATAAGCATTAGGAAGGTTTAGGTTAAAGCTAGTAATGGGCGAAAGGATCTCAGTAGCTGGGAGGGGCTCAGGGACTCATCCACGAGGTGCTGTTACCCAAAGACCATGAGCCACCCTTACTCTCAGGACAAGGGAAGATTGCCATTTCCCAAGCCACAGTCATTGTATAGAACAGCATGTAAAGGGTCTCAAGTACACAGTAACCTTCAGGTCAGTCATTTAGCTACTCACAAGACCACATTCCTTTCCCATGTAGACTCACCCTCTTAGCTGTAGACTACCCCAGAGATAACATAGGTATTTCACTTTAGTATATACTGACCTTGTCTTTACTAAGCCAGACAGGATTTATTTCTAGGCTCCTGTAATTGCTGCCACACTAGCCTGAAGCTGAAGTTCTCAAAAAACTGACCTGAGGCCAATCTGGGACTAAAGTGATCAAGCTGGTCTGGGACTAAGGTTATTAAGATTCCTGGAAACCCTCTCATCCAAAGACCCTCCCCAGTAATCAAGATCAAAGAAGAGAATGCACCCGAAAAATGGACTCCCTCGTTCTAAGAATTATGACTGTTTATACCTAAACAAAACAGATGTCATGTTTTATGATTATTGTTCCTATACTTTGAATGCTTTACCTTTTGGAGTAAAATATTTCACTTATTTCCCCTCACCCATCCTACTGCTATAAAACTTCTATAATAAATACGCATGACTCCTGGCCATCAGGGCTGCAGTCCTGAGTTTACTCTGGCTGTAGTTGGCTGAGAACATGCTAAAAAGCATGAGGTCTTAGTCTGATTCTGTTCACCCGCGTAGCCTTCCTGTGCACCCACCCTGGCTGGGCCACGGCTCCCAGCAGCACATGCACACACCAGAGAGAGAGAGACAGAGACTATGAGAAGGAAAGTGAGAAATCACCCCCAAGGGGGATGACCATGACACAATCCTTTCTCCTTCATTCTCTTCCAGGGATCTTGGGCATGTATGCACACACATCCAGCATGATTTTCTTTTATAAAGAGAGATTTTTTGCTATGCGGTGCATATGCTTGCTCGAGAGACAGGGAGAGACAGAGAGGACCACACCACAATCCCTTCTCCTCCATTCTCCTCTCAGGATTTTGGGTAAGCATGCACCCATGCCTGGCATGTGTTCCAAGCCACCAGGTCTGGGACTTAAACTGACCAACTAAGTAGGTATCCAGTGACTCAGCCATTATGCCATCTGGTGGTCCCTTCCCAAGCGTGATTTTCAAGACACCAGGTTTGGGAGTCAAACTGCAGTTGGCCATATGGGAGTCCAGCTACATAACTACTATGCCATCTGCTGGGTCCCAAGCATTTTCTTAATAAACAGACCTGTGTCAAGAATTAGTACTTTTAAAATTTATTATTGTTTTTATTGTTTATATTGTTCACCATTGCAAATCGTATTTTCATATGTGCTTTCATTAATTTTTTAATTTAATTTTTTAATTGCCAGAGGGTCTGTACACTCAATAGACAGAGACACAGAGACAGAGAGAGAGGAAGAAAGATCCCCCAATGGGGGATAGTCATGCCAAAATTCCTTTTCCTCTAGTTCTCCATTCTGTTGGGATTCTGAGCACATGTGCATGAACACAAATGCACCTCTGTTTCTGAAACTGCCAAGGGCAGCAGTTGAACCACTGTCTGCCATGTGGGATCCAGCTTCCTTAACCACTAGACTATGGGACTGGCCCTTCATAAATGCTTTATTCCTAAATCCTTAGATGATGGAACTTTAATGATTGTGTGATGTATTTCCAAAACTAAAAATGCGTCTTCATGGATGAGGTGGTGATGTAATGGTAACACAACTGAGCCCACATTAGAGAGGTTGTAGGTTCATGTCCTAAGACCTCCCTAAACATGGTGGGTACATGCACATGTCTGAGATCTGAAGCTGCTGAGATGGAGGATAGATGTGGTATGTGAGCCCTGTTGGGGGTACCTGTTTCCCTCTCTCTCTCTTGGAGCAAATGAATAAGTAAATTTAAAAATAAGATAAACTATAATTCGTGTTTTGAAGGTGAAAATGATATTTTCTTATTTTAATAAACATTGCTAGATTATTTAATCTGAAAGTTTGAAACAATTCACATTGTCACCAAAATTAATTAACAAATGTATTTATTCTTACTATACAAATAGTAGAAGGGAAAAAGCATATTGTCTGCTAAGGTTTTTTTTTCAGAGAAAGGAATAATTAAGCAGAAATCTAATAGATAAGTACAAATTAGCCAGATGAAGGAGAGCTAGGATGGCAAGACCCTTCCAAGTAGTGGGAAAATTAAATGTACAGGCCCACAAGAACTAGAGAACTTGGCTAGCGCCTAGCGTAAGTAGGCCCATATCCTATAGTGAACAGCATTTGACCTTTAAAGCCTAGTTAAGGAACACTAAACAATAGCAATAAAAACAATTGGGAGGATTTATTCAGGAGAGTGACATGACAAGTTTTGTATTTTAGCAGGACCTTTGGGTTTGTGCAATGCAGAACTGTGAGGAAGCTATTAAAGCGACTCGAGTGAGATGCTAGACCCTTGGGATAAGGTAGTAAGAGAGAGACAGAAAGAAGTAATTGGGCTGGTAAACTGAAAAGGCCTTTGTATTTAATTGATGAACCAAATGAAGTAGGAAGAGGAACTTGAAGATCGTTCCCAGGTTTCCCATGGAAACAATTGAGTGGTTCTGTTAGTTAACTAGACTGTGCTCTGGCACATAACCAGGAACCAAATTTCCAGGGAGAAATGGGTTTAATTTCAGACAGGCTGAATTTGAACACCTGCCAAATACCCCGGTAGAGCTGTCTAATTATCAGCTGGGTAGATGTGTCCGAGTGCAGGAAGGCGTCTGAGTTGAAGACTAAGGTTTTCCTTCTTTTGACTCCTTCTTTAAGGATAAATTCCCAAAGTGGACCAAATGTTAATCGTATTTTTGTGGCTTATGGTATTCATTGCAATGATTTTCACTGAAACCTTGTCATTTAAATTCCAACTGGCAATATACAACTTAACTTTTTCATCTCATAATTGTTATCACTGACTAATGTTACTCATATATTTTCCTCTTTGAATAAATGAATAAACACACATTTGTGTTAATTTCCTCATCTTTAGTTTACAAGGTAAATATGGTACGTTCAATTAGTCTTATTTCCTGTTGGATGAATTGGTAAGTCCTGTCTTTTTTCTGGTTACCACTTGTGCAGTTGTCTGTACGTGTGAGTTCATTCATTAAGTAATCATTTGTTGTGGGTCTGTCATCACGCATTAGGCAGTTACATGATCATTTAAAACACAGGATAAAAAAATGTATGAGACTATGCTCTGACTTCGGGCTGTGAGAGAGATTGTCCAGGTTGATATTAAAGTATCTTGATGGGTTCCTGTTCCAGACTAGACAGTGAATGGGAAGGAAAAAAGGAAATGGCATCTAAGTAGAAAAGTAGAAATTATTGAGCCAGGAAACATTGGCTTATGGAGAAGATGAGGCATCTGTGGAGTCTGTCAGGTCGAAGTAATAACTGGCTAAAAGGGAGAGAGGACCAGCAGTTAGCGTAATGGCTATGTCGCTGGACTCCCATGTAGTCAACCGCAGTTTAAGTCCCAGACCCAGTGACTTAAACTCATGCCCGACGCGTGTGCGTGCATACCCAAGATCCCGAGAGGAGAGTGGAGAAGGGGTTGTGGAGTGGCCATCCCCCCTGGGGGGTGATTTCTCACTTTCTGTCTCTCTGTCTTTCTGGTGAGCTCATGTGCCCTATAGCAAAAAACCCTCAAAAAAAGGAGAGAGATGACCACAGAGGTTTAGGTACAAATAGTTCAGTAAGACCAAGGAATTGAATGTGAGAAAAAAAGGCAAAAATAATACTAGAAAGGTGAGCAGAGGACTGATAACAATGGGAGCATTGATACAAATCTGTATTTCCTCGATATTTTACTTGATGTGTCTATTTGAGCAACACCATTCTATCATGTTCAGATGCCACACTTAAGCCTTATTTCCAGAATGAAATTTGGCACAAGTGACTGCGTTTTCTGCTCGTTGTGGCCCAACTGAACAGAGACAACAATGAAATAAGGAAAGATTTCATTGCGCAGAGACACAAAGACACTAAGCTGTATACATTCTATTTTGCTTATGCCTCAAAGATTCTTCTTTGCAGTCTCAAGGCCATCTTGCAATGTGAGGTTTAAAAAATATGATACTTTCTGGGGCCGGCAAGTGGCATGGTGGTTAAAGGCGCTGGACTCCCACATGGCTGACCACGGTTCAAGTCTCGGACCTGGTGGCTTGCTTTCTCACTTCCTCTCTCTCTCTCGCTCTCTGTCTCTCTCTGATCAAACTGGAAAATAATAATGATAATAATAATAAATAAAGTTAAAATAAAATAATTCTTTAAAAAAATATGATACTTTTTAATATTTCAAGGTTGACTGATTATATATTTTACCAGAACTTGATGGACTGCTATAAATTTGGAAATCTTGAGTTAATTATAGAGGACATTAAAATTTCTATTCATTACATAATAATTTATAGAAATGAAAAATATGGAATTTGATATAAACAGCAAGTGAATGCATAGTTTCTGAATCTCATACTGTTAGAAATTATTTTCTTTTCCTCTGAGAAACAACTACTTCTAGATTGTGATATTCACCAGGTAGTTTGTGAGATGCCAAAAAGCTGTCAGTGAATGAAAACAAAATGAAATGAAAAACAACCCAACAAACCCCAAATCCGCTCTTTGGTTTGTCCAGGAGTATTATTGTTCACTATTCAATTTGTGCATTTTCAGATTATGCTCAATTTTACTCAGACTTTCAGTAACAGAAAAGTTACCAGTTAAACTGGGACATACACTTTACAAAGTCCAATAAATCAATGCAATACCTAATGTTTTAATAAAAAAATAGGATTCTAGGGTCTTTGATGGTCTGATAATATCTTTTTAATTTGTAATACAAGGTCGGGCATTTTAAATAGAAAAGTATATCTCTGCATACTGCCAACATTTTTTTGTAGGCATGTGTTTGGCAACACTTTCTTAGTTATTCATCTCTATAACATTTATATTAAAATGAAAGTGAATTTGACAGCAAATTCCTATTAATTTGTCATGCCATCTTAATACATGGACTTAAAAGAGTTTACAGAAACTAATTTTTACCTCAAACACCTTGACTAGTTAATATTCAACTCAGTCCCATTCGAACTCTTGGTTTGAAGCACTGAATTGACAAAGAATAACTTCCATAAAAATGGAGTTTAAAAATTTACAAAGTGTAATTAGCTAGACAATGAAATTAAATTAAAGCAATGCTGCCTAAATAAATGAATATCAGAAAGCAATGTAAAAACAGTTTATGCTTATGCCTAAAAATAATCCATGACACCATACCCAATATGGAAAGATTTGACACCACTGGCAAATACTGATACATGCTGCCATCATGTGCATACAGGTGGGTTGTAACCTTAGGGTATTTTAAATGTACTACTGCTCTTTCAGTTTAATGAATCATTAACTCTTTTACTGGAATCCATGAGTTGATGAATACTATAATTGTTGAATACCACAGTTCATCACATGCATGCCTTATTAAGCATGTTTTGAAAAATTGTTTCTGAATTCCTTCTGTATGTTAAATACTTATAGATGCTGAAGTACAGAGGAAAACATGATTGACCAAAACCTTGTTCTAAAAGATAATTCTATTCAGGGAACAAGACAGTAAGTAAATACAGAAAAGAACAAATAAACATATTTCAAACTGAGATAAACACGTTTTAGTGAAAAAAAGTAATGTAATAGGATAGAAAGATTTTTAGATTAAATGGCTTCCCTAAGCAGTTAACATTTACAATGAGTCTTGAAGATAAGCAAGAGCTAAAAATGCCTACTATATTTCATAGTGGAAATGTCAAATAGATGAAAGTATGAGCCTGGTATTGAGAGAAATAAAAACAGATATAAATTTTAGAGTCATAGTATATAGTGCAATTTAATTTGATAAAAATATAAACACCCAGGAAGAAAATAAACCTAGAGAATTCAAAACCAATCACTAGAGAACTCCAGCATTTTGGGTAAGAGAGAAGGAGATCATTTAGTAAAAGACCGAAGGTGCACATGAACAGGAGGATTTAAAGTCCTACAAACTTAAGCAGAGGAATTTTACCAACAGTATTTTCTGTAACAGGAAGTGAAAAGAACAGAGAGGAATTTGGCAATACGAAAGTATTCAATGATCATTAGAGCAACTTCAGTGGAGGAGTGAGGGGAAGAAAAGCCTAGTTGGAGTGGTTTGAAGAGCAAATGGGAGATGTAAAGAGGTTTACTGTTAGTGTGTAGAAGACATTTGCAAAAAGGGCTTTTCAAAAGGGCTTCTCAAAAGAAATAAGCAAATGAAATGATAGCCATAGAACGATAGAAAGTTAAGGAAGAGTATCTTGATGTGCAAACCCATGAAGATATAAAGCCTTTAAGCAAATGTTCCACTGTCCAAGTACAAAGTTCTTACTATGGAGGGAGTAGAAGCATTTCTTAATTGAAATAGAAGGGGAAAAAAGCGTATGAATATAGAAAAACATTTGTATCTCTAGTGATGAAGAAATTGAAGTAAATTTTTTTTTTCCTCAGTGAATAGGAATTTAAGTCATAGGCTGAAAAGGAAGGAAAGTTTCCTGTAGATTTGATGTTAACTTGTTATCTTGAGGCCCAGTTGAGGTGGTGCAGGCAGTAAGAGTTGCTGCACAAGCTGGAGACCATGCAAAAAGGCTCCCAGTTGTATCCAGGTCTCTCTAAACACACTGGGGACACTCATGGCGGCACCCATGACTTTCTCCCTCACTCCTCCACTGAAGCTGCTCTAATGATCACTGAATACCTCCTTATTGCCGAATTCCTTTCTGTTCTCATTTCACTTCCCATTACAGAAAACACCGTTGGTAAAATTCCCCTCTTTAAGCTTGTAAGACTTTCAATCCTCCTGTTTTTGTGGACTTTTGGCCTTTGACGAAATGATCTCCCTCTCCGTTAGCAAAAATGCTGGAGTTCTCTAGTGATTGGTTTTGAATTCTCTAGATTTATTTTCTTCCTGGGTGCTTATATTTTTTTATCAAATTAAATTACACAATGTACTGTGAATCTAATTTTTTTTTTTTTTTTGGAGAGGTTTTTGCTATAGGACACGTGCACTTGCCAGAAAGACAGAGAGAGACAGAGAGAGACAGGAAGAAAGAAATCACCTCCTGGGGGGACGGCCACACAACAACCACTTCTCCTCCATTCTCCTCTTGGGATCTTGGGCACACACGCACAAGTGCCCGGCGTGGGTTTAATCCACCGGGTCCAGGACTTGAACCGTGGTCTACTACACGAGAATCCAGCAACATAGCCATTACACTAACTGCTGGTCCTAGCTATGACTCTAAAATGTATATCTGCTTTTATTTCTATCCCGGTTGGCTGTAGAGTGTGGGGGAAGATTGTGGCATGAATGTCCTTTCAAGGTACCTCTTTCTCTTTCTCTTTCTTCTCTTTCTCTTCTCTTTCTCTTTCTCTCTCATGAAGGAAATAAAATAAGTAAATGTTACAAATTGTTATCTTGGGATAACTATTGGGAAAGCAAATGTAATAGTAGAATGTAGAATAATGGCTAGATAGTGATAAGTGCCTTCCTGAACTCTGGGATCAAGAATTTAAAGGTTGGGAACCAGCAGTTAGCGTAATGGCTATGTCGCTGGACTCCCACGTGGTTGACCGCGGTTCGCGTCCCGGACCCGGTGGTTTAAAACTCACGCCGGGCGCGTGTTCGTGCCCAAGATCCCGAGAGGAGAATGGAGGAGTAGAGATTGCAGCGTGGCCATCCCCCCTGGGGGGTGATTTCTCGCTTTCTGTATCTATGTCTCTGTCTGTCTGGCAAGCGCACGCGCCCTATAGAGAAAAACCTCTCCAAAAAAAAAAAAAAAAAAAAAAAAAGATTTTAAGGTTTAAATTTGAAGAATTTTGTTTAACTTGATGTGTATTCTAAGGAGAGAAGAAAGGAGGATGAAAGTTAAATTCAAAAGTACAAATATCACGATGAACCACTGGGCTATGGCCAAGAAAGAAGTGAGAACCCTGGAAGGACCAAGAAGACAGCAATAACTGTCAGGCAATTTGTGGATATGAATGAAATTGAATTTGAAGGACAAATATTCAGAACCTGAAAAGTAGGCAGTAGTACTCAGGGAGAATGAAAACTAGAATGAAATCATAAAGAAAGGTTACTCAATGTATCACAAAAGAATAGCTTTGTCCATCAGAACCTCAAACCCAGCGATGTCCATTTCAGGTAGGAAACAGTATGCAATGCTGAATGTGTTTAAATAGCGCCTTTAGCTATGAAGCTACCAGACAGAAGAAAACATACACCCTAATAAAACAAATAAGTGGGAGTTCAATAAATTAAATTTTTATTGCTCTTTGACAATAATTCTCAAGGAAAATTTTGTAGACTACTTTGTTTTATAGTACAACTAGAGTGTTATAAGACAAATACATTTATAGAACTCTAAATTGATTAGAGTATTTTACTCTAAACTTTGAAATCTGTTTTATCTTCATAAAAAGATAAATGTTTTCTTTTAGAAAACATGGCTCCTCTAGCATAAATGCTTTATAAGTCTTCTTCCTGTCCCAAAAATACAACTGTCTTCATAGGTGACTCAAGCTATTCATTTAAAAACTAATTGTGTAAATTGAAAATGTAAAAATATTGATTCTGGCTCTTTCTAAAAGATGTCAGAAATAAAGGAGTGAATAATTCTGTCCACTATGTCTGAGATTCCTGTCTAATAGTTAAGTGAATTATAAGCTCTTTTTCTTACAGTTTTAATGAATACAGCTTGCATTTTCAAATATAGGAAGTCAAATATGCTTTAAAATACTAAGGCTAAATTTATTATATTTCTATTACATTGTACATTTTGTACAATGAATTAATAATAGAATATCTAACTGAAGATCTAAATACTAAAAGGCAAAAAGAAAAGTTTCCCTGATTCAATAATATAAGTAGAAGAAACTAGATCTTTCAAATCTCAAGTGACAAAAAAAAAATTCTAGTATATATTTTAATTTCAAGAAAGGCAGTTTTAGGTTTAATGAATCAAAATCAAGAAATGTTAAGAGAACTTTGCTTAGGACTTAAAGCCAGGAAACAAGTTAGGATTCTGTTTGAATAGTAGATACGTGGACCTATTCACAACTCAAGAGAAGACAAAAATCCTTAACTCTGAAAAATGAAGAATAGATTAGTAATGTTTTAGTTAAAAGTCATAAAATTCTATTTCACCAGTTCAGGCTCACATACTTAATGTATCTTCTATTGTGGTTCATTCTTTGTGTTTAAATTCTGGAAGATAATGTTCAGCTCTGGACTTGTTCCTACCATTAAGCTGGCCATTTTTGTAGTTGTTTTTGAACTCTTATTTCTGTTTGTCTGACTAGTTTTCTTGAAAAGAAATATCAGCCATGATCAGAACTTTCATTACTAGCCACAGTGGTGAAGACAGCTTTATTTCTTGTTATCTTGAAAAACGTGTATGTATGTGCGTGTGTGTGTGTGTGTGTATGCGTGTGTGTACACATATGTAAGATTATGGATGGGCACGTGGAAGGAAAGGGAGCCATGAGGGAAGATGAATGTTTCTGTGATTTCTTTCATCAATTTATATGTTACATATGCTTAAAATTGAGATGAAGAAACTAGGAATCTTGGATTCTAAGTTCAATAAGAAAAAGGTTTTGAATTGAGTCAGAAAGAGGCAAGTGTGTTGACATGACATGTTTAGAAAGTTGTTATATTAATATACTTTGATTTAGACCTTTCTTTTCTTTTTTCTTTCTTTTTTTGGAGAGGTTTTTTTCTTATTGGGCATGTGCGCTCGCCAGAAAGACAGAGAGAGACAAGGAGATAGAAAGCAAGAAATTACCCCCCCCCCGGGATCTTGGGCACGCATGCACACGCGCCCGGCGTGAGTTTAAGCCACCGGGTCTGAGACTCGAACCGCACTCGACTTCATGGGAGTCCAGCAACATAGCCATTACGCTAACTGCTGGTCCCAAGTCCTTTCTTCTTTTCTAATATGAGCATTAAAATTAAAATTTTGAATTTCTGTCCTGTTTTAGTTACATTCTACATATTTTGATATGATTCATTTTAATTTAGTTCTATTTAAAATACCTTATAATTTATTTTGAAACTTCTATATTGATCTGTGCTTATTAAGGAGTAGTATATTACTTAGTTTATAAATAGTTTGAGCTTTTGGTCTTAATTTCAAATTTAATTATCTTTCCTTCACATAACATTCTATAAGGGTTATAATTTTGAAATATATTAAGACATAGATTAGCATTTAGTCTATCTTGAAAAATATTCCATCTACACATGTGTAGAGCAGTTGTCGAATATAATGTTCTCTAAATGTCAATTGAATCAAGACACATAGTGGTGTTATTTAAATCTTTTTCATTCTTACTGATATTTTTTCTAATTATTTTATCATTGAGTATTAAAATGTCTTGTTTGAGTTGTAGGTATGCTTATTTCTCTTTTAGTTCTGTCAGTTTTGTCACAGATATTTTAATGCTATGTGCTTCAGAACATAACCATTTGAATTATTTTGTCTTAATTATGGGAGTCACTCTTTTATCATTAGGGCATAGTCTTTATCTCTTTTAATATTTATTCCCTCTCTTGAAACAAATTTATTTACAAAGAAGTCCACTTTTAGCTTGCATTGTGTTTGATTTGTGGTCTATTTTTATCACTCATTCGTCTCTTGCCTGATAGTTCACATTTCTTTGCATGTTTAGTAATATTTTATTATATGTTTGATTTTGAGGATGATCTATTACAAATACTGTGTATCTGTTCTTACCTTCTGAAAAGTTGTTGATTTTGCTCTATCAGTAAGTTAATTAAAAGTAGGTCATCCTGAACATGTGGTGGACTGGTTTTATATATTACTACTATGATCCGTTTTGGTATTCCTCTTCACGTTAAGTCCTGGGCTATCCTCTGTTTTCTTAAGTCTCAGACCTTTTAGGACTTTAATGTAATGTCCAAGCTCTTCATCAAGCCCCTCAAACATAAAAGATTCAAACTTCAAATTATTTCTCCTTTATTATCTGAATAAATTTAAATATCATATCTCCTTCCTTTTTTCAGTTATATAGATGACTCTCCACCAAGCCCCTGCTGCAGCCTTAGAATTTATATTATGCCTATGCAATTTAGAGGTTATCCAAGTGTGAAAGTTCAGGGGTTACCCTCTGTGTTTATCTCCTTCCTGGTACTTTTCCCTTCACCCTCCAGCTGCGCAATCAGCCCTAAATGCTAACCTCTGAGACTTCAAGCCAATAAGATGTTGGCTCTCGGCTTCATTTTAACTTGCCTCATGTTACACAGATCGGACATACCCCAGGGAAAAGCCATATAAACACAGATCTTCTCCCAGAGTAATTTACTTCTTTGTAGATTGCATCACCTTGAATTCTTGCCTGCCTTTGGTCATTCCCTAGTGAATTCAAATAGTTGCTGCTTTTTAAATATTTGGATCAGAGTTTATAGTTGTTCTCATTGGAGGATTAGTCTGATACAAACAACTTCTCCATTATTAGAGCCAAAACTAGTACCAAAGTGGTCTTTGGAATAGCTCAGATTTGTTCATTTACTTTCATTCACTGAATGTTTACTTACCACCCAGTGTTCTAGGAAATGTTCCAGATATTACAAAGGATAAATATAACTAAGTCCTTGCCTTAGTTTAGCAAGAGGACCAGACTCTTTGATATTGGGAAAAACAGACTTTCCAAAACATCTACAGTCCAGGAAGAGAAGGTCTAAAATAGCAACATTTCCCTGTGCTACTGGAGCAATTGGATGAGCCAGGAGCCCTACGTAGTCGAGCTTTCTCAGAGTACGTAATACCTAGATTGGATCCTGCAAAAGTGTGAAGGGCTTACCACACAAAGAATGCTGTGTGATGGGACCAGCAAGTGGCATAGTGGTTAAGGCACTGGACTCCCACATGGCCACCTGCAGTTCGACCCCAGACCCAGCAGCTTAAAAAAATCAAACCAGTGCATGTGCATGTGTGCCCAAGATCCCAGGAGAAGGACTTGCAGCATGGCCATCCTCCCTAGAGGAGGATTTCTCACTTTCCCTCTCACTGCCTCTCTGGCAAATACACAAGCCCTATCGCAGAAACCTAAAGAAAAAAAAAGAAAAGAAAATGAAAAGAGAAAACTAGGTGTGGAAATTGTGACGAAGCTAGCTTTAGACAAGTGTAACATACAAACCAAAGATGTATGAAACTAAATGACTTGTTTTAAAATGCACATAAATGCGAATAGTAAAAGCTTTGTTGTAAAAATGTGACAAGACCAGAGGGTGAAAAACATGTAATATTAATAATAAATGAAAGGCACTCCTACTCACTTGTTGAGTACTGCTTTTGTATATCTTAGACTCAGATGTTAATCTATGTTTTCTCTGTTGATTTTAACAACCACTCTACCTACTAGGCACTATTAGGGTGCCTGTTTTTTTTTTTGGGGGGGGTGTTTTGTTTTGTTTTGTTTGTTTGTTTGTTTTAAAGATACTGAAGTCCAGAGAGATTGAAAGATTGAATTGCACAAGGTTGTCTATCTGGTAAGTGTGAAGTTGTAAGTCAAAACTCAGAGTCTAGGTCTGATTAGAGATCTTAAACCATCTTTCACCACTTCTCTGAAGAGTAGGAGAGTGTCTCATACAGAAGTAGGACAAATTGAATAGCTTAAAAGATGTCAGTATAGTTAGATCTGAATTTTAGAAAATTTAGATTTAAGGAAGTATGGAAAATTAGGGAGGGAAAAAAAATTAGATGTTACTAAATTTTACACATAACACTATAAAGACATTCAAATTACCTAACAGTTCATTGCTATTCTTTGTGGTTTTTTATTATTTTATTTTATTTTATTTTATTTTTTATTCTATTTTATTAAGATTTTTGCCATAGGGCATATGTGCTCACTGGCACAAGAGAAAAACAGAGAGAGGGCAAGTGAGAACTCACCCTCCAGGGGGATGGCCAAGCCACAGTTCCTTCTCTTCCATTCTCCTGGGATTTTAGGCACACACAAATGTGCCCAGCATGAGTCTCAAGCTACTAGTTCCAGAACTTGAATTTCAGTCTGCCATGTGGGAGTCCAGAGCATTTACTATCATGCCACATCTCGTCTCAGTTCATTCCCATTCTAAGGATTCCAGACCTTTTTTGGTTAATTGTAGGGGACAAATGGAAAAATCAAGACAGTGGAAGATCAGGCCAGACAATTCATATGTTCTTAAATTTAATATAATCCTGCAATTGTTTAAGTCTTTCTCTCTGCCATTATCCCTGTCTCTTTGTTTTATTTCATTTAATAAAACACTACTTCATATAAATTAGAAAATCTTTTGGTTAACCTCTATGACCAGAGATAGATTCCTCACTCTTACTGGCTTCAGATTAGTGTTTGCTCTGAAAACTGCTGCTTCCATTGTTTTTCTTACTGCTAATAATCAGACATAATGGATGCATATGGCGGCAGACTCAGTGCCAGGCACCAGGACTGGAGGGGTTGATAGAAGCCTTTCATGACTCTAGCTAAGGATAATATTGACTTAGACTCTCAGCTTTTCACACAGAAAGAAGGAAATTTAACATGGCATAAAAAAGTCAAATGATACATTTAATGGACACAAAAAATGGAAAATTATCTGTTGATGTTAACGTGTAGGGTAATATCTTTGGTTGGACTAATATGCAGTGTATTCGTGCTGACAAAGTTTATTCTGTATGCTCTAAAGATTTATTGTATGTAACTAAGGGTTTAAACAAAGAATCAGTATAAAACATTTTTTAAAATTTAAATGTTTTAAGTCATACACCTGTTTTGAGTCCACTAACAAGATCTATGGAATCCCCCGTTTCAGTGCAAATAGCTGCAAAGTTCACATGACATTAAATGTCTTTGGCATTTCTTCATATATTCAGTTCCATCTTTAGACTGTTCTTTTTAGACCATTTTCTTTGATTACTGGTGTTGAAATTTTCCACCTCCTGAACACTTGAGGTACTCAGAGGTATAAAATAAATACAATGACTAATGTTAAAAACAGACTACCAGGCCCAGGAGGTGACATAATGATTAAAGCTCTGGACTCCCACATGACTGATCATGGCTTGAGCCCTGGACATGATGACTTGAAAATCATGGTGGGCACGTGTGCAAGTGCCCCAAATCCAAGAGGAGAATGGAGAAGGGATTGTGGCTTGGCCACTCTCCCTGGGGGATGATTTCTCACTTGCCCACTCACTGTTCCTTTCTAGCAAGCATATGTGTCCTATAGCAGAAACCTAAAAAACAAAACAAAGAACACACTACCTAAATTTGAATTTTGGATTTAACACTTTCTAGGTATACAGCTTGAACCCATTTTTTAATCTTGTCAATTTCTTCATGGAAACATTAGAGATAATAAAAGTATTAAAAGTCAAGATCCTTATGAAGAGTGAATGATATAATACATATAAAGGGAACTTCAAACATAGTAAATATTCCAACATTATTGTTAATAATTTTTGCAATTTTCTGTACAATTTTCTAAGAGATACTAAGTTTATTAGAAATCTATTTATAACTGACTTTTGCATTTTTCCTGATTTCGTTGTTACAAATTTCTGATTTTGGTTCATAGGATCCTATAATCATATCATAAGATGTATTATGTTTGTTTGAGATTTACTTTTTCCAATAGGAAAGTCACTTATAAAATATTTACTCATTTGAATTACCAATTTATATTACAGAGAAGAAATTTTAGGTCTATTGTTAAAGTGAATTGGGTCAGACACTGAAATAAACTTATTTTTCTGCCCTAAGAAGACATTTTTGGGTCAGCCAGTGGAGTGGTGATTAAGGGGGCTGAATCCCAGGGAGCCAACATGCAGTTTGAGTCCCAGACCCTGTGGCTGGAAAACATTCTGGCCATACGTGTTTGCATGCCTGAAAGGAGAGGTGAAGGAGAAGGGATTGTTGAGTGACCGTCCCCCATTGGGTGGTGCTTCCTCACGTTCTCTCTCTCCTCTCTCTCTCTCTTGCTCTCTTTCTCCACCCTGGAAAGCACACATGCTCTCTAGCAAATTTTTAAGAATTGTTTCCATTTCACATTAGCTTCTCTCTGTGACCGAGTTCTTTCTTCTTTTTTTTATCTTTTTTTTTTCAAATTTACATTTAATCATTGTATATGTTTGCAGCATATGATATGAGTTCTCAAAGCACAAATGCATTGCATGTCTACTTTTAAAGTATTAGTAATTGCACTTAGGACTCATTCTAAATCCAGGATGATCTCATTGTAAGGTCCTTTACTTAATTACATCTACAAAGACACTTTTTCCAAGTAAATTGCATTTATGGGTACCAGGGTGTAGACTTAAATATATGTTTTCCCAGAAGGGGACACTATTCAATCCACTAAACAGCCAAATGCGGAGTTTGGGATTATTATAAAATTAAATGAACAATTCTTTAAAATAAGACAAAAAACAAACAAACAAACAAAAAAAAACAATGGTAATCTGGGCCCAGAATACGGCGTTATGGTTATGTCACTGGACTCCCATGCAGTTGACCTCAGTTTGAGTCCTGGCCTGGTGGTTTAAAACTCATGCCTGGTGCTTGTGTATGTGTGCCCAAAATCCAGAGAGGAGAATGAAAAAGAAAAGATTGCATTATGGCCATCCTCCCTAGAGATTGATTTCTCACTTTCTGTCTCTGTCTCTCTTTGTTTCTCCAGTGAGTGCACACACTTTTTTGTAAAAATTTCTCTTGAAAGAAAATAGTGATAATCTAATAGTGACATAATAATTGAATAGACATTAAATATACAGGAATTAAATGTAATTTATTGTCACCATGAACAACTGAGTTGTTGAGAAAATAAACTTTATGTACGAAACAATTTGCTATTCAATAGAGCGTTTAATAGAAACTTAAATTATCTAGACCAGGGAATTATGCAATAGACTAGACCGTGTTTTCCATTTCTGAATCAAAATAGAAATATTTAAATGGAATTTATAAATAACTTCTATTTATTATTATTTTTTAATTTTGCTAGAGGGCACTTGAACTCAATGGAGAAAGAGAAACAGAAGGGGAGAGAGAAAGCAAAAAGCATCTTCCCATGGGGTATGGCCATGCCATAATCTCTTCTCCATTCTCTTTTTGGGATTTGGGGCATGTACAATCACATACTTGGTGTGTTTTTTGACCTGGTGGTTCCAGGACTCAAGCTGCATAGTCCATGTGGGGTCCAGCCACCTTAGCCACCATGCCACCAGTTGACCAAATAACATTAACTTCAATCTATTCTTTTTTTGGAGAGGTTTTTGCTATAGGGTGTGTGCGCTCGCCAGACAGACAGAGAGAGACAGAGAGATATAAAGCGAGAAATCATCTCCCAGGGGGGATGGCCACGCTGCATTCCCTTCTCCTCCATTCTCCTCTTGGGATCTTGGGCACGTACATACACATGCCTGGAGTGACTTTAAGCCACCGGGTCCGGGACTCAAACCACAGTTGGCTACATGGGAGTTCAGCAACATAGCCATTACACTAACTGCTGGTCCCTCTATTCTTGATCTTATCATTGAAGTTTATGTAAAAGAAACCATTTCCTTTATGATGGACTGCATTTTGGCCTCTCTTGATTGAATTTGCTCACTTGTTTAACGAGCAGAATGTGGGCTTTGCCATTAGGAAGAACTGGTTTGAAGATCATATGGCCACTGATTGTGTGATCAGAGGAAAGTAAATTAGCACATTTCTGTCTCAGTTTCTTTATCTGTAAGATAGGCATGATAATGCTAATTTCCTAGGATAGCTATTAGAACAAAATGTATAAAAGGAGCATGATACAGAGAAATGCTCAGTAATGTATAGTCCTCTTTTGTGCACTTGGGTGTTCAAATCATGTCCAATCTTAACAGGCACAAGATGAAACAAAACAAAAACTAGCAAACAAAATACTAAAGGCATCTTTGTTGATATTTTTCACATTATTTCTCCCTATACAACTTGGAATAAATGGAGTATGTGATTTTTCATTAATCCTACCAGTATCTGTGTTAGAAAAGCGATGCATCAAAAGTCAAACATACAGGTACACACACGCACACACACACACACACACTTAAGTTAGTCATATCAGGCCATCAGGTAACATGATGATTTAGGCAGCTAGATAACTTCCTGGCTGACCACATGTTCTAAATCCCAGAACCAGTGACTTGAAAAGGAAGCTGGGAACATGTGTGTGCATGCCTAATATTTAAGGGAAGAAATGGAGAAGAGATGGAGAAGAGATTGTGGCACAGTCATCACCCTTAGGAGTGGTGCTTTCTTTTTATTTTATTTATTTATTTTTTGTTTTGGAGAGGT
Source organism: Tupaia tana (assembly GCA_026018925.1). Lineage (NCBI taxonomy): Eukaryota > Metazoa > Chordata > Mammalia > Scandentia > Tupaiidae > Tupaia > Tupaia tana. The sequence continues at coordinate 9,117,708 of JAKSZU010000020.1, read as the reverse complement.
TTTTGCTATAGGGTGCATGTGCTCGCCAGACAGACAGAGAGAGACAGAGAGACAGAAAGCGAGAGATCACCCCCTAGGGGGGATGGCCACACCGCAATCCCTTCTCCTCCAGTCTCCTCTCGGGATCTTGGGCACGCATGCACACATGCCCGGTGTGAGTTTAAGCCACTGGGTCCGGGACTCGAACTGCGGTTGAATATGTGGGAGTCCAGCGACATAGCCATTACACTAACTGCTTGTCCCAGGAGTGGTGCTTTCTTGACCCCTTTCCCCTGTATCTCTCAAGTGAATGCACACATCTGGCAAATTAAAAAACAAAAACAATATGAAATCCAATCCAGATGTGTTCATGACAATTGAACTCTAATTTTTTTAATAAATGAGAAACTTTGGTGTGTTCAGAAATATATTCAGTGAGAATCTTTTTTAAAAAGAATTATTTTATTTAACTTTTAATTCATTAATTGATTTATTTATTATTTTAATTTGACCAGAGAGGTACAGAGTGTGTGTGTGTGTGTGTGTGTGTGTGTGAGAGAGAGAGAGAGAGAGAGAGAGAGAGAGAGATTGAGAAAGTAAGCCAACAAGTCCAGGACTTGATCTATGGTTGGACATGTGGGAGTTCAGTGCCCTTGACCACCATGTCATCTGCTGGCCCCTTTGGTGACAATATTAAGGGCTTAAAACAACTTTGCTGGCAAGATAGGAAAGTACATTTATGTATGCTCTTTTTGAATCTAAGATGATGGTGACCTGTGACAGCCCAAGTTCTTGGAAATGTAAGGAGATGGGTTATCTGTTAGGAGGGCTTACTAGGAAGCTTTTTTTTTTTTTTTTTTCTTTCAGAGAGATTTTTGCTATAAGGTGCATGTGCTTGCTGGAGAGACAGAGAGAGACAGAGAGAGAGACAGAAAATGAGAAATCACCCTCCAGGAGAAATGGCCACCCTACAATCCCTTCTCCTCTAGAGATTTTGGGCATGCCCACACATGCGCACACACACCCAGAATGAGTTTAAGTGGCCAGGTCAAAGACTTGAAACACAGTTGACTACCTGAGAGTCCAGTGATGTAATGGTTACACCACCTGCTTGTCCCTACCAGGAAGTTTTTACACTGGTGATTTGCACAAACCCAAGACGTGGTCTTTAATTTTTCAGGTTCAAAACCTTGATAATTTTGGTGATTCAAAAATCAATCACAGGGTTCATGATTTGCATTTGTTAACTCGAAAGGGACTGAAGTATCCAGCAAAAGACTAATTTGTTGAGTAAATAAGCTATATTTCTTTTTGATGATAATTATAGCAATGTTCTCCAAGAAACTTAGCTATGTTGCAGTCTATTTCCTTATAGATTTATTTCATAAGGAAACCAGAGATGCACACTTACAAAGGCTCTTCAAAAACTTTATGGAAAATGGTATCATTAAAAAAATGTTTAGAGAATTTCAAAAATATTTGCACCAAAATAAACATGCACTTTAATTTTTCCACAAACTTTTTGAAGCCTCCTTGTATATACAATCCTTACTTTATAATTATACATGCATTTACTATGAATATTCATGTATATCAAATATTTTTGTAACAGAAAAATCAAAATTATTAAGTATTCAAATTTAAGAACTGAACAGCACCGTATCAATTATGAGCCCCATGGATTGGGGTCATGGATCTTGGAAATAATATACTGGATTGTAAAGAGCATATTTTAAAAAATTATTCCAGTTTATTAATGAGAGAACTCTGGTACAGACTTGATAAAATTCTTAAAGTCACATAACTAGTCAGGGAAGCTGAATTTCTTGACTCACACATTGATTCTTGTAGTAGAGTTCAGTGCCACCAGAAGCTGGCTCTGTTTTTTTATTGGCATGGCTAAGTTACACTGGTCCTCTGTAAGGGAAAGTGGTTCCATGTGCATATGAAGGTATATTTTGGTGAGAGAGGAAAAGTAGGATGTCATGGTAAGAAATGGGCAGGGTTGCCATTATTTTTTATTTTTTATTTTTTTTGGAGAGGTTTTTGCTATAGGGCATGTGCGCTCGCCAGACAGACAGAAAGAGACAGAGAGATAGAAAGCAAGAAATCACCCCCCAGGGGGTATGGCCACACCGCAATCCCTTCTCCTCCATTCTCCTCTCGGGATCTTGGGCACGCACGCACACGCGCCTGACATGAGTTTAAGCCACCAGGTCCGGGACATGAACCGCGGTCGACTACATGGGAGTCCAGCGACATAGCCATTACGCTAACTGCTGGTCCCACCATTATTCTTATACTTAATATTTCTTAAGAGATGTCTTTTTCATTTGTATTATCACAAGTGTAGTAACTGAGGCAAACCCGGACTATATAGTTTGAATTTTTCAGGTACTTACCTTCAGAAATCGACATGTTTCTAACATATAAGCCAAATCTCCCAACCAAATGGAAAACCAGGACATTAGAGTTGCATGTACTTTATTATTTGTCTTACAGTCTCTTCTCTTATTCTATTTCCAATAATTTTTTTTAAATGAAAGGATGCTTGCAAATAAAATTTTCATTAATTTGCCATGAAACTCTGCTGTTTATTCTAACTACAAAAATATTTCTGTAATCTTTGTCAGAAAAGCTGTAATTTGTATGAAAGCCTATGTTAAGGATGAACTGTTTCTTTTGTTAAGAGGTTTTTGCCTTCTCTCTTGCCAAAGAGAGAGAGAGAGACAGCAGAGACAGAGACAGTAAGAAGGTAAATGAGAAATCACCCTCCAGGTGGGTAGGTCACGCCACAATCCCTTTGCCTTCATTCTCCTTCTGGGACCTAAGGCAGGCATTCACACACTCCAGGGGTAAGTTTCAAGCCACCAGGTCTGGGACTCAAATTGTGGTCGGCCATGTGGGAGTCCAGTGACGTAAACATTACATCATTTGCTGGCCCAGAGTTAACTTTTTATTTCAGTACAAGGAGTTTGCCTTTGATTTTCTTTATAACCAGTATATGTATGTGTGTGATGTGTGTATTTATATAGAAAGTGTGGTTTGATTTACATATGTACTCCTTTTTTTTTTTAGAGGTTTTTGCTATAGGGCGCATGCGCTTGCCAGAAAGAAAGAGAGAGACAGAGAGACAGAGTGAGAAATCACCCCCCAGGGGGGATGGCTATGCTGCAATCCTTTCTCCTCCATTCTCCTCTGGGGATCTTGGGCACGCACGCACACGTGCCCGGTGTGAGTTTAAGCCACCGGGTCTGGGATTCGAACCACTTTCGACTATATGGGAGTCCAGCGACATAGCCATTATGCTAACTGCTGGTCCCCATATGTACTCCTTTTGAGTTAACCCCTACCCTTTAAAGATTCTTTATATATATAGGTCAATTATTGATAATGATTAGGTACCAAAAAACACAAACCTTATTTATATTGCCAATATGGAATCAAAATCTCAATAAGCTAATAAAAATGTTACAGCTGATTCTGAGAGTATGGAAGAAAAACATGAGGAAAATATTTCATTAGGGTGAAATCATAGAATTTTCTTCCAATTAAACTTATATAGGTAAGAAATATTGATTCATACACAGACTCTAATAACTTTGTAAGCTTTAGCATTTTTAGCTCAGTGCATTTGCTGATTATCTTACAATAATAACTATTCCATTTTTTATATAGTCTAGGTACCATTTGATGCAGCAGTAAACAAAGCATAGGTCTCCCATCACAGATCTCTATCAGAGGATTCTGGGAATTTTTTTAATCAATATGCAATAATTACTTACCAATTGGATACAGTGTGATTGTCTTCAGTATAAGAATGCAATGCGTAGGACCAGAAGATTGCATAATGGTTACATCACTAGACTCCCACATAGTCCACCACAGTTTGAGTCTTGGACCCGGCAGCTTAACACTCATGACAGGCGCATATACATATGTGCCCAGAATCCCAAGAGGAGAATGGAGGAGAAGAGATCGCAGTGTGACCATGCCCCCAGGAGGTAATTTCTTGCATTCTGTCTCTCTGTCTATCTCTCTGGTGGGAGCATTTGTCCTATGAAGAAAAATTTAAAAATGCAATGTGTAATGATCAAATCCAGGTAATTAGTATAGCCATTGTCTCAAATATTTAGTCCAATTTTGTCCTGGAAACATTTAAAATCCTCTATTGTTAATTTAAGATACACAATAAATTGTTCTTAACGATAGTTATCCTGCTGTACTACTATGTAGCACTAGAATTTGTTTCCCTAATTTATCTGTAATTTTGAACCCCTTAATCAACATCTTTTGAGCATTCCTTCCCCCTCTTTCCCAGTGTCTAGTAATATTCTACTAGAGAGTAGAGACATATTTATTTATTGCAGAGACAAAGGGAAAGTGAGAAAGTATCCCCTGGGCGATAGCCATGCTGCAATCCCTTGTCTTCGGTTCTCTCATGATTTTGAGGATGCGCCCATACATGCAGCATGTTTTTCAAGCCTCTGGGTCCAGGGTTCCAACTGTGTAGTCAGACATGTGAGGTCTAGCTGCTTACCTCGGTACCATCTGCTGACCTGAAAGTAGAGACTTTTCTGAGGGCTTTTTTTCATTTCCACACATGAAGAATTTTTATGTCTTAATTTTCTTCCTGTGGCTGGGTTACTGCACTTAGCATATAATTCTCTGGGATTATCTATGTTGCCTTAAATGATGGGATTTATTGGGTTTTCTGAAAAGTCATGATGCAGTTTTGCATAGAAAAATACATCATGACTTTTCAAAAACCTAATAATTTTTAAAAATCACTTAATAACATATTGTGTGTGTGTGTGTGTGTGTGTGTGTGTGTGTATTACATTTTCTTTATCCATTTATATGTTAATGGATGCTTAGGTTAATTTCATGTCTTGGCTCTTGTAAATAATACTGTGAGAACATGGGAGTGCAGGTATCTCTAGGACATACTCATTTCCTTTCTTTCAGATATATACCCAGTGGTGGGATTGCAGAATCATACAGCAATTCTACTTTTAATTTTTGAGGTATCTTCATGCTCTTTTCTATAATGTCCATGCTAATTTTCATTCTCACAAATGCTGTGTTAATAATAGAGTTCCTGTAGATAGGGTCCTTAAAGAAACAATTAAAGTAAAATGGAATCCTACAGGTGGGCTCTCATCCAACATGGCTGGCATTGCTATGAGCAGAGAAGATTAGGAAACAGATGAGGACGGAGAAAAAAACATGTGAGGACAGAAGGCAGCCATCCACGAGCCATCAGAGATACAGCAGAAGAAACCAAGTCTGACAGCACCTCGATCTTGGACTTCTAGCCTTCAAAATTGCAAGAATATCAATGTCTGCTCTTTAAGCCAACCAGTCTGTGGTATTTTACCCAGCAAGAAACCATCACACCCTTACACTAAAATAAACCCTGCACGTCTCCCTTAAATAATGCCTACACCATTGCTCTCTATCTCTGCTGTTCTCTCTAGCTATCGTTTTTCTGTTTTGTATCTTCTATTCTCTTTTTCCATTGGTTTTCCTCCTTATGACTATACACACATTTACAAACATATATACAAAATACATGCACATGTATGAGTATTCTATCTATCTATATACACACACACAGAGATTGTACATATATTCCATGCCGTCTGAGAGAAAAGAAAACAACCTGCTACACAAAACAACCTCACAAATGTATTCAGTTCCATAGTTTCGCCTACCTTATCATTTTGATGTTTTTCTTTAATTAACTTACAGAAATAGCAGCCCGAACTTCTTCCATCTACTGCCTAATATTTCATTTGCTTTGCAACCTAGCTCAGACTGGATTATGCCTTCTCCACTACAGTGTTGTCATTGTCTTTTTGATGATGACTTGTCATCCATTTACCAAGGCAGGAAGGGAAACTCTGAAGGTTATGCTACTTGGCCAGGGTCAGGCAGCTAAAAATAACAGCCGAACATAATCTGAAGCCGAAGCTTTTGCTCTTCAAACATGATATTTTAAAAGTTTATTGAGAGAGAAAGGGAGAGTGAGGACCTCCTACCTCCTCAACAGGATATTGACATGCATGATCTTCTCCCCCAGCCTCTTTGCTCTGTGTGTTCAGGTCAACCTAAATATTAAACCCAGGGCTTCCTCAGTGACTCCATTATTTCCAGTGTCATGTGCAGTGTCCTTTCACCTGCCCCCTAGTGGCTGGGCATTAAAATCAATATGTACTTTAATGCATGGTAAAGCTCATGCTTCAGGGAAGCTTCCGCTGCAGGAACCAATGGTCATCATGGGACAATGTAGGTCTATTGCCAGGCCAAGAAACAAGGGCCAGCTGAAATTCTTGCCTGTGCGCCTCATGCATATGAGTATGGGCAGTGGGGCTATTCTGTGACTACAGAGGGCATTCAATGCCTTCTGTGTAATGACCGGTAGGGCTAACTTACCACCCATATTGGCCTTGAAATAAAAGGTTAGGGCATTGGAAATATACTAGGAAACATTTAGAAATAATGGATATTTTATCCAAGGGAAAAGAAATGTCTGGACTTTAAGGTCATGGAGAATTATTGTAAAAAGACAGTGTTTGGCATGGCTTTCATGAAGATGGTTTTGTCAGTTCATATTAACTAAGAGGGAAGCTGTGAAAGATATTGTGAGAAAGTATACACTTCATATGAAGTGAAAATTGACTTTAGTAATGAATCAGTTCATTGAGTACCTCTGATGTACCTGGTGCTGTTTTTGTGCACTGTGCTGTTTAACTCTTGCAACAACCCTGCAAAGTAGGTTAAAAGCCTCCATGGTTTTTATCCATATGTTCTGTAGTTCACTTGGTTAGCATATTAAGCAGTAATTTTAACAATAAGTGGATAAATTGAAAGTGGGTAAAATGACAGTACACCAAAAGTCATTAGTTCATTTTAAACTCAGCCCAGTGTAAAATTTTCATGTGGAAACACTTCCAAGACAGGAATATTTTATTTAGCAAAAAGAGAACCTATTAAAAAAATCCACATGGGATGTCAAATCTTCCACCACTCATTCAAGTTCTTTGAGAAAGTTTATCAAGTCATGCTAAAACTCCGTCCCAAAATTCTATATGTTCGATATGATGAGGTAATGAGTTTTACTTGTTTTGAGACTTAGAGGAAAGATGGATGTATGAAACTTTTTATTTTATTTTTGTCTCTAATTAAAGTTATTAAATCTGCTAGTAAGTGGGTGGCAGGCAATTTGCCAAGGGAGGTGGAATAATCATATATATTATGTACATGTATTATATCTAAAAGATAAGAAGTACCTGAATGAAAATAGTCCAAATTTTGAAACCCTTCATAAGAAACAGACAATTTGGCTCATTTGAGGAACAAAATAGTAGTTGTATCTTAGGTCACTATGAGGAAAATTGGGTCCTATCAGACAAGTGATAGCTCACCATGGCAGCAACGAAGTAATTAGATTAAGGTGCAGAAGTCAATGTAATTTCACAGGAGTTCAGATGGGCCTTTTGACAGTCTATCATAGAAAAAGTTAATGAGCAAAATGCTAGACTCCAGTCTAAGTGCCAGACTAGCCTGAAAACTGATTGTAGCCTAAAATATATAGGCTAGCAGTACCTTGTAGCAAATCCTCATGGAGAAGTGACAAATGGAGTCCTTCAGAACTGATTGCCAGGCCCATTACTTTCTAACACACCGTATAAGTTATGGTGTCTGAATTAGTTGATAACATTAAGGATCCAATTTTATCTTTGGAGGAGAAGTTATTAGATAGATCAGTTCATTGGCTCTGAACTTTTTTTTAAAGCAATGATATTTGGACTAATTTTATGAACGCTCACATCTTTTAGGCTTGAATGAGAGAGAGTTTCAAGTTCATACCTAGAAAATATATACTGTTTCACTATTGCTGCTAATTACATGTGAATTTTCAATACACACCTAGTGGTTCATAAACATTTATTGGTTTTCCAGTAAATATGGGAACTCTCTGTGTTGTGGAAATGCATAGATGAAAATTTGTTCATCCTCCTCATGTGTGGGAGGCCTCTGAGTGCCTAGAAAAATTATAATAAGTTTGTGTAAGGGTGCACAGGCCAAGGATTATGAGAGAACAGAAGTAGAGAACTCTAGACCAAAGTTCAGGGAAGTCTTCCTAATAGAATATTGGCCTAATCTTGATGTACACGTGGAAATCAGAGGGGAAAGAGAATAGAGAGGATGCAGAAGAGGGCTCTGTAATATGTAAAAGCATAAAGGTAAAAGAGAATATAACTCAGAGTACTATAAGGATACCGCCTAGAACCTGGGATGTTTCATTGTTTGCAAAAAAGGCTGTAAGTATCCCTCTCCTTGGATCCATGATGTTTGCACTGAGAGCTTGAGTCTACTTACTTACCCCTTGAATTAAGTGTGGCTTTGTGAGGGGCCAGCCCTTGGTGTGCTGACGAAGGCAGTTGGATCCCACATAGCTGAAGGCACATTTGGAGTCAGACCCCACAGCTTGAGATGCCAGGTGCTTGTGCAATATGTGTCCAAAATCCTGAAGGGAGGGAGAAACAGGCGAAGGGATCATGGCATGACCATCCTCTGGGGAAGGTGCTCTCAGTGTCTCTTTCTCTCTCTCTGTCTCTCTATACATCACCAGTGAGCACACATGCTCTTTGGCAAACTAAAGAAAAAAATTGGCTTTGTGACTTACTTCACCAACAGAATATGCCAGAATAAATGTGCTAGTTCTGTGACTAAACTCAAAGGACCTGGACACTTCACTTCATTCTCCTGGAAGTCTGTCCAGGTACTATGTGAACGAACATGAGGTAGTTGCTGGATGCTGAGAGACAATGTGGAGCAGAGAATATTATTCCAGCTGAGGTGGTCCCAAAACATCCAGTTGCAGGCCAACCTAGAAACTAGTCACAGATGTTTGAGTAAACCCAATTAAAACCAGGAGAACTGCCACAATGAACCCAACCAAAATCATCAAGCAATTATTGCTAATCCACAAAGTCTGGGATCATAAGCTATGCGGCAAAAGTAAACCGATCAATAAAATATGAGTCCGAATAGAAAGAACAAGAGAAAGATTATGCTATGTCTTTGAGTCTTTATATTAAAGCAATAAGGGTTAACATCCCACAATTCCAAGCTTTGTTTCTCAAGCTTTCGAGCACTGTTTCTTTCTTCCTAAATTGATAATTTCAGAGGCTACAAGTGTATCCTACAAGGACATCAAATAATACTATCCTAGACCTTGCAATGTTGGCCCAGACAGTGGGGTGCCACTGAGTAATGCTGGAGCCAGGGTAAGGCCTGAAGTTTGTATTCCAGATCAGCCTGAACATGCTAGAAGCACTCACACATGTACCTAAGATTCTGGCTGTCTGAATGCTGAGAGGAGGATTGCAGCATGGCAAGACCCTGTCAGGGGTCTCTCTCTCTCTCTCTCACGAAATAAGTAAACAAATAAGAAACTTTGAAAAAAGTACCATACTTAATCATTTACCTGGAAGAAAGAACCATATTAAATGATATCTCATGAACCAAGTGTTTATATCGATATCTATATCAAAGTCCTGAGATGAATTTAGTGGTACTAAGAAAAAAAAAAATGAGCTCTGTCCCACTTAAGTGCACTCAGGACAGTGTGCCCTGGGGAAGGCAGGACACTCCTGTTGGAAAGACAGCCTATACTCTCTCCGGCTCACAGAGAGCACTGCTGACCAGAGTCCCTTCTCCTGGCTTAGTTTTGTCCACATATCCTTGCTCTGCTTCTTTAGCCTGACCTTCATGTTCCTAGTAACAGTCTATTTAGTCTGAAACTTGTAAGTTGTATTGTAGAAGCTGTTTGGCTGATGGATGATTATTTTTTTTAAAGAGGATTTTGCCTTAAGATGTGTGTGCACACTCTAGAGAAAGAGACAGAGAACGTGAGAGGGAAAGTGAGAAATCACTCTCAGGGGATGGGGTAGGGATGGCCACACCGCAATCCCTCCTCCTCCATTCTCCTCTTGGATTTCTGGGTGCTCACGCATTCATGCCCGGCATGTTTCAAGTCACCGGATCAGGGACTTGAACCACAGTCAGCCATGTGGGAGTCAAGCTATGTAACCAATATGCCATTTGCTGGCCCCAGGTATATGTTTTTAAAACATGTACTGCACCTACTTTTGACTGACACACATGACCCAGTCACCAAGAAGCTATGGGTATACAAGGTTGAATAAACAGTCCCTGATTGACATAGCGAATATTACACCAGGTTAGCATTTGCACTCGTGGGAAGTGGCTCTTCTAAGTCAAAACTAGTGTGATGGACTGTGGAATTGTTTGAACATAGGATAAAGTTGAGACTTGGGGAAAAGAATTGCTGCTTTGTATCTTTTGTTTTGTTTTGTTTTCTTCTGGGAATAGGGAGGGGCACAAGACATTTGTCACGTTTTTCCATGGGCTAGCTCCATCTTTGAGAAGTGCATGTGTGTGCTGATATGTATGTAGGTGTATTTAAAGGGGTTGTTGCATCACATGTACCCACAGTAGTTATCAGTCTGGACCTTTGACCTCACTGCTTATGGCTAAATAATCAATTCACTGGCCATCTATCTCCGGCTCAGGATGGTACCAGAAATGACATGGATTTGAAAGGAAATAAAGTCTTGACTTCAAGGTGTATATGCATAGGCAACACTAACTCCCCTGGAGAAAATGAGAGAACAGTGCATTTTTAATGTCTCGTTGTATTAAAAGTATAGTAAACTACATTTGAACCCAGTGCTATCTGGTGTGCATGTTCTATAACTTCAAAAGTTTACTCTAAATTGCTGGTCAATAATAGTCCATGTTCTGTTCTGTCTGCTGGATTTCTTTAGGTGGTAACAATATTATTGCTGAGACATTATTCCCCTTGAAAGATATTTTTCTTTATGAAACAGTGGGAGGCAGGAAACCATTAGAAGCCTATTTCTCCCTCAGCAACTTTGCTTCCTGTCTAGATCCAGAATCCCAGCCTTCTGTTGTCCCTGTGATTAAGAGCTGTGACAAAATTCATCAATGTCAAAGTTAATTGAGTTTTCTTCTTCTCTTAAGAATGTCTCCTCTCAAGGGCCAGCAGGTATGATGATTACGGTGTTGGACCTCACATGCTTGGCCATGGTTCAAGTCCCAGACCTGGCAGCTTGAAAATCAAACTGGATGCATGTGTGTGTGGGCCCAAATTACCAGCAGGAGAATGGAAGAGAAGGGGTTACAGCATGGCCATCCCCCGTGGAGGGTGATTTCTCACTTTCTCTCTCTCTCTGTTTCTCTCTCTCTCTCTCTCTCATGTCCTATGACAAAAACCAAAAACGAACAAACAAACCAAATTCTCCTCAGGGATTCCTCAAGTTCCTGCCAAGAGTCACTTAGGGCAGCAAGTTGTCTTCAGATGTTTCCTTCCTCCAGGAGATAATATGTATGTGGCTGAAAGGTGGTGTTTACTCAATAGGGGGCAGTGAGCAAAATCACAAAGAAAGTAAAGTTTATCTGTCTTCTTCACCTCCCTTCCCAGAGTCCCCAAGTGTGAACTATCCTCTCTCAGTGGGAGTTGTGCATGGAGAGGCCCATCCAGATCTGCCTGCTGTGGAAACTGTTCTGACCTTTCCTTTTCCCTTCCTCTCTAATGCAGGCTTGTCTAATAGCCAGCCCTTTGTCCTCAGGTCTGTTTTCTATTAGGAAGTAATAGACCAGCTTGCATTAAGACAGCAGTAGGTTTTAATGAGATCCCGTCACTCTTGACGCACCTCTCACACAACAACGCATGTTAACAGGGCCTCGAGGCTGTGGAGATTTAACCTTAAAAATAAAAGAATAATTTCAGCCGTGATGTATTATAATTTCATAACGTTAAGCTGCCGACAAACTCTTCTGGAGCCTTCCCTTTGTTACAGTGAATATGTATTATTTCCCTTCGCAGAGTTGTTGAGAATCAAGTGCATTCGACTCTATTTAAAGAAAATGTAAAAATGTTGGGATCCCAGTTAATTGCTTCACCTCATCTCTGTTTCTTTGCCAAAGCCAGTGAAACATACTTTCTCTCAAACTATTATCCTAGTAAAACAAAAACACATTACAGTGTAAAATTTATATTTTTGACCTTTAAAGTGAGGAAAAGTGTGTGTGTGTGTGTGTGTGAGAGAGAGAGTGTGAGTGAGTTTGTCTGTGTGTGTCTATATGTCGCAAGACATTTTTCCAGGTTGGGGCTCACCCAGTTCACCCCCCTCTTGCTGATAGTCCTCATGAATAAATGTAAAGTGTTCTGGGAGTGTAGTGAACTGAGATAAGGAAGGGATTGGATGGAACATCTTGGGCTCTGTTCACCTCTCTCCAAGAGACAAAAATGTTCTTCAGTGATTTGGCCTTGTGCATCATGGTGCCCAGGGGTATATAACCAGACCAAGGTGCCTTTCAGGGTCACCCACCTGTAGTGCAAGTCTGGCGTGTGCAGTGGAGTCTCTGCCCCAGGCAGCTTCCCTGAGCCTTGGAGAATTGGCTCCCTGTGAATCCTAGGCTTCTGGTGTCCCTTGCTACCTGTCTGCAGGTAATAAGCCTGTCTTATGTAACATGTATATGAGGGTGTTTTTTTCTCAACTGGACTTAAACAAGTTGGTAACCAGTGCACCATGAACCCGCTGCTCATATGTGTGTATGTGTTGGGCGTTCAGGGGACGGTGTTTACGAGGGACTTGTATTAGCTTTCTACTACAGAGTAACAACTGAATCACACACTCAACAGCCTGAAACAACACCCATTTATGATCTCACATTTTAGTAGATCTGAAGTCTGGGTGGGCCTCAACAGGGTTCTCTACCTAGGGCCTTACAAGACTAGTATCAAGGTGTCTATTGTGGATGGATTCTCACGTGATGGGCCGGGTCTTCCTCTAAGGCCATTTAGATTGACAGTAGAATTCAATTCCTTTTGATTGTAGGACTGGGGTTCCTGTTGTACTGTTGATTATTGACCCAGCTATATTCAGTTCCTAGAAGCTGTCAACTATTCTGTGTACTGTGACATTCTCTACAACGTTGGCATGTGTTCATTCAAGGCCAGCAGAATGTCTGTGTTGCTTTGGCTCTCTCTGCTTTTCCTTTCTCTTATTTCTAGACATTATTTAAAATAGCTTACCTGATTAAGTCAGACCCCACCCCCCCACCCCCTCACACACAAGGGAAGAGGATTACACAGGAAGTCATATCAGTGGTGTAAATCTTGAAGGCTTTCTTGGAGTTCTGTTTTCTCAAAACTCGTCTTGGTTTTTATCTAAATGTTTTATGAGGGAAGGGGAAAATAAATGAATACATGCAACACGGAAAGTGAAAAAGGACCCTCCCTGAGGTTCCAGCTGTAGGTGCTGAAACCACAAACCCACATACAGGTAGCACTTCTCCTTCCTCTGAAGGGGGCACTGTCTATTAGAAGGTTCTGCAATGATGCAAATCTTCTCTTTCTTCTCTGTCAAATATACTGACCATGAGGTTCATGTGGCTGTTGATAATTATAAATGTGGCTAATAGAGAACTGATTTTCACACTTTACTTTAAAGTAATTTAAATTTAAGTAGCCGTTTGCCTCCAGTGGTTACACTGAAGAACACAGTAATACAGAACTTCTAGCCCTTCTTCACCTTCTTGTCCAAGAAATGTACAAAATCATCTTCCATGTGCTGAAATAATTGTGTTTGGAATTATATCCTGCTTTCTTCTCTAACCTTGCCTAAGGTTGCAAATTAAATCCTAGTTAATTTCTTTATATCTATATTTTGCTTCTGCTTTGCCTTTTGGCCAAATTCACGATTTTAGATATGAAGTCATTTCTATATAAATTCATAATTGGAGAAAGTTTTAAAATTTTCCACTAAGGAGCCTGCAGGTGGTGTGGTGATTAAGGCACTGGACTCCCACATGGCTAAACATGATTTGAGTCCTGAACCTGCTGACTTAAAGGTCATGCTGAGTGCATGTGCACGTGTAACCAATATCCTGAGAGAAGAATGGAGAAGGGATTGTGGCATGGCCGTCATCCCTGCTGGGTGCTTTTCCCCTTTCCCTCTTTCTGTCTCTTTCTAGAGAAGGCACTCACTCTATGACTGAAACAAACAAACAAAATCCAATTAAATATGGTAATCAAAGTGAAGCAGAAGCACCTCCATCTTTGAACTTTATGTTAGAATTGCTTCTTCCTTTTGCCCAGGGTAAACAGAGTGATTAGTTGTCTTACTGTCTTTGCTATCTAGCCAGAAACCTTTTTGTTTTAGATGTTCCTTAGCAATGTAATCATCAATCAATCACCAGACCCCTGCCGGAACCACGGGAACCATTAAACTAAGGTCTGGAAGTGCTCTTAGAAATGATTAACCTGCTTCATCTGGTTTCTGTAACTACTTTCACATAGGAATCCCACTCCCTTCCCTCTCCATCCCCTCCTAATTTTCCATTGTAATCACCATGTCAACCCAGAAACTATTGTGATTTTTGCCTTTATAAGTACCCCTCTCTTTTCATTCGGGGCTGTGGAGTCTTGGGAGAGATGTGAGTCCTTCTACAGCACTGATCTATTAAAAGATTCCTATAATTTGGCTTTGACTGGATGTCCTCTTATTTCTTGCTGATCAGACTACAACAAAAGTAGAAATCTTTTCTTCTCATTACCTGTCATACACATGCACACCAAATACTTACAGGTAATTATAGTTATTGTTCCTCTCATTGAGCATGTACTGTCTATGCAAGTCACGGAAGTAGGTGCTTTACATGAACAGATCTTCAAAAGGTTCATGAAAAGTGGCAATCTGAAAAAAAGTTATGCATGGATTTTAAAATTATTTTGCACAAAAATAAACTTGTACTTCAATCTCGTTTTCACAAATTTTTTGAGGTCTCCTTGTATGCAGTCTCACTTGATCTTCTCACCCATCCTATGCAATGTAATTATTCTTACTTTACAGATGTGAAAACCTAGTGTTGGAGAAGTTAAGTCATTTCCTAACATCTCGTGATGATATATTTAGTGAGGAATAGAAATCAATCTCAAGTTCTTTGTTCTCAATAACCCTTGATTTTATAATAGCATCTAAACTACACTGCCACTTTAGACAAACATTTTTGTCTGGTTCAACCAAGTCTGCTTCTAATATTAATAGTGATAATGAGCTCGTAACTTTGAGAGGCAATGCATTTTATTTACTAGCAGGTTTAAGGGAGCTGTGGTCCTTCTATGGTCTCTAAGGGGTTCTCCAACAAATGGCTGCCAGCCCTTCTCTGTGTTTTTATCTTAGATTTAATCCAGGTTGTTTCACAAAGCATGAACTCTAAAAATCAGCAGAGCTTTGATCTTTCTTTTAGCAATTTCTACTTATTGTTTGTATTTTACTTCTTAAGCTATTCTAAACAAATGGATGCCCTTAGACTACAGGGTAGAGATTAAGAGCCAGGGTTTGGAATTCAGGCAGATCTAAATTTAATTACTGGCTCAACATCTAATGGGTTTTGTGACCTTCTACTTCCCTATGCCTCTTTCTTATCTATAAAATGGCATAAAAATATCTACCTTAAAAACTTTTTTCAACAAAGAAATAAAAGGTTAGTGAGGCACCTGCGAGGAAGTCTCACATGTAGCAAGCACTCAGTAATAGACAGCTTTTATTATAGTCTTGTAATTATTGAAAGTGTTTTATGCCCTATCTCACTCTGTTTTTCCTACTTTAGGCCACAAAAAAGGTCTCTTAGTGTCTTCTATTGCAACAAATAATTAAGTTCTTCTTTTCCTTAGTTTCTCTTCTCTGAATTTGATCCAGGTTTCAAGACTCGCTCAACAAATTATGAACTCTGAAAACTAAAGTATTCCATAAAATCTTATAAATATCAATGACTTGGGTTGGATCTGCAGTCTAGTGATTAAGGGAGTTAGATCCCTCATGACCAACTGCAGTTTGAATCCTGGCCCTAGTGGCTTGTAAAACAATCCAGGCACATGTGTAAGTATGTCCCAAATCCTGATGGCATCGAGAAAAGAAGGAGAAGGGATTGTAGCTTGATCATACCCCTGTAGGGACGGTGCTTTCTGTCTCTCTCTGCTGTGTGCACATGCCCTCTAGCAATTAAAAAAAATTAAACCAAAAATAATAATAATAAATAAATAAATACCAGTGATTCCTACCTTTGGGCTATGTTTGAAGCTAAATCAGACAAATCAGGGTTTCTCTGCATTTGAACAAGGACAACCATATAGGCTTTCATAGGAAAACATAAAGATGCCATCTGGCTAGCTAGTGGCATGGTGGTTTAGACAGCTTAATCCTACATGACCAACTCCATGGTTCAAGGCTCAGACTTGGCTTGGAAAGCATGCCTGGTATGTGTCCATGTGTGACATGCACCAAAGTTCCAAAGGAGACGTGGAGGAGAAGAGATTGTGCTGTAACCATCTCTCATGTGAGGTACTTTCTCACTTTTTCTCTGGCAATTGCATGTGTACTCTAACAAATTAAAAACAACACAAACAAAACAGGTGCCATCTCTGATAGAGAATCAAGAATAACATCCTAAGAATATTCAGCAGAGTCACTTCTGGACGGGGTTTGATTGTTTAAACTTCTGGGCAAGTGCAGAATAAAAATATGAGGTCACTTATTCAAACAGCATGAAGAAATAAAAGGTATTAACAATAACGCTAAAGATTTTTTCTTTATTTCTGTGGTTTCTCTCGTGATTTTTCAGGGTTTGTTAATTTTTACTATTTAATGTTCTAAATGAAGAAAAATTAGGCTTTTAAATTTTAGCATAACTTTTACTGTTTATGTATTTACTGTACAATGCTCATTTTAAACACAAAAATAAAAGCATTTAACTCATACCCAGAATCACCAAAATTATGTAATACATATTTCATAGCTTACACTTGCATGCATAATTTATTATCATGAGAACAATAGAAATGCTGTGTTAAGTTACCTGTTTTTATTTTGGTTCTTGTTACGTGCAGTTCCTATCAATACTCTCTACCCACAGCTTGGGGACTAAGGAAGGTCTGAAAGGAAGAGCATCAGTAGGCTGCCCTATCTTCCCTTTCACTTCCATGTCATCATTTTCAGTATTAGTGGGTGGTGGCTTTATCTACAAATCACTTCCTGAAAGGCGTACCTTCTTAATGTCATAGTTAGATTAAGTTTTCACCATCTTAATACTATTACACTGGTAGTTTGACTTCTACTACAAATTATTTATTTATTTATTTATTTATTTATTTATTTATTTATTTTTAAGAGAGATTTTTGCTATATGGTGTGTGCACAGTGCCTGTGCTTGCCGAGAGACAAAAAGAGACAGAGAGACCGAAAGTGAGAAATCACCCCCTGCGGGAATGGCCATGACACAATCCCTTCTTCTCCACTTTTCTCTCGGGATTTTGGGAATACACACACACATGCCTGGTGTGAGTTTTAAGTTGCTGGGTTTGAGACTTGAACCACAGTCGTCTATGGGAGAGTCTAGTTACATAACCATTATGCCATTTGTGCATCCCAACCAACACATAAATTTTTAAAGGGAAACATTCAAGTGATAACAGGTGGTATACTTAAGGTTTCGTCACTGGAAGGTTACCTTATTTCCCTTGCCATTAATAAGAAATGTACAGGAAAATACCTCAAGAATCCGTGAATATCCGATCCCTGTATGTTAACTGTAGTATCCATGATGATTCATGCCCACACCAGCCATTACTATGACAGTTTCAAAGTGGTCATTTTTCTGTATCTGTCATCTCTCCGCACTTATTTGGCATTTTCCTGTGAGCATGGCATTTCCCTTCAACACCACTTGTTTATGTGTTCTGTTAAATGAATGGACTTTTTGTTGTATAGATTAAATCCTATTACTATTTATTTTATTTTAGTGTTTATTTTCTACAGATTTAGTCAGTGGAAACCCCTAAGGCTGGTTCCTAGGTCCTTTTGACAAATGTTGATTTTTGAGTACTGTACTACTTTCCAAGGCAAGAAGGCTGCTATTTCCCCTGATCCAGCCAAGGCATCAGTCATTTCTCAAAGGAGCCCTAGATCTTTCAATAAGTCATGATTATTAAAACCTGGTTTGTAAAGCAATTGCTTGTTGCTACTGGTTATTTCATTGATGTTCGACCTTTCAGGCAGATCTAGTAAATTTGTATGTATGTTAAACACATGTGTATGCATATATGTACATATATACAGATATTTTATGTAAAGCAAATACATATATGCACACAAACATAACATATATATATACACACTTACATATGCATATATGTATTCATACACATATTTTCCTATCTATTTATACCTAGAAAATGTAAAAAATATAAATACTAGCTATCTAGCCATGAATTGAAAGTATTAGCCTGGGGACCAGCAAATGGCATAATGGTTATGTCACTGGACTCTCACATAGTCAACCACAGTTTGAGTCCTGGACTGGTGACTTGGAACACATGCCAGGCACATGTGTGTGCATGTCTTAGATCCCAAAAGGAGAAAGGAGGAAAAGAGATTGTGGCATGGCCATCCCCCCAGAGGTGATTTCTCATTTTCTGTCTCTCTGACTCTCCGGTGAGTGCACATGCCCATAGCAAAAACCTCTCTTAAAAAAAAAAAAAAAAAAAAAAAAAAAAAAAAGAAAAGAAAAAGAAAGAAAGAAAAAGTATTAGCCTGAACTCATGCTTCTCTTCCATCTTCCATTGCTAATGGATGAGTACAGAAAATATTCTAGACTTCCCCTTTTCCATATTTCCATTTCTTCAATGTGAGAAACTTAGTTTCCTTTTTCCTCCATATTTCAGCCTTATTATACACATCAACTATAGTCATTTCAAGATAGTTCATCCTTACTTCAAAAGGAATTATTCTTTAAAGTTCAATATTAGTTTTTATTTCTTTTAGTCTTTGACTAAAAATAAATAAGGAAAGTAGTGTGTTTAAAGATTACTTAGTGGTAATTCTTTTTATTTTCTTTCTTTAGTGTGATTCTGTTATTACTTTGAATCAAGTATGTCTTCTTGTATTTTTATTTAATTTTAGGATTTTTTTCATCCTTCAGAATGTTATGTGTTTTTTAAATATGTGACATAATAACACAACACCAAAGGTCAAAGCTATACAAAAGCTATCCTTAGGAAAGTATATCTCTTCACCCTGTTTGTCTACTGTTTCCATACATCTCCTGTACATAAACTATTTTATAAGTTTGGGGTATACTTTTCCAGTGTTCTCTTTGCAAAAGAAACAAATGCATGTTCACTGTCTTATTTTCTCTCCTTCCTTACTGTCAAGCATAACACTTAGTAAGTAATGTACGCAATCATAACCACCTACTACATTCACCTTCCCAAAGTCAGTAGACTCCTCATACTAATTAAAAATGGATCCCTCTCTTTTTCTTTCTTTCTCATCCCAATTGCTAATTTGTACTGCTTCTTTGTATGATGCAGATGTTCACATGCGCTCAGCTGTATTAGCCTCATTTGTTCTTGTGCTTTCTTCATTTGGCCCTCGACATAGCATTTTGCCTTCGAGAATTTGATATCTAAAAAGAAACTCAGACGTCTTGATGATGAAAGAGCAAACATTGCTCTTTTACCAGAGGGGTCAAGAATGTGGCCACGATCTTGTCATTCTAATATAGTGGTTATCAAATGTCCAATTTCTGAACAATTTTAACAGAATTATTTGATAACCTTTTTCAAAGTAGAAAAGTTGGCACCTCTCTGACCGATTGCAGAACCTTGCTTGGTGGGGTCCAAGAACCTGAGACTCACAGTTGTGTACAGCCATACTGATTGCTTTGAGGGATGGCCCTGCTGATACTTAGCAGTTGACTGGCTGCAAGGCCTCAATTCAATCATTAGCACCTCTGTGATTGATGGTTAAATTGCCTCCTCTACTGCTGATTGGCTACATAAGTCTCTCTCTCAGCACCCTAGGAATGATGAGCTATATATTTCCATCTGTAGAGAAAACCTCTTTTGTTTAGAAAAGATAATTCCTAATAATCGATTTAGAACTCTTCCAAAACTCAAATGATTTCTTTTTCTCAGGGCTTTAAACATTTTTTGCTTAAAAAAAATCTAAATATCAAAAAGCTTTTTGACATATCTACACCTTTGAACTGAAGATATTGCAGTTGACACTGGCACACAATACCTTTTTATTCCTTTTTCCTTCCACAACTGTTTTAACACAAAGTTTTTATTTCCTTTTTGTTTATATTAATATTTAGGAACCTCATCTTTGAACTTACCTTTCTTTCTTTCTTTCTGCTAATAACTAAATCTTTTTAAAAATGAAATTGTGAAGTCAAGTCCACAATAATATTAATTTAAAAAAATTACTTCACTGGCCCACCTTGCTACTGGAATGCTGTGCTCCATAGTCTTAGACCATTTGTGAGGGCCTGGTTTGAGTTCCAGTCCAACCTAAAAGCCGGGTGTGGTATGTGTGCCTGTAACCTCAGCAACTCAGGGAGGCTGAGGCAAAAAGATTGTAAGCTTGGGGCTGGCCAGGCCAACATATGGAGTCCTGGTTAGAGAAGAGCAGGATATGGTGGTACATACTTGTAGTCCCAGATGGAAGACTAAGGCAGGAGGATCAAGACAATAAGATCATGTCTTTAATAAGAAAGAAAGAGAGAAAGAGAGAGAGAGAGAGACAGAGAGAGAGAGAGAGAGGGAAGAGAAAGAGGAGGGAGGAGAGAGAGAGGGCAAGAAAGAAGAGAGAAAGAGGGAGGGACAGAGAGAGAGAGAGGAGAGAGAGGGGGGGAGAGAGAGAGAGAGAGAGAGAGAGAGAGAGAGAAGAGAAAGAGGAGGGAGGAGAGAGAGAGGGCAAGAAAGAAGAGAGAAAGAGGGAGGGACAGAGAGAGAGAGGAGAGAGAGGGGGGGAGAGAGAGAGAGAGAGAGAGAGAGAGAGAGAGAGAGAGAGAGAGAAAGAAAAAGGAAGGAAAGAA
Organism: Tupaia tana; assembly: GCA_026018925.1. Taxonomy (NCBI): domain Eukaryota; kingdom Metazoa; phylum Chordata; class Mammalia; order Scandentia; family Tupaiidae; genus Tupaia; species Tupaia tana. Next base: position 9,096,726 of record JAKSZU010000020.1, on the reverse strand, counting down.
GAAAGAAAGAAAGAAAGAAAGAAAGAAAGAAAGAAAGAAAGAAAGAAAGAAAGAAAAAGGAAAAAGACTCAACTATTTATGGAGTACCTACTGCATACACTGTGCTAAGTATTCAATTATTTTTAACCCTTGATGCAATCTTACCAAATGTATATTTGTATATTTAAAGTATATTTAAGAATTGGTCTCACTGTTGGTGAGTGACTGGGACATGCAGAGTCATTTTACATAAAATTCAAAACTCTTCATATACCCACAAATAGAGCCATAAATCAGAATTGAGTTGACTACAGATTTTCAAATTTGACACAAGAAAATTAAACAAAAACAATAAATAAACAATACTGGTGACAAGATTCCTTGATAATGAAGGATTTGTTATTATCCTCTTAAATAAAGACCCTGAAAAGAAGAGACAGATGATGGAGTTTTGTTCTAGTTCTGGGTCCTACTGTTCTGCCTGGCACAGAGCTGGAAATCAAAATTTGTCTGAGGATCAAATATAGGACATGTCATGTGCATAAAACAAGTTGCTATTGACTTTTCTATTTCCAAAAGTTACTGAAGTGTGATTTTTTTTTTTTGTCACCAAAGGACACATACCATTGTAGTATTAGGAAAATCAGGTTTCAATTTAAATAATTTTGAAATTTATCACCTTTTCTCCTTCGTACAAAAAGAGACAAAAGTTCTAGAAATAATGACATAATTGTAGTAACATGGATTTCTTTATGTTTATCACAGTATTTCATCCTGTTCCACATCTTCATCCCATAACAGGCTTGATTGGAAATTGAAGTGCTACAGCTAGAACAATTGCATAATTAGAAGATAATCATTTACTCTGGCAGCATCTTGAAAGTAAGAGTTTTAAAGAACAATTAAAATTTCTGTGTGTTTGATTGGAGTGTGTTTATTCTGATTAACAATTTACAAACATTTCCTTCTATAAGCCTTCTCTGAGAAGATTCGAAAACATTTTAGCTTGCATAGGCTTCTAGGTAATATGTATTTTCAGTTTTAAAATAATCAAAGGTTTATAATGAACCTAATAACTCATTCCACTTACTTCTCCTATAGAAGAATTACTTTAAATAAAGCATTACAATCAATCTACAGTTGCACAGGAAATACTGAAGTCAAAATAATCAAATTAGAAAAGCTTATGTGACTGAAGTTGAATAATCTTCATTTGTCAAACTTGAGCAAAGTTTTCTAACATGGCGTTGATATGTGATAGGTCTGTATTTGCTCTTGTTTTTTTTTTTGTTTTTTTTTTTTGTTTTTTTTTTTTTCTTTTTTTGGAGAGGTTTTTGCTATAGGGCGCGTGCGCTCGCCAGACAGACAGAGAGAGACAGAGAGACAGAAAGCAGGAAATCACCCCCCAGGGGGGATGGCCACGCCGCAATCCCTTCTCCTCCATTCTCCTCTCGGGATCTTGGGCACGCACGCACACGCGCCCGGCGTGAGTTTAAGCCGCCGGGTCTGGGACTCGAACCGCGGTCGACTACGTGGGAGTCCAGCGACATAGCCATTACGCTAACTGCTGGTCCCTGTATTTGCTCTTGTAAAGACAGCTACAGAAGCAGTAATATCTGGTTGCCTGCCATAGGGAGGCTCTTTACCTGATGACAATTTGATCATCAGATTCTGCACAATAAAATGTACACTTTTAGGGGCTAGGCAGTAGTACAGTGGAAACAAAACTGAATACACATGGGAAATGCCCTTGGTTTGTGTTCCAGGACCCCTCTGAGCATGCTGAATAAGCATGCGTATGCCCTCGGCAGGCTGACTGAGACTAGGAGAGGATCCAGCATCAGGGCCTATTGGGGGTCACTATCTCTGTCTTTGTCTCTTTCTTCTGGAAAAGAAATAAGTTTAAAAATTATTTTTAGGGACCAGCAGTTGGCATAATGGCGATGTCGCTGGACTCCCATGTAGTCGACCATGGTTCGAGTCCTACACCCGGTGGCTTAAACTCAGGCCGGGTGCATGTGCATGCATGCCCAAGATCCTGAGAGGAGAATGGAGAAGAAGGGATTGTGGTGTGGCCATCCCCCCCTGGGGGGTGATTTCTTGCTTTCTGTCTCTCTGTCTCTCTCTGTCTTTCTGGTGAGCACACATGTACGCCCTATAGCAAAAACTTCTCAAAAATTATTTTTAAAAGAAATATATGTTTTTAGAAGGAAGTCATGTTATAAAATGAATCCTTGGCGAGACATATAAGAGAAGCAGAAATAAAACTCTTGTGGCTTGTAGTCGTAGAAATATTTCCAGAATTAGAGGTCTTTAGCTGATAAATTTTAATGTAATCTATTTCAATTATATTCATGATACAAACTTAAAATTCTACTTAAACTTATCATTTGTGAAGTGCTTTAATACCTACAAAAAATACTACATGATAAACATGTCTTTTTTTTCTTTCTTTCTGTTTCATCTTTTTGCTGTGGGGCACGTGTACTTGTCGTCAAGAAAGATGAAGAGGGAAAATGAGAAATCACTACCCAGGGAGGATGAATGGCATGTCACAATCTGCTCTCCTCCTTTCTTCTCTTGGGATTTTGGCCATACATTCACACATGCCTGGTGTGTTTTTCAGGCCAGTGGGTCTGGGATTTGAACAGTACAATCAACCATGTGGGATCCTACGCCTTAAACACCATGCCTCCTGCTGGCCTAAGAAGTCGTTTTCTCCTATTAGATAATAAGAATTTGAGATTAAGGACTTTGCTTAAAACACTACAAAACTTTTGCAAAAATAAGGAAATAAATGATCATTTTCTTATTTCTTTTTCTTATTTTCTGGGCTTCAAAACCCAAAACTATTTGTTGCATTCCAGTGCACTTTTACCAATAGAGTAAACTCATTAACTCATTCCCTGATATCTCTTCATTAGAAGCTGCAAATCCTTTCCAATCAATATAGAGATAAAATGCCATATGCAGAGATTTCAAACTAGGGCTTTACTGGAGCAGATGTGACCCTGGGTTAAAAACAAGAAGTACTAGTTAGTAAATAAGTAATAACTTTCCTAAGCATACTTTTCAGGGAACAAAGAAGTTTGGTGTTCAAGGAAACTTCCCTTCTTTTAACTTATTTCTATGGTAATATATCTGGTGATAATGTATTTGTTAGTTTGGATTTTTTACCTGTGGATTCAGACTACCTATATTCTTTTTATATTTGAGTAAAAATTAGAGTTGGTCTTCTTTTTCTCAGATCCAAATGCCTTATGTATCAGGCCCCATGCCTGTTAATAAAATCACACACACCATTTTCAGCTACTACCCACTGGACCAGCTATTGAGAAGGAAATATAAATCTTTCTAAGGTTGTTCTAATAAAAGTAGGGGCTGCTGTATTTGACAAAAATATAGGCTATCCTATTAAATGTGAAAGTCATAAAAATGACAATTGTTCATACCTGTATGTCCCTAACATTACATAGAACATGATTATCTTGAAATAGTTATTCATTGTTCCCATCTGAAGTTCAAATTTAATGGATTTTCATGTATTTTAAGAGGCAACCCTCAGTAGAACCAATGAGTAATTAAATGGTTTTGTCATTGGTTTGTTTCATGAGTAACAACCAGAAATAAGGATAAAGTCACTGAAACAGGAATAAATTATCCCTGCATCTAATTCAAAATACTTTAATAAGTAAAAGCAATAATTTTTTCTACACAGTTGAACTAAGAAGACAAGATGACAAGCCACAGGTGTGTATGATCAATAATTCAACGATGTCTTTGAGGATATGATTCTTTCTGTCTTGTGGCTCTGTTGCCCTCAGGTTTCCCTGTGTGTGAGTAGGTTGCTACTAATAGAGATAGTCTGAATCCATAGGTAAAAAAGTCCAAACTAACAAATACATTAACAAATGCAGTCCTTCTATTAAGAAGGGACAATGTCAAGAACCAGAAAATAAATGTCCTCTTTCAATGTTTTTTCCTTAAGAGTGAGGAAATCTTTCCTAGAAACCCTGCAAAGACCTAACTTTCTGACTACAATTCCCCCTTTCTCTTCTTCTCCAAACCAGTTATATCCCCAGGTGAGTGGACTGGGAGCACAGCCTAAATATTGTACACTTGTTAGTGCAGGCATAAGGCCAGTTTCTTATGAGACAATGACAGAAAAGCAGATCTGGAAAAAATTTGGTTCTATTAAGAAAGAAAGAAAGAAAAAAAAAATGGTGAAAAGGTAATTAGACAACCAATATGTTCTGTTTGTTTTCTGTGGAATGAAAAATTCATACACTCTCATTTACATTGGGGAACCTTTACAGTTTCCAGACAATTAGATCTGGCAACACAGAGAATAGCTGTTCTGTATAGTGAAACTTCAAATGCTTCCAACCTCATTGGAGTATCTCCAAGGGGATCTGAAGAGGGAAGGAGACTATGCTAAAGAGTTGAGCTCATCACCAAACAACAGTTGTATAGAAAGAGCGTGGTTTTATTGAAAGGAAAGAAAAAGGAAACTCAAAAGTTCCTCTTAATACAAGTTTTAAGAGATACCTAACGTTGTTCTAGAGCGGATATGAGCTTACTGCTTCTGGTTTTATTTCAAAGACAAATACAGAGCTACAAGAAACTCAAATTATTTCAATGGCAACATGAAAACAATGAGTAATCTTTAGTTCTTTTCTCTTTTAAAGTGTTATTTATTTATCTACCCCCCCCCCCCATGATTATAAGAGGTAAAAAAGACAGAGACAGAGACATGGAATCTCCCTGACAGCATTTCAAATGCCATGGTCTACTTCCAGCCCCAGCCAGCCCAGATCAAGACACACACGGGATTTTGCTCAGGGAAGTCTCTGGGTCAAAAACTGGCAATCTTTCCCCATGAACCTCTCATTGCACTGCACCCTACTGCTGCATCATCTGGCTAACTTTTCTTGTTCTTTTCTTTCCTCTTCCTCTTCTCTTTCTTTTGAGAGAGAAAGAAGAGAAGAGAAAAGACACAGAGTCTCACCATACTAAGATCCTCCTGCCCCAGCCTCTGAGTGAGCTGGGATTATAGTCCAGCATCAATCCAGCTGGTGTAGACTGGTCCAGGAGCAACTCTGACCTCCCATACAGCCTCTGCCTAGCTCACTGGCACCCTGTGACTTGTACCATTGTGGTTGGGCCCATGATGAGTTATCTTTAGTGGGATGGATTTTTACTTTATGTGTACTAAAATTGTGTGTTTTATGATAAAAATATAAGGATGAGAATATATTATTATGTCATTAACAGTTATTCTTAATTATAAATAAGACTGTAAATTAAAATATGACAAACTAGATTGGGGAAATTATGCTCTTACACAGTGGAATTCCTAATTTATATGAGCCAAATGAATATACTTGGGATCTGGAATAAATGGAACAACTATACTTAGTTTGCCATATGAGTGAACTATTCTTGTCTTTTCTTTCAGGCTTTACTTAATATTGAAATTTCTCACACCATGAGAATGCAGGACTCCAAGACAGTGAATGCTTTATAAACCATGTGATGCTTTAGTGACTGGGTGGTGCTAAAACAAGAGAGTGATTAATAGCACAGAATATAGAATGCAGGTAGTCACACACTCACCTTCCATTTGAAATGCACACATAACATACCTGTTAACTCTCTTATTTAGCTACCAAGACATTAGTCGTTACTGTCAATAATGCATCCACTCACGACTAATGAGGTCAAGGTTTATGTTCTGATCCCTACGAACAAGTTCTTACCGTTGATACTCTTAGGGTGGAAAATCTTGTCTTCATCATCTCTGGTAAGAATGTGATACTTCCCTGGGAGATGATAGGAAACAGGGAGCCTCATTAAGTAGATGTGAATAAAAGCTCTAATCTTGGAAACTGTATCCAGTTGTGAAAATGTAGAAGTAAGTGATAGGAACCGTTTCAATGGCAAGTGTTAAGAACACAGTGCTCCATAAGAGTTTTAGAAAAGAACACCCCTGTCTGGTTATACCGTCTTATATCATCCAAGAAAGCCACAGTCAGCTTTGGCCAAAGGCGTTTTGAAAAACCCTAATGGATTGTGATGTTCCTAAATACCTTTTAGCTCTATTTTCCTACAAATTTGGTATCTTGATTATTCTGAATAGCTTTGTCTTTTGGTAAGAACTGAACATCAGGACCTCCTGTCAGTTATATTTTTTGATGCAAAGTACTAGATTTATTTGGCTTGTATTGAACTCAAACAGTTTTTAGCCATCAGAGACACAACCAAAAATATGGAGATATACACATAGAAATGCAGTGTAAGGGTATACTCTAATGACTTCCACAAGAATAATTCTTTATTCAGGGAGCATGTAGTCTTATAAAAATAAAATAATTACAGTAAGAGTGAATCAAATTTTTGTAATAAAAATATAGAGGAAATGTAAGCCCAACCATGTTATTAAATACAACTTGAGCTAGAAATGCATAGACCTATCTGGGTAGCCTTGATAAAGTACATAAAATTTTAGCTGACTATGGATGGAGCTGGTATTCATATAGAGAAAATGACAGAGGGAGAATATGAGATGAGCACGAAGGTATAAAATAAAATGAGCTGTCCATAGGTAATACAATACGAATAGATAATAAGGTATGAAGTTATTAGGTGGAGATAAAAGCTTTCCTATAATCCAGTTGAACAATAATGAAGTTATAAACTAGGCCAACAAATGAAGAGTAAACGAAAATGAGATGTCAACGAATAGGTCTTGGTCACTAAGTAAATATAAAAAGTGAAGACAATGTAGCTTATTAGTGGTATTTACTAAATATTTTCCTTTTTTCTTTTAAGTACATAATAGTCTTTGTACTTTCTCATCCCCCTAAAGTGAGGTATATTTTCACTTGCTCTGACCAATAAGTATAAGCAGAAATAATGTATCTATCTAGCCTCCAGGTATATGCTGTTAAACGATTCGATGTGACCTCTTCCCTCTTGCTATGGTAATCATAGAAATGTGTGTTGAGGTGAATCCTGTTAGCTCCACTCCCCAAATAACTACTGTGAGCAGAGATAGCTGGAAACCCATGTTGAACATGCTGTATGAGCAGAAGTAACTTTTGGTGCGTTAAGCCAGTAACATCTTGTCACCACTATTAGTAATGATGCAATCTACTCTAAGCAATAAACATGTGTTCCAATATTCCAGAATATGTAATTAACTCTCCAGGACCTGACCGACCTGGGTGAGCTTAAACGTTTATTATTTAGACCTGATTTTCTGCCTAGGTTTGGAATTTGATCAAGTTCTTCATATCAAGTCTTGCTTATTTGTCTCTCTTTAGAATCCTTGTCAAATTACCTTGTTACAAGGTGAAGGATGAGTACCAACAGATAGCATAATAGTTATGTTACTGGACTCCAACATGGCTGATCATGGTTCCAGTCCCAAACCTGGCGGCTTGAAACTCTCGCTGGGCATGTGTGCTGTGTGTGTGTGCCCAAGATCAAGTGAGGAGAGCTGAGGAGAAGGGATTGCAATGTGGCCATCCTCCCAGGAGGTGATTTCTCATTTTCTGTCTCTTTGTCTCTCTGGTGGTACATGCACCGTATAGTAAAAATCTCTCTAAAACAAAGTGAAGGCTGTTTGTTGCACTTATGAAACAAAGTGCAGATGTGGCAGGCATTGGCCAGACAATATTTGAAGAACACAGTAGTAATTAATACACTGGACAAATCTTTAAGGGCTTCTGGACTCACATCATAAAATCACATATCTTATTGAAGACTACAGGACTGGATGGAGGAGGCATGTAACACTTTGTAGTAAAGGATAGAGAAATACTCCGCACAGATTGGATCGTGTCAGTCATTGAGGCATACCCAGTTAGTGCAGAATTGTATCTACGGAACTATCTTTTGTGTCTGCAGTGCAGGGAGCAACACAAACAGAAAGCAGTTGAGGATTGCGTTTGTGGATAACTCTTTTTCATACACAAGTTGTCTCTTACTCAGCTTGTTATTTTCTTGTCCAGAGAACAGTAGACCTGAGGCCTGCCTGTGGGAGCAGGAACTTCACCAGAGATCCACGCAGTAATTCAGCCTTTTCAGAAGGCCACATTTCTAAGAGCAGTCTTCCTGAAACCTAGGAAGTCCAGTACTTGTCTCATAAACTTCTGAATGGGCATATTTACCATGATTAATTTGTATGTATTTATTATTATCATGTTATCATAACATTGTTTGATTGTGGGCACATCTCTACTGCTTTAGATATTATTGTTGAATCTTTACTTTTTAGGAATTTGGCAAAAAGAAACAAGAGAAACCAATGGGAAAGAAAGACTATTAGTTCCTACTTGAAATTAACACCAAGTGGCCTTCTTGAGATCCACTTACAGATTACACCTATTGAATTAAAAATTCTTATCACTCGTACACATGCACATATATACTTAAAAGTAGAAGTTTAATTAAGTAAATATTTATCCTTACTGTATATCATACACTCTAAAATCATGTGCATGTATACACATGTGAACACACACAGTTATGGGGATCTACCATTAGGTGATTGTCATGTTGTTTTGGAGGGAAGGGGGTAAAAGCTATTACCTACCGACTGAGCAGTACTAAGTACGTTTATGTATTTACTTATGTACATATGTAGAGGTTATAGCTTTAGGGTGTGTGTGCTCGCCAGAGAGAGAGAGAGAGAGAGAGAGTGAGAAATCACCCCCCAGGGGGTATGGGCATGCCACAATTCCTTCTCCTCCTGGGATCTTGGGTACACACACACATGAATCCTGCATGAGTATCAGGTTTGGGACTCAAACTGCAGTCATTCATGTGAGAGTTCAGTGACTGCTACACCATCTCTAACTCCACTAAGTACTTTTTTTTTTCTTTTTTTTGGAGAGGATTTTGTTATAGGGTGCATGCGCTCACCAGACAGACAGAGAGAGACAGAGAGACAGAAAGCGAGAAGTCACCCCCCAGGGGGATGGCCACACATCAATCCCTTCTCCTCCATTCTCCTCTTGGGATCTTGGGCACACATGCACACGCACCTGGTGTGAGTTTAAGCCACCGGGTCCGGGACTCGAACCGTGGTCAACTACATGGGAGTCCAGTGACATAGCCATTACGCTAACTGCTGGTCCCCCCCACTAAGTACTTTTAACTTATCTAAATCTATCGGCACAGCTAAAGTCCTAGAGCCACGTGCTAACTTCTAAGATAATCTCTAACAGGTTACCAGAACCTGTTGTTAATTGATGATCTTCTGAGAATGGAAACTCTGGCTAGGTGACCATTTTATTGCTGCTGTTATAATTACTATCATTAGCAGGAAAAAGTAATCCCTGCCCACAAGCCAAGGCTGCATAGTAGATTTAGATTGTTAAAAAGTAATTCCAGAGCTGTGAGATTGTCAAAAATGCCAGTTACGATAGCCTGCACCTTACAGTGTCGTCCATAGAGAAATCTTTACAGCCTAGGACTTCTATCCTAAGACCTGCTTTCCAAACTGTGAGTCAAGGAGCAATAATGAGACATATAAAGTATTGGGTTATTGAGAAAGTCATAAAATATTTTTGCATAGAAAAATATGTCAAGACTTTCTGGATGACTTTACTGGATTAGAATCACATTTTTTTATATCTTTTAAAGAAATTTTGCCAGAGGATGCATGCACTCACTGGGAAGAGACAGAGAGAGATTGAGAAAGCACCCACCACACCCTGTGGGGAATAATCACACTGCAATGTCTTCCCCAGCTCTCCTTCTTTGTAAGATTTTGGGCATGCATGCACACATGTCTGGCATGTTTCTCAAACCCCTAAGTCCAGGACTTCAACTACATAGTTGGCCATGTAGGATCCAGCCACCTTAACCACCTGTCATGGGCTGGCTCGTGACAATTTTTCTTTTCTTTTTTTTTTTTTAAGAGGTTTTTTGCCTTAGGTTGTATGCACTCACCAGAGACAGAGACAGAGATGGTGAGAGGGAAAGTGAGAAATCATCCCTGCCCCCAGGGGGATGGCCACACCACAATCCCTTCTTCTCCATTCTCCTCCTGGGACCTTGGGCACCCATGCACATGTGTCCAGTGTGAGTTTTAAGCCACGAGGTCCTGTATTCAAACCACAGTTGGCCACGTGGGACTCCAGTAACGTAATTGCTATGCCATCTGCTGGCCCTGTAATTTTTCAAGGATATATAAAAGTACGAAATAAAATACATGGCATATTACAATGATATAAATACCATGTGATTTTTGTTTAATGATGTACGTGTATATGTCTATATGTACAATTAATAACAATGTAAAATACACTATATTACAGTAAAAATAGTTTTAAAAAATAAAACATTTTTTCTCTTTTTTTTGAGAGTATTTTTTACTACAGGGTATGCGCACTCACTGAAAAGACAGAAAGACAGAGAAAGTGAGAAACGATCCCCCCTCCCCTGGGGTGAATGGCCATGCCACAATTCCTTCTCCATTCTCCTCTCGAGATTTTGGGTATGCACACATACACGCCTGGCATGTTTCAAGCTGCTGGGTCCGGGATTCAAACCATAGTCAATCATGTGAGAGTCCAGCACCTTAAATACCATGCCACCAGGTGGCCCCAAACAGTTTTCATTTTAATGGTGTTTCTTATATGCCATATACTTTTCTAAATGGCTACATGTGAAGTTATTGAATTCTGACACTAATTCTTATTTTCCCCATTTCACACAGAGGAGCACAGGGAAGTTGAGTGACGGGCCTGACTTTAGAGACCTATTCAAACTGAAGTAGTTTCACTCCATGGGCTACTGCCATAGCCTGTAAGCGTGCACCCTGCTCTCTAAGGACACTAAAAACACTGGCCGCGGGGCCACTGGCATATAGTAGGGAAGACAACTTCTGCTGAGAAAATAAATATGAAGAATGGACCATCTGGATGAGAAGGAGTATTCAGGTAGATACAACGTGTGTGAAGAAAGAGATCATAGAAAAGGCAAAAAACAGCAGATAGAAACTCCAGGGCCGACAGGATGGTTTATGTAAAAAAGTAAGTGCATATGGGTGACTGTTTACTCAGTTTCCCTTCTGGTAGCCAGTCCTTCTAGACAGCATTTACAAAGTACCTTTGAATACTGTCATCTTTGCTCCGTTTGACTTGGAACTCAGATCCTGAATGTATACTGCCCTTTTTCTTTGGAAACACTTTTATCATTGCCTGAATTTCAACTTGGGGAATATTTTTAGGAAGTCACTGTACACTGACCACTTCAATTGCCCCTTCATTCTTTATTTGTACCATTTAAAACAATTTCTCCACACTTCATATATTTGGTGAACAGTACGCTGTTCTCTCTAGCCAAACCAAACAAATTTGAACGTTTCCATGGGAGTTTCTGAGTCAACCTCCTCCTAGCCTTGGGTCATTCTCGTTGCTGTCCTTGGAGCACAACACCCCGAGGCCCACTGATTTCTCTGCAAGCAGCCGGGTGTGGTTATCTCGCAGAATCGTACAGCACCTTTGAGACTATGAATCTGAACCGATCAAAAAAAAAAACAAAAAAACAAAAAAAAACACAAAAAAACACAAAAACACACAAAAAAAACTGTGAATGCAATGAAGGAAGCAGGATATTCCATGCTTCAGGTTTCTAGGGAACTCTGGGAAGACGAATCGCCTCTAAAAAGATTCCACCCTGTAGCTGCTTCCCTGAGACCAAGAATTATCAGCTTCTATAACCAGAGTGATTTCAAACAGATGGTTTTGCCTGTGGAATCTCTTAAATATGTCTTATTTATTTGCCCTCCAGGACAAGACAGATAACTTGTTTCTTCTGTAGTTTTTTAGACACTGAATTAATTATCCTATTAGTAAAAACAAGTACATTCTCATCCTCACAGAGACAAATTTAAACACCTAATACACATACACACAGAGATTCAGACAGAGAGAGAGCGAATCTGTGTCAATTTCTTGGTATTACACTTCCTTACACATAAAAAACTTGCTGGGATTGTTTCTTTTATTTAAAAAATATTCTGTTCTCAGTCCCTCCAAAAATATAATTGCATTTCATTGTGCTTTTAGAGATAACTATAAAATAAATATAGCCTTACCTGAAAAATGCAGCATTTTTGTTTACATAGAATTTATGGGAAGAGCTGAAGCTCTTTGGTTACCAAGATACAATGGAAACAAACCACATTTCTTTGTAACACAAAGACTCCAGCAACTGCATTAGCAAAACCACTGCTGCGGACTGTGAGTTCCAAGACATTTTCATTGCGAACACTAGGGGGCACTGGTGATTTACTCTTCTTCTTTCAGTTTTCTGGCTTTTAAAAATGGAGCGAGTTGCCCGCAACTTTTCAACTTTCAATGGGCAGGAATGAAGTGGAAAATAAATGTTCAAAAGTCTGTGTTTTGAGAGAGAGAGGTTAAAAATATCTACAGAACCAACCAGGAGAAGAAGTGACTAATCTCTGTCCTTTCCTCGTTAACAGTCGTCATCCAGAAGTCGTAGTAGGTTTAAAGTTCACAACTTACAGGTTTAAAGTTCACAACTTGTTTTTGTTTTTGTTTTTGAGAGGTTTTTGATATAGGACGCGCGCGCTCGCCAGAAAGACAGAGAGAGACAGACAGAGGGATAGCCATACCTCAATCCTTTCTCCTCCATTCTCCTCTCAGGATCTTGGGCACACAGGTACACGTGCCTGGCGTGGGTTTAAGCCACCAGGTCCGTGATTCGAACCGTGGTCGACTACATTGGAGGCCAGCTACATAGCCATTAAGCCAACTGCTGGTCCCCACAACTTGTTAAAGTGAATGCCAGAGTGGAAGCTTGTGAAGGAGGAAAAGGCCGGCACAAATCCTGCATTTGAGCACACCGTTTTTCCTTTCGACTCTTACACTGTTACACAATGGCGCATGTTTCTGACCATCAGAAAGACATTTTGGGCCACAAGCACTCATTTAATGAAGTGTGTTCAATTGCACATAATAGGCGAGACAAAAAGGACTGGGGAAAAAGAAAAAGGACAGTGGGAATATCAGCCACTTTCATAAACACGAGTTCAGAATATAAGAGCAGAAACTCTAGTTATCTGCAGGAGCTATGTTCCAGATGCTTTGAGTCAGGAGGGAAAAATAAACAGCAAAGGCAAAAACAACTGAAAGAAAAATTAAAGAGACACCGATCTTTGATGTGCATCGTTAAAGAAGCTACCCATTAAAAGCATGGATGATAAATCACTTAGGTGTTACCAAGATCCTCAAAGAAACAATAAGCAGAGGCCACCGTACAATGTGCTTGCTTCAGAATTTTTTTTCATCACAGGTTACTTTTTAAAAATCGATTTTATATTTCCACAAAGCTCGTAGCTAGAGGATTTAGGGAACGAAGGCTATTTTCCCTTCAGAATTGCCGTTTACTGAATGTCAGTTATTACCATATTCATGCAGGTGAGTGTGAGAGAAAGCATCGCATTGCTCTCGGGGTACTTCAGGAAGCACAGCCTAACAGTGGCCAAGGTCACCTGTCTTCCTGCTTCATCGTGAACCCCTGAAAAACACGGCGTACTGCCGCCCTGCAAGGCTGCCTGATCTCCATCTCTCACGCATCACTGAGAAGAGTGTGTCATCTACAGTGTGACAGAGTTCCTGGATCGTGGCTCTGTGTGCTGTGGAGGTGTGTGAGGGCAGTGTAGTAGGCAGGCAAAATCGCCTAAAGTGACATTAAGAAGAGTGTTGGCCCCGGATAATAACTACCATCTGAGCTCCATCTCCAGGGTCGTCTCTTTCTGGCTCAGGTGCCACCTCTTACTCTCTAATAAATTACTTTCTCATAATCTCAGTCAACTGCCTTTGACCTAAAAACTTATTTTATTTTGCTAACTGGTTTCTAGACTATTTGCAGACTTCAAGAGTTATAAAAGACAGGAGGTTAAATGTAATATATATGTATATACTGAATATCTGAGTTAAAATAAAAGAGGATTTTGAATATTCCCAATACGAAGTAATGACAAATGGTTAAGATATTGGAGAGGCTAATTATTAACAATTACCCTGATTTAACCCTTACACATTATATTCTTATACTGAAAAATTAGATCATATCCTATCAATATGTATAATAATTATGTTAATTAAAAAACAAACAAGATTCTGTTGCTGTCTGCTTTAGGAAATGACAGTTATTTCCTGACAGTGGGCTTTGCAATAGTTTAACCATACAGAAGCTCTCATAGTTTGGAAAGGAAAATGGAGCAATTTGTACTGCATGATTTTATCAGTGGGGAAAGCTATCTTTCTTCTCATTATAAATAAGTTAGCCTATAAAGAGTAGCTTGATAAAGAGTCCAATATTGCTAAAATAACCAGAAAATCAAATCCTAAATATGTAATTTCACTATTTGTGGATTTATTTTCTTATTTTAGGTTTAGTTTTTGAAACATACATATACATACATTTCATTACAACCTTGGAGAGAATATTTTCTAGGGTGCAAAATAGGTACGGAAGGAGTGAGGCAATTCTGCTTGTTTTTTTTTTGTTTTTGTTTTTTTTTTCAATTATAGTGTTTCGTTTTTAGATTTTTTGCCATAGAGGGTGTGCCCTTGCCAGAGAGAGGGAGGGAAAGTGATACATCATCCTCCCGGGGGGAGGGCCACACTGCAATCCCATCTCCTCCATTTCCCACTTGGGACTTGGTGAACACACACACTTGGAGGGATTTTCAGGCCACCCGGTTTGGGACTTGAACCACTGAATCAGCCACATGGGATCCAGCACCTTAACCACCCCAGCACCTTAACCACCTCACCACCTGCTGGTCTCTCAATTATCATCTTTTACATTACTTTTATAAAATGGATGTCTTTGCAATTGTTTTGCAAGCCATCACATATTCTTTTGTGTGTGTGCCCAAAGACTCATACATGTACATATATATGTATATGAATATTTATGAAGAATGCCAATTTTTAAATTTTCTAGGGAAGAGTTGATAAATTTTAAGCTATTTTTGTTTGTTTCCAAATGATCTTAATTTGCTATAATAAAAGCAGAATAGGATATATGAATAACTGATTTCTTTCTTAAAATTCTTCTTAAAATGTTATGTTTAATTATACATGTTTGTGTATGTATTATAGCTATTAAACTACTTCATCTATATATGCATGTACATATTTTTTAACTTTTACGGTGTATAGTTTAAAATACCTTTTCTTTAAAAATTTCTTCACTATTTTGTTTAAAGGTAAAATTCTTTATTGAAAGTATGTCTTTTTTGTGGTGGTAACTGGTTTACCAATTGGAGCCATTTTGACTTTATGTTATTTTCTGTTTACTGTCATTTTCTATTTCCTGTCAAAGACTTATAAATCATGTTTAAACTATAAGGACTCTTCTGTTGGGGAAGGCTGCTCAAGCTTCTATATCATACATCCCTTAAGGCCAGAAGATAGTTTATACTCACTGCTTTCAAGAGCCATTTTAAGATTATTAACCCTCTCCCTGGCTATGCACCCCCCCCAAATAAGAAGCAAACAAACTCTATTTTCTTCAGACTCACACTGCTGGTACATCCGCCATTCCTTAATATTCTAGCACCTGATTCTCAATGTGTTTCTCCATCCCAGGATGTGCCATGAGGAAGGGAGATTATAATTTCACTCCCTTGGCCTTAATTTCTTGAATGTCACATATTCAAAGACTTCTTTCTTTTTTCCTTTCTATTTGTTTACATTTAATCACTATACGTCTCCACCCTCCCCAGCATAGAAAATGAAACTTCCGTCATTCATTTGGAACTTTTCCTGTGTTAGGTCTTAGATTTAGTCATCACCTTGAAGTAGTTGATTTGCACACCTTACTCCTGGACATGATCATCTATCCTTCAGGTTATTCTCATGAACATCCTCATCTATCTTTTCTTCTGTCTACTTTGGAAATTTTTAACTTTTGCTCTATTCATCAAACCCATTTATCTTAACTTCCATTCTATATTAGTTTGGATTTCATGATCTATCAGGTAGGGTACTTCTTTGCTATTGTTGATAGTTTGAATTATTTTGTTCACTGTTTTATGGAAGCCCATCTGTAGTCCATTCTTCCTCCTGCTCCCTCTGTCTGAAAGACTTACAACCCTAGCCTAACTCTCTCTGGGACATTCTAGATTTAGACAAATTATCTCCACCTTCCATGTGTTGCTTACATATTCCTTCTTTAGAGATAACTTCTCTAAAATGCCTGTACCATCGAAGACTGTTAGCTTCGCTTCATTCTCTCCTCCAAAGAGCTTTTATTTTCCCTTGACAATGACTCATTTTGGTAATCACATGCTCATTGTTTTGACTTCTCTAAGGTTATCTCTAAGCATCAACAGAAGGAACTGCAATATCCAGCCCCTGACACTGTATGTATAGTTCATAGAAGAAAGCATAAATAAAGTGATTTTAATAGTTCTCTGGAAAAGTTTAATTTCTCTGACTCCCTCATGTCTCTACCACTACCTATTATTTCATATATATATTTTTTTTTCTGCTTTTAATAAAATAAGAATTCATTTTTGCTGAGTGCTTACTAATTACCATTGTGACACATGCTGTATATGCAATATCACATTTAATCCTCCCAACAGTCTCTTAGATAGGTGTATGTTTCCCCCATCTTAGAAATAAAATATCTAAATCATTAAGTAACCTGCATAAAATCAAGAACGAACATGAAAAACCAAAGACAACCAAAGTTGTTCTGACTACAAGCTGCTGATTATATTAAGAGGACCTCCAAGAGTGTATTTGAACCTTGATGAAAAGGCATTTTTTTTTTACAATTACTTATTTAACTTTATTTAATCATTCATTTATTTTAATTTAGTTTGACCACAGATAAAAACATACAGAGAGAGAGGGGGTGGGGTGGGGGGGGAGTAAGAAAGCAAACCACCAGGTCCAGGACTCAAACCACGACCAGCCATGTGGGAGGGTCCAGTGCCTTAATCACTACTCCACTTGCTGGCCCTCAAAAAGGCTTTTCTTTAAAGCTTTTTGACTTATTTTTTCCATGAACTATAGGGAGAGAATAAAAAAGAGAGACAGACAGACAGACAGACAGACGGAGATACGACAACTGCAACAGTCTCGACCCTGGGAATCACTCCCAACCTCAGCCAGCCCCAGATCGTGGGTACAGTCATGCCCAGGGTATTCAGAGAGCTCTCAGGACACGAAACCTGATCCTTCCCACACAGACCATCCTTATAAATTGTTATGTTTCATCTCATACCATTTTCTGGCCCCTGATGAAAAGAATTTTTGAAAAATGTAGACTTCTACACTTCTAGCAGTGGTGTGTTAGCTAAAAAGCTACATGTTTTTGTTCCAGCCTTGGAACAAAAATGCCTTTTCTTTTAAAATGTCACCCTCTGGTGTCTAGCTCTAGCTCCTCTTCTCTATTCCATACACTCTTGTCAGACTTATATTTAAGAAATGAAGACAAAGAGTCTTTGAAGGTAAATTACAATTTGTTAGGAAGTTATGTCTGAAAGTGACACCATGCTCATCAGTATTTTCCTCTTTGGAGAAAGACAAAGACAACAAAAATAAAACCCCTTAATTTTTCACCATTTTTTTTTTTTTTTGGTTGAATCCATGTGACTGAGCTTTGCTTAATGAAATGTGAGCTAAAGGAGAGACCACTTCTAGGCTTAGTCTCTAAACCCCTTCTATTTTACCTATTGCCACATAACAATTACTCTAAAATTCAGTAGCTTAAAGGAGAACATGTAGTATTTTGCAACTTCAGTAGGTGGGAAATGTGGAAGTGTCTTAGTTTGGTGGTGCTCAGGACCTCTCAGAAAGTTGCAAAGCAGATGTCAGTGGGGCTGCAGTTATTGAAGACTTGATGGGATTCTAAGATGACTCATACACGTGGCTATTGGCAGGAAGCTGGTTTCTCAGTGGTGGTTAGTAGGTAGCCTAAGTTCATTATCGCATGGACCTTCCCATAAGGCTGTATGGGTATCTTTGCACAGAGCTGACTACATAATTTGTGGGGCTCCGTAAAACATGAAAATGTGGAGATTCTTATTAAAAATTATTAATAATTGTAATATGTCATTAAACCTAGTGTGAGCATAATGAGATTGCAAGGCCACACACTCTTTTCTTCATAACCTGGCATCTGGATTTTCTTAGAGAATATTATCCAAGAAGGAGAAAGAGGAAAAAATAAAAAGCAAGAAGCTGAATGTTTTATACAACCTTGCATCAGAAGTACTAATTATTACTTCTGTCTTATTAGATGTTTTCAAACTCAATGACCAGTTTAGGTCAATACTAAGGGAAGAAGACTTAGCTTCCACTTATTTAGGAGAGGATTTGTGGGCATATTTTTAAATTACTTCATAATCTCAAAGTCCAAAATTCTTTTTTTTCTTTCTCATCAGCTAGGTAGGTGAAAGAGATCCAGTGTAGAGTCCTGAAGGATCCTTAGGGAATAGAAAAAAGATAGGAGAGAAAAGTCTAGATTGCTGAATTACAGTTTAGAAGACAGCTACCTAGAAGAGCAGCCCAAACTCATTTTGGACTGTCATAGAAGGTAAAAATAATCCTTTGTGTTAAATCACTGAGATGTCAGGGTTGTTACAACGTCAGTTTTTATATTTCAGGGATCTCCTACCACTGGACTGATGCTACTCAGTGGCCTATTGAGGCCCCAGCTTGTGGTCTATTGGGAGTCTCACCCCCTGGCCATGCAGCAGGGAGTGTTTGGCCGCCAAGTGAACTAGGCTTCATCTGTGTTTGCAGCGGCTCTTTCATCATTCCATTGTCACTTGAGTGTTGTCTCCTGTTGAATCAATGATGGTATTAGATTCTCATGGGTACAAGAAACCTATCATGTGATTGTTTCATTGTAAATTTCAATATGAGAGTAGTGGAAATAGGGTGCACAGTGGATGTGGTGCACTTGGGTCATGCCAACACCAATCCTTCCCTCAACCATTCCATGGAAGAATTGTCTTTCATGAGGCCAGTCCCTGGTGCCGAGAAGGGTGAAGACCAATGTTCTAATTCAAAGACCCAGTATTAAAGAAAACACTGTCTTAGAGAAAAACTATCCTTGCCTAGCTATGGTAGCATAAGTGGTAAAGTGCCACTGCATAATGCTGGAGCCCATAGGACAGGCCCTAGGTTTGAATCCTAAGTTGGCCTGAACATGCCAAGCATACCTATGGATGTGCTCATGACCCTTGGCTGAATGGGAGCTTGGGGGGAGGATGACAATGCGACAAGACGTTGTGAGCAATATCGCTCTCTCTTTTTCTATCTCTCCTAAAAGAAAGTTAACAAAAGAAAGAAGAAAAATCCCAAGATGTATTCTCTATTAAAAAAAAGTTCATATCTAAGTTGGACAACCAGTATTTCTCTCTTAAAGAGTCACAACGGGAACCAGCAGTTAGTGCAATGGCTATGTTGCTGAACTCGCATGTAGTTGACCGCGGTTTGAGTTTCAGACCTGGTGGCTTAAACTCATGCCAGACACATGTGCGTGTGTGCCCAAGATCCTGAGGGGAGAATGGAGGAGAAGGGATTGCGGCATGGCCATACCCCCTGGAATGTGATTTCTCGCTTTCTGTGTCTCTGCGTCTCTCTGTCTTTCTGGCGAGCACGTGCACCCTATAGCAAAAATTAAAAAAAAATAAATAAATAAAAACTCTCCAACAACAACAACAACAAAATAGTCACAACACGCACTAGCAATTTTAAAGCTCTGAGATTTCTCATAGTATAAAAATCTCTTTCACTTTGTTAAACCAAAACTCATCAGATGTATATGATTACTCAAAGGGACAAGAGGACTGATGTTCAGCTAGCACAAAATGGTAATTAATATATAGGTTGCTCAAATTATTAGTCTCATTCTGGTTGGTAAATAACCATTGTCCAAGACCTCCTGAGATCCTAGACCCCACTGACCCAGCCCTGAGGAGTGAGCTGCTCTGGTACCCCACTGACAAATGAGCTCGCCAAAGAACTGTCAGCACCTGTGAGCTGTCCCCCATAGCTAGAAATAACACTTCTGTCTAGAGCAGACCTCTATCTCTGTTGGGGAAACAGGCAAATGCTTAATGTCTTTCTGGTCCCTTGAGGTTTAACTTTCCAATATAGATAAACATTTCTGCAAAAATGTTCTTATTTATTGTTATAGTTGTTGTTGTTGTTGTTGCATGTGGGTACCTGTGGGAAATTATATCTTCCCAAATTTCTCCCACTAGTGATGAAATAGTTTGAATTTCTTCTCCAAAGAACCACCAGCATTTTAATCAATTCCTGTTGGAAAATAAATAAATAAAATTTTAAAAATTTAACTTATGCCTTACCAATATATAGTCCAATGAAACAAACTTAATTACTTTACTTTCTTATTGATTTAAATTGTCTTATACTAAGACTACCTTTATTGTTCACGGGAACTTTTAGCTTATGTTACATGATTCGTGCATGTAGATGCACAAATTTGAATTGTGGACAGCCCACATTGCCCCCCTTCCACTTGCTCTTCCTCATTAATTCATGCATTTATTCATTCACCTCTTCAAAAAGATTCAATGAATACATATCATATACAAAGAACTCTGCTTGGTGCCATAAAGACAAGGTACCTAAGCCATCGATTATGCTCTGCAGATCTATTGTGCCCATCATTGTAAGGGTTACATAGATTACTAGGTCATCTGAAACTGACAGAACCTGTAGGGCCAAACATGGTTTACAAAGAACATCAACTCTGCTGGAAATACGTTCCTTTTTCTCCTGCATTTCATCATTATCTTAACCACTTCCATTTTCAATTAATGAGGAATTGGATAACAGAAGATTTTGTAAATTATTATTTTGTATACATCATTTAAAAATTTTTTTCTGTCTTCACACTTTCTCCAGCAAAATAAAAACATAACTACTTAAAATATTCATTAATTAAACAAATTATTTGCTTATTTTGATGTAATAGACATTGTGACATTGTTAATTAAAGGCATATTATTACTATTACATAAAAGGGACAACTGAACCTCAACCAGGAGGAAAACAGACCATTTTCAAATAATTATAGCATGTAAAATTTTTCCAATAAGTACATTATTAAAACAAAGTGAAAGTCTTAATTGTAGGTGTTCGGATTCTGGGTTTATTTTGATGTCATAGACATGGAATTTATAGTAAAACATGGGATGTACAAAATAGAATTTGAGAAAGAATTAAAACACAATTCCAACAATTGGGACCTGAGCAATGGAAAGAATGGCACTCTCATGTACTGAGAGGTGAAAGGCCACCGGGGAAGTGTATTTGGTGGGTGCTACATGTTAGGTGCTACCTGGGAGCCTGGGCACTCAGCTTTAGTCCCGTTCAGGTTGAGATGATTGTTTCACAGCCAGGTCGAGATGGTTAGGCAGTTGAATATTCCCATCTACAGTTCAGGGAACAGGCCTGGACTGCAGACTGATCCTCGGGCGTCATTGGCACACAGGCAATGCTTAAAACTGTGGGACTGGTTGAGAATGAGATGAGAAGGAGGGAGTAAGTGTGGGTGGATTAGAGAAGCTGCCTATGCACTGGGTCCAAAGACACAACTACATTAAGATGGGAGAAATAAGGGAAACTCACCAAGGGAACTGAGAAGGAGCAGACACGGAGACTTGGGAAAATGTGATGTCCACCATAGATTACCATTGCATTTTATAAATGAGAGTGAATTTGAGATTATCCTTGTAATAAGGTCACTTCTATTTGCATCCTGATATGCTTTTTTGAGTGGAAAAGATATTGATAGGTAGACAGCTGAGAGAGCTGCAGGTAGAGGATAGAAATTGCACACAAGCAGCCTGTCTGGTCCATTCCGCCATCTGTGTCATGTGATCATTACTGGAAAGTGGTTAAAACAAAACAAAAGAGAGAAAAATAACACCAGTACAATGCAAGTTTCTTGATACTTTATCTTATTCCATCCCACAGCCCAGACCTTTTTAATATTGGAAGGTAAGGCTTTATCAGAATCTGCAGTAAGTCTCATTACAAACTGTTTTGTATATTGGATTGGCAAAAACACTGAGACTATCTATAAAGACTATTTGGAGGTTCCTCACTACCTACATCTGCTTTAGGTCTTCAGTTAGATATACATGTCTAACTTCTCAACATGTGTTCTTAGAATATTTCTTAATTATTATAGTATCATCAGACATAATCTCTGCTTTATTAGCCTTTTTAAGCAGCAGGATAGAGGATCTATAGATTTGGCTTGTGGCCCTGTGTATTTCATAGCAGTGCTTTTCTGGGGTAATTGGCTTGTAATTAAAGCCAATGTTAATGCCCATAGTAACCACAAGTGATGGCTGAGTGTCGATATGCAACCTGGGCAGTATTGTTAGACTGCGGCATGTAAGCCCCAGGAGCCAAAGGAACTATTTCTTCTAGTTCCTTTTGAGCTAAGTTGCTGTGCATCATTTTCATGGTAGATTATCAAATGTGTTATTTTCTATAATTAGTTTATGTAATGCTTCTTCAAAACATGGATTAATCTAATATAAGTTTGTCATAACATAACCATATTAGCTAAGAATATTAGAATAATTTAATATTAGGATAGACATTCTTATTACATATATATGTGTATGTTCACTTGGGTTAGGTTTTGATCAGAGAGTTTAAATACATGGTTTATTGTCTTATTTATTTACGTTAAAGTTTATTCATTTGTTTTTTCCATGAGAAAGAGAAAAGGAGAGACAGGCGGACAGACAGGAAACCCCAGAAGACACCCCACTTGTGAGTCGCACCTAGTTTCAGCTGGTCTGGATCATGGGTGTGTTCATAAGATGTGAATCCAGGATCTCTCCCATGTAGGTCCATCTGTGTTACCACTATGTCATCACCTGGTACCTATTTTCATGTTTAAATATCATCTTCAACAACTAGTTTCTTGTAGTATTTGCTGCTATTTGGGTTTTGCTGTTGTTATTGCCATCGTTTTCCTGTGATATCTCCATCTCGATTGCCTTGTGGTGGTGTTATGCCTGATGGAGTGCACAACCATGTGGGTTTGGACTTAATTGGCCTTCAGTTTATGTTTCTTATCTGCCATTCTTGATTATATAAAGCTGTGCAGGCTCTTTGCCTCAGCTCCAGATGCATAAAGGAAATTAAAGGATATGCCACCACAGAGTTTTTGCGAAGTAACTGAAAACGTAAGTGTCCATGATAGCGCCACAGAGCCTCGCACATTTTCTTTCTCACTGAAGCCCATCTTCTAGCCTTCCTATCACCCTGCCTGCCTTCTACATTATACATTATTTCTCTACCATTAGCATATCTGTTTCCAGTCATCGGTATCTGACCTGCTGTTTGTCTGTCTCTTTTTTGTCCTCTGTGTGCCTAACTCTCCATTAGTCTGCCTGTTGATTCATTGGTCTCCCTGCCTCCTTCAGCTATCTACCTCTTTGTTTTTATCTAGAGGTACATCCTTCTATTTCCATTTTCTTAATATTTTGAGATAATTGCTTTGGTTTTGCTGCATGTTTATTAACAATGGAATCCTATGGGTTTAACACTCAGCTGAGGATAAAGTGGCAATTCCATTTCTTTATGATTCTTCAGTTCTGTCCTCTTTTGTGTCTTAGGGTGGCCTTTTAGATGTGTTGTCTCATAGTACAACAATGGCTGCCAACATCCACTGGGACAGCACTTATCTTGTTCACTTGCTTTTATGAACTACTAACATCCACCAGTTATAACATGTTCTTTTTCTCCTCTGCTCTAATTCAGTCCGCTGAAGTCATGCATCTACTTTGGGTCAAACCACTCACCACAGTGACACTATGCCCTAATTAGACTTAAACTTGGCTTGAGAGATGGAATTTATAATTACTGGTTTTAGATGATCAGAGTCTACTTTGTGCCTCCAAATTGACTCATTTTCAATTCAATTGCCCTGAATTGCTTGAGGTAAATGTAGAGCTGGGGAAATTTAAACAAAAGTGGTGGCATGGATTGGGGAGAATCCGTAATTTGAAGAAGGTAGAATGTATAATATGGACAGTCAGTGCTATCTACTGTTGGGAGTTACTATAAGTCTATATCACTCTCATCTAAGAAGAGATTGTGGTGTGGTCATCCCCCGGGGGGGGGGGGGTGATTTCTCGCTTTCTGTCTATCTCTCTGGTGAGCACACATGCTGTGTAGCAAAAATCGCTCTAAAAAATAAAAATAAAAAACAATTTAGCTATACTGCAATCTAGCTTTAATTACAGAGTTATTTGTATGCAAAAATAATAAAAGGTATTTAATAACCATCAATGGAAAAATGGTCAGGTAGATCATGGTACATGGTAAGACTTTGAAAATTATGTAAGATTTTTTTTTTTGGACAGGTTTTGCTATAGGGCGCATGCGCTCGCCAGACAGACAGAGACAGAGAGACAGAAAGTGAGGAATCACCCCCCAGGGGGGATGGCCACGCCACAATCCCTTCTCCTCCATTCTCCTCTCGGGATCTTGGGCACGCATGCACACGCGCCCAGCGTGTTTAAGCCACTGGGTCCGGGACGCGAACTGTGGTCGACTACATGGGAGTCCAGCGACATAGCCATTACGCTAACTGCTGGTCCCCAAAATGATGTAAGTTTTTAATATCATGAAAAGAACCTTAAAATTTTAAATGAAAAATTTGCACACTAACTTAAATATATTGAAGATAAAATATATCATTTACAAGTGTGGAAAATATTAGTAGTGCTTATAAAATGTTTTCATCCTAAGGCCTTTCTGTGAATTTTCAAGTCTCTACAGTGGGTATTTTAGCATGCTTTTAGTAACAAGAAACTCAATTGCTTGCTTAATTTAGTGACTTGGTGATAAAATAAGAATCCAGGTTCCTCCTATTTTTCCATGTTCCCTTGTTTAGCATGTCACTTTAGCTCCTCCAAAATGGCTGTCAGAATTCTGGAATTGTGGGCGATATAAAAACCTTCAGTAGGAAAGTGCCTTTTCCCCTTTATGTTTCTTTCTAGAAGTACAGGAAGTCAGCTCTAAGGTTCTCTACCAGGTCTTCCCACAGCTCTCATTGTACATCCTTGCATCATAGGCCCACCTCTAAACTGATCCCTGAAAGAAAAGGGAAGTGCCCTGCCTGGGTGAGGCCATTGAGTCACTGGGAATAGGCAGATTTCTGAATAAAATCTGTGGAATTAATTCTATTCTAAAAGAAAGGAGGCAGGGCAGGCTGTGAAGAGTCTAACCAACAGTGTCTGCAACCGCGTGGAAGTAACGATTATTGAGGTTGCGTACTCCTTTCCACACTGGCAGAATAAATTACAGAATGGTAACTTGCAGTTGATTTGTAAGATATTTTTTATTGTCTTTATTACTTAGAATAATCTTGAGTCTATACTGAGGACATTTTGTAATTCCAAAAGAATATGAAAGATTTGTCTCTTAGAGTACGTTCATTTTCTTTATCTTGTTATTCACACTAGCTTAAGTTTTTACTATTTTCTCCACTTTTGAGTAATATTTAAATCAATGCTTCTTTAATTGCTATGTGCTTTATGTTTCACAAAAGCATAAAAGCTAGACATCACTATAATTAGTTCCATTTTTATATGAGATCAGATTTTTAAGAATTTCTTGGGCCAGCAGGTAGTGTGGTGATTAAGACACTGGATTCCACACGGCTGACTAGTGGTTTGAGTCCAGACTTGGCAGTCTGAGAGGAGAATGGAGAAGGGATTGTGACATAGCTCTCCCCACTGGGGGTGAATTCTCACTTTCTCTCTCTCTTTTTCTTTCTCATCTCTCCAGCAAGTCTATGTGCTCCCTAGCAAAAATCTTTTTAAAAAAATAGGAAAAGAAAAAAAAAAAAAGGTAAGGGCTACAGATGCTCAGCTATAAGATAAAATGAAATATTTTTATTTTTAAACATTATATATTTACAATACACTCATGTTGCTATTTTCTCCTTGTCTTGGAACACAAACATAAATATTAGATTATTTCTGATTTTCTACTTGTCATCTCTTTTCAATGATCTTAACTAATTCTAATACACAGTAGGGGTACATTCTTAGAGAACTTCCAAATTTATTTATCTTTTAATACTGAAGTATTTCAAGCCATTTCTCAAAGAAAGGAAGAAAAGCAGGGAGGGGAAAAAAAAGAGGCAGCATTGTGGTGGAGAGGGGGACTGACAGAATCAGGTTAAATGTTAGGTTCCTACAATAAGGAGTTAAGATTATGAGAATTTAAGATAGGGTGTAGAGAAATGGCAAGTAAGTAGAAGCATTCTTTGTTCCTTGTTAAATAAACCATATAGTTTGCTGTCTAGTCAATCTACTTTTGACAATGTCTTTATTTGAATTATCTAAATAAAATTTTTTGGCTTCCATGATACACATGGCCATACATCCTTATTTACTTTAGTAAAGCAAAGTGTTTATTTTTTCTTGAACAGAAATGGCTTCACCAATGAATTCTGGTAGTCCCCATGGCTTAATAAAACAAAACCAACTAAAATAGATTAGAAAGAAAAAAAAAGAAAGAAATGAAGACAAGGACCCCACATTTTTGAGTACCTAGTATGTTTCACACTACATATAATACTTTCTAATTTATATCCCTAAAGAAACGTTCCAACCAATAAGGAAGCTGATTTCAGCATGTAACGTCACTCGTATAATGTAATAAGGGTAAAGCACTTAACATAAGGCCTATCCAAAAAATGCTCAATAAATTTCATTATTAGTAACATATCTTTGCCCAGATTCGCACTAATAGTGTGAGATGAAGCCTTATTTCAAATCTAGTTCTATTAGACTGTAAAAATGTTGTTCTTCCAAAATTCTATGATGCAATTGTTTCCTGAAATATGCACCTCATTAGCGATCATGCCTCTCTTTTGGTATTCTGCTCACCACATAGACTCACAATGACTACATCCTGAAGTCAAAGTAAAATATCTGCATAATAGCTCTTCAGTGTTAGTGTGACAAGACCTGCAAACACTGCCAGTTTGAATTAAAATGTGCTGAGACCAGTAGTTTCTCTGGTAGTAATAAGATTCAACTTTCTCTAAAGGGATGTACTTGTTCTTTCTGCAGTTTTAGTTATCTGAGGCTCCCTGTAAATGCCAAGTGACTATGTGACATCCAAAAGTAGTATTTAATCCACTAAATTATTTTTACTATTTAGTCACAATCTTGGAGGAAATGGTGGGAAATTTATGTGAGATGATTCTGGATCATTATCTGTTCTATTGAGGTGACCTTGATGGAAATGCCCAAGGGCCCTGCCTCATTAACTGTCTAGGGCTCATCATTGATGCAATATCCTGTTTTCGGAAACAAAATAATAATAGTAACAGAAATAATAAACATCCCCATCCTGGCTTTTCAGCTTGTCAGATCTCCAGGGCACTAAATTGCACTATTATGCATTAGGACTATTGTACATGGAAGTCTCTGGTAGGACAGTATAAAAAGAGAAAGTAAGAGGCTTCATGCTGTCAGAGAGATTGCACTTTATCAGGAAAGCAATTCAATCCATTCCATGTCCAAGTGACATGGACAGTCATAACTAATGTCATAATCTAAACTTTGGAAATGTTGGACACTTGGGGATGGTAGTATCCAGTGCAACATATAAATGGTGGGGTGGTCCAATGTCATGGTGTTCATAAGAAGAGGTGAACATACATGTAGAAAAGGCAATCATGAGTAAAAGAGGAACAGCATTAGAGTCTGACTATATCTGAAATATAACTTCTTTAAAAGGTTTATTTGTTTTGTATGTTTTCCCTTAGATTTGGGTGATATAAAATGAAATATATCTCTGCCTCTCTAGAATGTGTTTATGTTAGTTACCACTTACTCTTTGGTGAAATCTAGTAAGGCTGCACAGCCTTAAGAGAGAGTGATAACTGAGAGTAAAGGGATGACACAATACTGGCAAATGTGGTTTGTCTCACACTCACCCTTCCTCTGACGCCTCTGTGAGCAAGCAGCAACCCATCTCTCGAAACACCCAATAGTAGTAGTTCTAGATATTATCCAAAACTAAGGTGATGAGGCCTACCTACAATCTAGGGTCAAAAAAAGAAAAAAAAAAAGCATATGACTTTGAACTTCAGAGGAATAAGCAACCACAGTAAAGGACCCACCACTGCCACTCTCACTGGGCCCAAAGTATGTCTGTACGGCATTTCTCTAAGTATGGTCATCAGGTCCCTATGTCTTAACCTGAATTTCTTTTTAATGAAAAATTCTGAAATTTAGCACAGATTTATTAAATTGAACTTTCCAGTAATGCACACTTAAAATGAACCCCCATTGATGGTTTTGTTGTTGTCCACTTAAATTTGAGAAATACCACATTAGATCACAGTAGTCATGGCAAGGCAAAGAAAATGCTGCCCTGGCGTTGCAGCTGTAATATGTGTAGGTGTGAACATGTACAGTCCTTTGACTGGGTCACAATTTTGTATGATCAACCTAGTGATGCTTGCTTCCTAGTTGCATTTAAAAATTTGTCACACTGGGGGCCAGCAAGTAGCATAGTAGTTAAGGCACTGAACTCCCATGTGGCTGACCATGTATTGAGTCTCAGACCTACTGGCTTGAAACTCACACTGGACACATATGTGTGCATGTCCCAAATCCTGAGAAGACAATGGAAGAGAAAGGATTGTGGTATGCCCATGGGCCCCTGGGAAGTGATTTCTCACTTTGTGTCTCTCTGGTGAGTGTATACACTCTATAGCAAAAAATCTCTCCCTTAAAAAAAATAATTCAGGCTCTCATCAAGCTTCTTTGCTCCACATCCTTAAGTTTAACCAAAACAAACTGTCTTTACAGCTTTTATATCCCACGTCAATCTGTATGCATCTTTGTTTTTCAGAAGCACATATACAACTTTTAAAAACATGTCTGTTTTGGTGATTGAATGAAAAAAATGTGGCACATGTATTCAATGGAATACTACTCAGTCATTAAAAAAAAAGGAAATCCTGACACTTGCTACAAGATGGATGAATATGGAAGATTTGATGCTAAGTGAAGCAAGCTAGACTATGAAAGACAGATCTTGTGTGTCTCCACTCAATAGATACCGAATGTCTGCACTCTATCAGTAACTGAAATATTGGAAGGTGTAATATTGGGAGGGCAACTGTAGATATTAGAGATAATATAGGGGCTCAGGAGGGTAGCTGGGGGAGGGAGGGGTTCAAGAAGCAAACAAGCAGCATATTTAATACACACGAAAATGAAAAATTACCTGCAAATGATAATGCATATGGTAATGTCTTTAACTTGACTTATACTACATTCATGTTGAGAAAAATCATCCTGTGCACTTTAAAAATGTATAGTGATTAAATGTAAAATTTTAAAAAAGTCTAACAAAACAATGGCATAAACCAGGTAAATATAACCAGGAAATGTAAAACATCAGTTTCCAGATCTCTGAAGCATGAACAAATGATTCATACACAAATATCCAGTCATTTTTTCTTTTTCACATGCCTACCTACAACCAGAATAAATTAAAATAATTAGCTGATCTAACTTCTAGTGCAACTACCTTTTTCTAGTCATTCCTTGTTAAATGCTATGACAAGAAGTATTGATTAACTTCAAGTTCTGATTCTATTGCTGTCTAATTTTTTTTTTTTTTTTGAGAGGTTTTTGCTATAGGGCACGTGCGCTCGCCAGACAGACAGAGAGAGACAGAGAGACAGAAAGTGAGAAATCACCCCCCAGGGGGGATGACCACGGGCAATCCCTTCTCCTCCATTCTCCTCTTGGGATCTTGGGCACGCACACACACGCACCCGGCGTGAGTTTTAAGCCACCAGGTCCGGGACGTGAACCGTGGTCGACTACGTGGGAGTCCAGCGACATAGCCATTACGCTAACTACTGGTCCCGTTGCTGTCTAATATTTGAACTACTGAAATTGTTGATATTCAGAACTAATGATAACACAATTTTGTGAATTTTATATTTGAATAAAACTTCTTTGTATACATACTGACATACTGAATGTAAAATATAAAAAGTCTGTTTCATGGTGTTTCTTGATTATATCTTTTGCCTGTACTTACTACAATTCCACTTTAATTTTTTGTTTTCTCACTGGTAAATATGAGTGCACTTGTGTGGGCTTCTGCTTTCAACCTTCTCATTTGGCCAGTACTGAGCTCTCGTCTGTAAATGGTTATTTGGCCATAACCTGGGATTTTAATGATCCTGCCCTGTCACTTGATGTCCTCTGGGACTAGAAGTAAGTGAAACTGCCCAAGGTACAGGAGATGATGGCTCTGACGGCACCTAATCAGGTGACAGTCTACAGTGATGCTGGCGTCAGACTGCGTCTTCCATTTCTGACTTCACAGCATCATAGAATTGGACAACGTTAAGAAGACCTAAGGGTCCATGTAGCACACAGAATTACTGTCACCTGGTTAATTGGGGCTAGAAGCCAAGGTATTGAAATCATGAACTCCTGATCCAGATTCTCTTTTTTATTTTATTTTTTATTTTTTTTTCCATCCGAGAGAGAGAGAGACAAAGATAACACCCCTGACAGGGTCTTGATGCCACACAGCCCATGCCCAGCTTCAGCCAGCCCAGACCATGGGCACCTGCAGGCCCGGAGTACTCAGAAAGGTCTTCAGATGTGAGTCACCAGCCCTGCAGGGTATGTCTGCCTTGCATAGCTCCACATTTTATTGCCATAATCTGGCCCCAAGAACCCTCTTAACTATGCAGGTTATTAATTTGATTTCAAGTTTTCTTACCAATCAGGGCATTCGAGTACAATAATGCCTAAGTAGCAGGTTTTATTGCAGAAAGTGGGATCAAGTGCCTGAGAAAACATTGACATAACTGTATGACTTTCCAAGTGCAGGATGATCTAAATCCTTAATCTTCTACGATGCTTGTCAAAACAAAAAGTCGTAATAATTCTCACAAAGCCGTTACTAATTACATGCGTGTCTGAAGAACTCAGTCAAATGGATTTGTAGTTGCTAGGTTGACTCTGACAATGCCTAGTTCACTTTTGCCAGTCTTACCTGGAGCAGGAAAAAGAATCTGCCCATGTTATTTATGCCTCTCACGTGTCCAATGTCAAATAAAGTAATGAGGTTTATCTCATTAAATAACTGAATTGTATCTCATTCTACTGGTGATGAGAAAAGAGTTCAGCCAATAAACCAGACTCATTTAAATGAACAGTAAGTACCTGCTACATGTAAAATGTGATACAAACATCAGGGCGTATCCAGTGAGTAAACAAAAATACATGATCTTGTCAAGAAAGCTAACGTCTCTATCGTTAACAGAACTTCTTGTTTGTTTTTTTCTTAATTTTTTTTTTTTTTTTTCCCCGTAGGGGCATGTGTTTGCTGGAGAGACAGAGAGAAAGTAAGAAATTTCCCCCCAGTGGGGATGCCCATGCTGCAATGCCTTCTCCATTTCTCCTCTTGGGATTTGGGGCATGTTCACATATTCACCCACTGTGTTTTTCAAGCCTTCAGGTCTGGGACTCAAATAAGAAAATCAGCCATGAAGGTTCTAGTGCCTCAACCACCATGTCATCTGTGGTCCCCCAGAATTCTTTGTTCTAAATGCTAAAAGTTCAACTAGCAAAATAGCCAACTCCTTACTCTCCAAACAAACCTTGTGCCCCCCCTTACAGATCTACAACATTAATATTTTCTTTGCTTACCTCAACAAAAACTTTTCCTTTGCTTTAAAAGACAAAAAATACATTTAGCCTCTTTATAGGTGTTTATTATTAGTTTTCCTTTTCTAAAGCATTTTAAGCTGGATTATTTATTTACTCTTTAAATTTGTTTGTTTTATGAGAGCCTTTGTCCCCTGCAGATCAAAAGAAAGCAGGTCCTGTGACATGGGTGGGGGATGGGGCAATCTTACAGGGAAGTATAAAAAGAATCTATAAAATTGAGCTGAGATAATCACCCAGCTCCTGGCAGATGTCACTCTTCTCCAGTGAAAGTAAAAAGCTATGGTTTTTGTTTTTGTTTTTCCTGCCACGACACTTAATACTTGTATCTGAGGAGTTTATAATCTAGTTTGGGAGAAATGCACACTCATAGACACTCATATATATATGTATGTATGTATATTACATATATACACACAAATAATGTTTGTTTGCCTTCTGATCAAAGGCAGACTATGTCAAATATAAGCAAGAGATTATGCTGTGGATATACAGAAGAAACGGTTGCTTACTGGAGAGAATGTAACTATCCTAGATGCGTTTTCATCATTCTAAGTTTATTTATTTATTTCCAGAGGGCAGGTGAGCTTGCCGGAGAGAGCTAGTGAGACAGAGAGAGAGAAGGAGAGAGCACGCCTCAGTGGAGCATACTACAATCCCTCTTGCTCAATTTCTTTAGGCTGTCTGGATTTGGTTTACACACACACACACACACACACACACACGCACACAGAGTTGCATGTTTTTTAAGCCACAGGTGTTGAGATTTGAAGTACAGTGGCCATATGGGAATCTCTCTCTCTTTAAAAAAATATTTATTTAATTTTATTTATTATTATCATTTTAATTTGCTCTAGCGCTCATGTGCTCGTTAGAGGAGGGCAGAGAGTGAGAATGCAAGCTGCCAGGTCTGGGACTCAAACCATGGTTGGCCATGTGGGAGTCCAGAGCCTTGACCACCATGCCATCTGCTAACACCAAGATCTGGCTCTATTAACTACCAAGATATGGGGCTGACCCATGTTAATTTGTTTATTCTACGAAGGAGAGAGACACACACACACACAGAAGAAAAGACACAGAGATAGCTCTTCCTAGAGTCTTGACACTGTGATCCATCCCTAGCCTCACCCTGTGTAAATCACAAGCATATGCATGTTTTGCAGACTCAGGGAGGTCGAGGGACTAGAACTGGCAACCTCACCGTGTAGGTCCAGCACTGCAGAGCAATATATTGCCACTGTGCCATTGGCTGGATCCTGAATTATCTAGATTTTTAGTGTAATTTGGAGGGCATTAAAAGTACTTTCAAATGGTCAGAATTCAGCTATGGTAATGGCATTGATAAGAACTGGGTTCCAAGGCTGTACATTATTTCACTATTGGTTTGCTCGCCATCTCAGGGACCTTGTTCGTTCATGTTGCCACTTCTTTCACTTACTGAACTATCTACTGTGCTCATATTTTTATGTCAGTCATTGTGCTGGATAATAGGGAAGAAACTTATGACAACAATGTGGCAATAAAGGATTGGATAGCGGTGCCCAGTGCAAGGCAGGAACACAGAGGACAGGCATCTGGAGAGAATCGGGTGATGGGATGTACACGGCAACACAAGGGGTTCTCGACTTCCTTTGTAACATGGACTCCTTTGGCAGTTTGATGAAGTTTATAGGCCTCTTCTTAGGATAATATTTTTAGGGCCAACTCTGTGGTCTGGTGGTTAAAGCAAATGGATCCCACATGGCTGATCCTGTGAGTTTGAGTCCCAGACCCTGTGGTTTGAAAAACATCCCAGGCATGTGTGTGTGCATGCCCCAAATCTCAACAGGACAGAGAAATGGAGAAGGGATTGGCTCATGACCGTGACCTAGGTGAGGGTGGTGGTAGTCCGTCTCTCTCTGACAAGTGGGCGTGCCCTCTAGCAAAGCTAAAAACAAATAATCTTTTCAAATGCATATAGTCACATACATGAGATTTCAAGGGAACCAAGCATAATAAAACGATTGTCAGAATGGTTTTAAAAACAAATTTGTGCTGCTTTATTAAAGCGTTAAATAACACGATTTAACAACAGACATAGCAATTACTATCATTTTGAAGTGGTAATGTGCATTAATAATATTTTGGGATACATATGACAACTGAAAAATGATATATAAATATCGGTGATTCCTTTGGTGGCAAAGTTATAGTTTCTGTTGACGTGGCTGATTGTTGTTGATGTTCGCAATTGAAAAAAGGTTAAATTGCAGTTAGATTTTGAAGAAAATAGAAAAGTAGAAGTAACTTTTTTTTCTCATTCAATACCATAGACTCTCTGAATTCTCTGTACGGAGTGATGTTTTGGGGGATCGTGGCTCCAGGGTAACAACTCTACATGAACGCTCACTGTGGTTTGAAATAGTTAAATTCATAGAAGCAGAGAGCAGAGTGATGATTACCAGGAGATGAGAGAGGTGATGGTAGGATGCAAAAGGGGAAGATACTGTTCAAAAGCTACACACTTTCAGTTAGGCAGGATAACAAAGTTTTAAAGACCTATGTACCTCATGGTGACTAGAGTTCATAATTCTCTATTGTACATTTCAAAATGTTGCAACCACAAAAAAGTAAGTACATAAGGTGTTGGATATGCACACGCACTAGATTCAGTCATTCCACAATACAGACATATACAAAATCACATGGCACATCATAAATATGTATAATGGGACCAGCAGTTAGCGTAATGGCTATGTCGCTGGATTCCCACGTAGTCGACTGTGGTTCGAGTCCCGGACCCGGAGGCTTAAACTCACGCCGGGCGCGTGTGCGTGTGTGCCCAAGATCCCGAGAGGAAAATGGAGGAGAAGGGATTCCGGCGTGGCCATCCCCTCTGGGGCGTGATTTCTCGCTTTCTATCTCTCTGTCTCTCTCTGTCTGGCGAGCGCACGCACCATATAGGAAAAACCTCTCCAAAAAAAAAATATGCATAATTATCACTTGCCAATTTAGGAAAAAAGTGTTAAAAAAAACCCCTACATGTTAGTACAGTTTAAGTAGAGATGTGGAGCAAACATGCTCTGTGCAGAGGCCCTCAGATCTCTAATAGAATGACTCAGGGTTCCTGAACATTCTAAGGAAAGTTACTTCTTTCTTCTAGGTTAATTACGTTTGACAGTGTTTTCCTTTCACTTAGAGGTTTGCTCTGTTAGCCTATGAGCAATAAACCCTGTAACTATTTTATGTGCAAGTAGAATTGATACAAATATTTTTATCCTAAACAAGTATCTTTGTTCTTCTTTTTGAATATCATGTCTATTTGGAAATTATGTGTCTAGCAAGCATAAGGATCAGGAATTCTGATCAGTTGAACTAGGAAAAAATACATGCACATTTTTCTGTGATGATTATTAAATTCATCTTTGATTACCTATTTTTTTTTTAAAGAGAGTTTTTTTTTTTATGCACTTGCTGGAGAGACAGAGAATAAAAATGGAGAAATCACTCCCTGGGGGGTGGGGAATGACCGTGCTATAATCCCTTCTCTTCCATTCTACTCTTGGGATGTTGGACAAGCACTCACACACGCTGGGCATAAATTTTAAGCTGCCAAGTCCAGGATTCAAACCATAGTCAACTACATGGGAATCCAGCAATGTAACCATTATGCCATCTGCTGGCCCCTTGATTACTTAATTCTATATTCCATAATTCCTCTAGTACTTTCTTTTGAAATAATTCCTTAATTAACCTATGCTGGTTTCGAAACATTATTTATATAGAGCATAACATGTATTGTCCTATCCAAAGGAAAACTCTTCCTCACTTTGCCCTCACCGATGATGAGCTAAACTTTGTCAATGAGCTAAACTTTCTTATCCTTGTGTACCTGTGTGCCATGTGTGTATAATTGTTTTTATAAAACATGATGATGATATAGAAATAATTTGACAGTCTAATGGGCTAGCTACATTATTCATTCATTGTGTCCTAAA
This sequence comes from Tupaia tana, assembly GCA_026018925.1. Taxonomy (NCBI): domain Eukaryota; kingdom Metazoa; phylum Chordata; class Mammalia; order Scandentia; family Tupaiidae; genus Tupaia; species Tupaia tana. The sequence continues at coordinate 9,060,960 of JAKSZU010000020.1, read as the reverse complement.
CGAGAAGTGTCTTGATATTTGCATCTTTACTTTTTTCTTTTTTCAGATTAAAGCACTTTGAAATTTGGCTGATATTTGAATAGGGAAGTTTCTTACATAACCATTGTTCGGCAAACTTGAAATCGATTTTGAAAATTTCCCAGGCAAAACTGATAGAAGAGAGGATAAGGGTTTAGAGAAGTGAAAGACAATAGAGGGGAAGGCGATAAAAATAATTCAGAAAATAAGAGGTTAAATTTCAGTAAGAAAAATTTGGTGGGGGTGTGGGCACACTTCCTCCTCTGCTGCAGTTACTGCCCTGACACTTTGCACAGCAAAGCATTAGAGGAGAAAGGAACAGGTTGTCAGTGGCTGGGCAGGTCAGATTTTTATGCCTCATCAGCCACAGCATATTACCTTCTGGGTGTCTTTGTGATTTCCTTTTTCTTTGTTCTCTTTTTTTTTTTTCCCCTTGATACTCAAACATTGCACTAGTCTAGCAAAAGAGTAGCTAGAAAACAAATACAGGCTTGCACTCAAACTGACCTTTCCCCTACTTACATCTAGCTACTTAGTGACCACTTCTGTTTCCAATATCCTTCCTTGAGCTGTGAAGGTTACTAAACAGCTCGAATTCGTTACTCCTCAACCTTCGGAAGAAAGGATATTTTTAAGGTTAAAAAGTAGCGTGAGAAATGCTTAAGGAGTAAAATTTTGACTCCCATTACTTTGGAATTTAAATCACATAGTAGGTGGCACTTAGCCAACTGATCATCGAAGGGTTGACAATACGCGAAGTCAGGAAGGTGCAGACAGGGGGCCTGCATTTTTATAGATCCCACTGACAGCATTAGTCTTAGCAGCCGTGAGAGACTTTTTTATTGTTCTTATCACTAAATGACGACGACAGACAAACATCATTCTTGAAAAGGCAAAGAGCATGACTATTGGGGGGTCTATACTATGCTGTCTGTTGTGGCTTTGTTTGGTATTAATCTGCGACTGCACTGGTTTTGGTTTGCCCTCAAACTGCTTATAATAAACCGAACCAAAAAAAAAAATCCTATATTTCTACTTAACCCATCACCTACCTAGCAGTTTAATATAAAATCAGAAGTTAGGGGAGAAAGAGAATAAACTTTAAAATACAGGGTGAAAATTATGACATGAGTATGAAAGAAAACTAAGGTAAAATTTTAGATCTACTGTGATATTAGTGTCTTATCCTAACAACCAAACCTTGTACATTGCTAGGTTTGGAAGGAATTGTAAGAGATGAGTTAGTGCCTTTGCTTTAATAATGTGTCCCTTTTATGTATTCATGTATTCACCATCTTTATTGATGCTCCTGTTTGATGGCTTATATTCTACTGTGAGCTTCCTCAAGGAGAGAAAAACGTGCCTTAGCCTTTCCATCAGCACGGTCTGCAACATGCCTTCCACTTTGCTTTTGAAGAAACATAAACATTAAACAAGTTCCTAAAGTGCGATGAAGAGCCTTCTGTGATTTCTACAAAGAGGCAAAATGACCATGTATGAGAAAGAATCATCAACTTTTTTTTTTTTTTTTTTTTTTTTTTTTTTTTTTTTTTAGCTTTTGCTATAGAGCCTGTATTTTCACCAGAGATGGACAAAGAGAGAGAGAACGCCCCTCCAGGGCAGTCATGCTGCAATCCCTTTCTCTTCCTTTCTCCTCTAGGCATTTTGGACATGCCAACAGATACACCTGGCAAGATTTTCAATCCACTGAATCCAGAAATCAAACCAAGGTCTGGACTCCAGTGCCTTAACCACCACGCCATTTGCTAGTCCCATGAACTATTTTTTTAATTAATTAATTAATTTTACGTTCTTTCACTGAACATCATCACAACATAAAAAATGTGATTTCCCATCCAGAATACAATGTATAGTGACTTAATCATACATATTATCATCAACAAATAATTTTCCATTTCTTGTTTCTTTTTGTATATATATATATATATATATATATATATATATTTTTTTTTTTTTTTTTTTTTTCCCTGCCCATTTCCCACCTTCCTCCCACACTGTCTCTGGTATCTGCTGTTGCTTTCCATTTTTTAATTTTTTTCCATGTTTTATTGATTTACAGAATATCTTAATTAATCTAAATACTTTCAATAGCAAGTTCAGCTGATAAATACGTATCTGTGAACACATGTTGACTTTAGGCATTAAACTGTGAATAGAATGAATATACTATAAAGTAGCATCTACCTGATTGTGGTCATTAAATAGGTATTTTAAATATATTTTTTAATTTCAAGAAAGATAGTTTTAGCTTTAATAAATCAAAACAGAAAAGTGTTAAGAGAACTTTGCTTGAGACTTAAAGCCGGGAAAAAGGTTAGGATTCTGTTTGATTAGTAGGTACCTGGATCTGTCCACAACTCAAGAGAAGACAAAAATCCTTAACTCTGGAAAACAAAGCATAGAAAAAGATCAGTAATATTGTAGTCAAAAGTTATAAAATTCTATTTCACCAATTTGGACTCATGTGCTTTATCTTCTGTTGTGGTCCAATCTTTCCATTTAAAAATTCTGAAAGATAATGTTGAGCTGTGGACTTGGCCCTACCATTAAGCTGGCTATTTTCTTAGTTGTTTTAGAACTCTTATTTTTGTATGTCTTACTTTAGTTTTCCTGATATAGCACTCCCTTCAGAACTTGGAGAGCTGGTCTGGTGTTGGTAAATGCTTTCCGATTTTGTTAATCTGAAAATGTTCTTGTCTTCCCTTCCCATATGAAGGATAATCTTGCTGGATATAGCATTCTTGGTTGAATTTTTTTTTTTTTATAGGTTTTTGTTATAGGGCACGTGCACTTGCCAGACAGACAGAGACAGAGAGACAGAAAGCGAGAAATCACCCCCCAGGGGGGATGGCCACGATGCAATCCCTTCTCCTCCATTCTCCTCTCGGGATCTTGGGCATGCACGCACATGTACCTGGCGTGAGTTTTAAGCCACGGGGTCCAGGATGCGAACCGCGGTCAACTACGTAGGAGTCCAGTGACACAGCTACTATGCTAACTGCTGGTCCTGGTTGAAATTGTTTTTCACTCAACACTTACATATGTTTTCCCATTCTTTCCTTGCTTGCATTGTTTCTGATGGGAGGTCTGCTGTTAGCCTGATGGGATAACCTTTGCAGGTAACTTGGTGTTTCTCTCTTGCCAATCTTAATTTTTTTAAATATTTTTTAATTTCATTTTTTTAATACATTTACTCATGTTATTTACCTTACAAAGTGAATATTCAACATGTGAACATGTCTCCCTAGTAATATCCTGTCTTTGTGGTTTTGGTCAATCTGGCTATAATGCATTTTGGAGAAGATCTTCTCGGGTTAACCCTATATGTGGTCCTTCGTATATTTTGAGTCTGGACCTTTGAATGCCTCTCTAGGTTTGGAAAGTTTTTCTCCAGAATTTCATGGAATAGATTATCAATGTCCTTATTAGTCTCTTTACCTTCTGAGATACCAGTTACCCAGATGTTTGGACATTTAATGGTATCTAGTATTTCTTGTATATTGTTCTCATTTGGGGGGGCTATTTTCTCAGTCTTCACAATGGATTTTACTAGTCCATTGATTCTGTCTTCTACATCTGAGATTTGATTTTCTGTATGATCTAGTCTACTTTTAATACTTTCAAAGGACGTTTTGGCATCCTGTATTATAATCTTCATCTCTAACAGGTCCATTTGATTCTTTTTTATGGTGTGTATTTTCTCTTTTAGCTTTCACAAGAACTTCCTCACCTCCTGGAACTTGTCAGCATATTTTTCCTGCCTCTTCTGGAGTACATTGTCTCTCTTTTCTTCTTCTCTGTTAGCTTTGTCACAATGAATATTCTAAATTCTTTATCAGACATTTCTGAGTTCCACTGTAATTTCTGTGGAGGAAGAGGAGTTATTCTTTTCCTTTGGGGGAGAGGTATTTTCTTAGTTTCTCATATTCTTGTGCCTCTGTGGTGATTTCTTGTCATCTGATGGGTTACTCAATTCTTCCTAATTTCTAGAGGTTCAATCTGAGTGATCAGATGTGTGTGGGAGGAGGTGATCTGCAAACGCTTTGCTGTTCCCTTTTTCTCCCTTTCTGTGGCAGATTCAGTGGGAACTGAGGAATACGTTTACCCTAATAGTATCGGACATTTGGCTATGTTTCACTTAGATCTGTCTAGACTCTCAGCTGGTGGAGGCAGAGCAGCAAAATGATAAGGTAAAAGAAAAAGGGTAAGAACACAGAAAGAGACAGAAAAAAAAAAGAGAGAAAACAACAACAAATATTTATTTATTTATTAAAAAAAAATTAAAACTGAGCAGCATGCTAGTTCTCAGCTCCCATGGAGGACTCAGTCTTTTTCTGAAGGCCTGACCTTTTTGCCTTTCCTAAATGGGAGCGGGAAAAGGGGATTATTAGCAAGATAAAGGAGGATTTGAGAGCCAAGAAAATACTTTACCTTAGAAAATATTTTAAAAGAAAAATTAAAAAAACAAAGAGACAGAGAGAAAGAGAAAGAGAGAGACAGAGAGCAGGATAGAGGGGGCTGTACCAGGGTGAATTCTCAGCAGAAAACCTCCATTTCTCTTTTTTTTTTTGAGAGGTTTTTGCTATAGGGCGCGTGCGCTCGCCAGACAGAAAGAGAGAGACAGAGAGATAGAAAGCGAGAAATCACCCCCCGGGGGGATGGCCACGCTGCAGTCCCTTCTCCTCCATTCTCCTCTCGGGACCTTGGGCACGCACACACACGTGCCCGGCGTGGGTTTTAAACCACCGGGTCCAGGACGCGAACCGTGGTCGACTACGTGGGAGTCCAGCGACATAGCCATTACGCTAACTGCTGGTCCCGAAAAACTCCATTTCTCTTACTCCCAAAAGCAGTGGTTCTCAGCTCCCATGGAGGACTCAGTCTTCTTCTCCCCATGAACTGTTTTGATATGTGTTATGAAACCATGGGCTTATAAAGTGAATCAGTGTGTTACCTTTTTAGATCTTTCAGGTTTAACTTTGATCACTGCAAAATACGCCTTCAAAGTTTCAGTACTATTGGATTAGCAATATTTACTGGAATTAACCCTGATCTCAATAAATGTGATCAATAACATTGTAAGTTGGAGATTCTCTGTTATCTGTATTTTATGACCAGAAAGTATAACTGTCCAGTATCAAATGCTTTCTTAGATACATCTTTTTTTTTGGAGAGGTTTTTGCTATAGGGCGTGTGCACTCAGCAGACAGACAGAGAGAGACAGAAAGTGAGAAATCATCCCCTAGGGGGGATGGCCACGCTGCAATCCCTTCTCTTCCATTCTCCTTCCGGGATCTTGGGCACGCATGCACACATGCCCGGCGTGACTTTCAAGCCAGCGGGTCCGGGACACGAACCGGGGTCGACTACATGGGAGTCCAGCGACATAGCCTTTATGCTAACTGCTGGTCCCATGAGAATTTTTTTTTTTTTTTTTTGGAGAGGTTAGATACATCTTTTGACCAGTAATGGAATAATGTAGAAAGAATAACATACGCTGCTTTCTCTCTTTCTCCCCTTCTTTGTCTTTAAAGGACAAAAGTAATCACTGCCATTGGAAGGAAAAATATATATTAACAACTAGAAATTGATAGACTAAAAATAATAGAATTTAGACCCTAGTGCCAGGCTTGAGTTTTTTTTTTTTTTTTTTTTTTTTTTTGCTGTATGATCTTCGGCAATTTATACAATCTGTATCAACCCTACCATCCTCATTTATGAAATGCAGACTTCAGACTATTCTGTTCTGATCATTTGTGAGACTGTTGTGAGATTCAAATACAAGGATTTTTTTAAGGGCTTTGTAAGCAGGAAATCAGTTTAAGTATCTGTTTAAAACAGTTTCACAAATCACACCAGAATTTTTTTAGGAGAGAGACTTTTTAAAGTAAATAAATTCTATAAATTATTCTAGATTCCTGTTATATATGACAATCATGGTGTGAATGTTAGAAAGTTTTAAGAAGTCTTTCAGAATTAGTGTATATTCATTCTAAATACCTAGGTTATTAAAATAGAGGAATACTTCAAATTGGCAGCCCTTGGTGTCCGTAAAATGTAGCATGCTAGAATATTCTGCATTTATCTTTTACATTTTTAAAAATTTACATTCAGTCACTGTACATCTTTACAGTGTACAACGTGGCTCTTCTTGGCATGAACACAGTTCATGTTAGTCAAGTCAAAGATATTACTATACACATTATAATCAATCAATTTTCATTTTTGTCTGTTATTTTGTTTGCTTGCTTTTCTCCTGATTCCCTTCCCCAATCCCTCTATTGCTGACACCGCCTGTACTATCTCTAGTATCTATAGTAGCTCTCCCTGCTATCATACTTTCCAACCCTTCCGTTTCTTCTATAGAGCACAGACTTTTAGCTCATGTTAAGTGGGGACATACAATGCCTATCTTTCACAGTCTGGCTTGCTTTGCTTAGCATTACATCTTCCATATTCATCCACTTTGTCAGGGTCTCATGATTTGTATGACTGAGAAGTATTCCATAGTGTTTGTGTGCCACATTTTTTCAATCCATTGATCTGTTTTTGGACATTTAGATTGATTCCATGTACTGACAATTTTTTTCTTTTAACTATGGAATTCCAAGAAAGAAAAATTTTCACTCAGACATAGTTTGAATTACATGCAGAATATTGACAATTAATTTCTTTCTCTTTTTAAAAGAATTATTTACTTAATGGTATCTATAATTATTATAATTATTATTTAATTTGTTGTAGGGACATGTATTCACCAGAGAGACAGAGGGAAAGTGAGAAAGCAAGCCACCAGGTTTGGGACTTGAACCACAGTTGGCCATATGAGAGTCCAGTGCTTTGCCACTGACTAGCCCCCAAATTTAGTTTCTAAAGCCTTTAAAAAAATATACATTTGTCTGTAAAATGCTTTTGAAATATTGGCAATTGAATTTATTCAAAAGTCTAGAAGTGTGGGATAGAAGGACAATGGAGCAGATAAATCAAAAATAGTTTGATTACAAGAGACATGCTAAAATTATGGCAAGGGAATTTAAGCTGGAAAGGAAAGAAAATAATAATGTCAACAAACCTACTACTACTGACTTTTACTTATGCTAAGCACTAAGTACTTAACATATATTAGTTCATTTATTCCCCTACAAGTCATTCAGCGTTACTACTTTCTTTTATGGATGAAGAACCTCAAGCATTAAGATGTAAAGTTACTTACCCAATGTCACTCAGAGAGAAAATGATAGAGCTGGTATTTCTACTTTAGCAGCCTTGCACCAAAGCCCATTTGCTAGGCTGTCTCTCTGTAAGAAGGAAGGACACTTGTACCAATTTATACCCCCAGCTATAGCTTTTGACAGTCTACTTTAATCTTTGTCAGATTGATAGGCAATAAATGCTATTTTATTGTTGCATTTATTCATATTTCTTTATACTAGGATCCTGAATACCTTTTTATATATTCATTATCCTTTTATATTTCATCTTTGCATGCTGCATAATCACATTTCTGCCCATTTTTCTACTGAAGTATTTAACTATTTCTTTTTGGTTTAGAGCCTTGTATACAAATGGGATAGTAGTCCTTTTCCATATATATTGAAAATTTCCCCCATATTTTGTTTATCTACATTTTATTAGTTCTATAGAAAAGTTTTAAGCTTGTATGTTTTTATCTTTTCCTTTATGGTTTCTGGCCTTCATGCTTAGAATGGCTTTTCCATCCAATCCTGATTTTGTTACCTTTTTAATTATTTATATAACTTTAAAGTTCTTCTACAACTTTCTTTTGTAATTACATTGCTGGTGAGCTGGATTTTTTTGTTTAGAATAAAGAAGACAGTTTTCTATATGCATGTTCCCATACTACTAGCTAATTTACCCAACAGAAGCTACTAAATATTCCATCTTCTCTAAAACTAATTTAAAATATTGCTCTTATCATAGAATGCATTCCTATGTATATTTAGGTGTTTCTTCTAGACTCAAAGTAATTTCCAGTGATCTACAAAATTTTGTGACAGAACTAGTTTTAATCATTACAATCATATATTGATTTCCTCTGTGATATGCAATCTCCACCTGATTTCTATCACATTGCTTATTCCTGGCTGCTTCTCTCCTCCAGCTTTTACTTTTTTTTTTTTTTTTTTTTTTTTTTTTTGGCCCTGGTGTAAGATTTTGTTTGTTCTGCCTGTCCCATAAACCCTAGTGCTCCTCTGAATTCTACATGTCATTTTCATTTTAGCCTAAATTTTCCCAATATGCACTCTTGTCTATTCTCACAACCTTGACATGGTCAAAAATGAACTGACAACTCTAAAATGCAAATATCTGGCTCAAAATGCTCTATTGTGCATTAGTCATACTTCCTAATCATCCAGTGTGTAGATGTCTAACACTCACCTTAATTTCAAAATGTCCAGTATTCATTATCCCCTTCATTTCATGCACCCCAAACTTTCTTTTTTCCTGTGCCTTATATGCAGTCTCATCACATGCCCCACTATTCACCCAGTTGACCAAGTTAGAGATCTTGGATAAACCTTGACGCCTCCCTTCTCCTCATGTTTGTAAAAGTTTATTTATTCCATGAGTGAGAGATACAGAGACAGAGACAGACAGATACAACAACTCAACCTGGCCTTGATGCTCCTCCCGGAGCTTCAGCCTGCTGGGATCATGGGCCATACACATGCTCGACATACATAGCAAAGTCTTCAAACTGAAATAGCAGCCCTTCTAAGAGTGTCTGCCTTGCAGAATGACATATTCTAGCCTTTCATGTTTTTAGTTAATTAATAATCTTGTTACACCAATGTCAGCTACTTCTTTTTGTGTCTTTGTAAGGTTCCCATTAGTAAGATCCCATCTCCCTTTAGGGCTAGCAGGGCTAGCATCACCTTTTCCACAGGCCACTTCAGTAGCTTTGCCCCTTTTCAGTGAATCCTCCACTCCTCCACATGTTACCAAATGGATCTTTATTTTCCTTCTTCCTTTTTTTCTGTCTTTATTTCTCTTTCTATTCTTTTCTTTTGTCTTCTTATTTCTTCCTTCTTTTTCTTTCTTATCTTTCTTTCTTTCTTTCTCTTTCCTTCTTTTATCTTCTTTGCATTTTGTCTTTTTTTGTTTGTTTGTTTGTTTGTTTGTTTGAGAAAGAAAGATTTTTGCAGGACCAGCAGACAGCATTATAGTTATAGCACCAGACTCCCACATGGCTAACCACAGTTTGAGTCCCTGATCCAGTGGCTTGAAACTCACGCCACGCATGTGTGCTTGCATGCCCAAGATCCCAAGAAGAGGATGAAAGAGAAGGGACTGTTACATGGCCATCTCCCTCCGGAGGTAATTTCTCGCTTTCTCTTTCTCTCTCTGTCTCTCTGTCAAGTGCATGCACACTGTAGCAAAAATCTCTCTCTCTCTCTCCCTCTTTTTTTTTAAGAGAGAATTTTGCTGTAGTGCACATGCACTAACTGGAGAGACAAAAAGACAGAAAGCAATAAATCACCCCCCACAGTACCCTCTTCCAGCCTCTTCTCAGGATCTTGGGAACATATTAACACATGCCCAGTGTGAGTTTCAAGCTGCTGGGTCGGGGCTTCAAACCATGGTTGGCCATGTTGGAGTCCAGCAATGTAAACATTACACCATTTGCTTGTCCCAAAACAGATCTTTTAAAATGCAAATCTAATTATTACACCTCATGCACATAAACAGCTTACTGTCTCTCTACATGAAGAGCACCAGCCTTTAAATGGCATTTAGAAGATCTTCCATGGTCTGGCCCTTGCGTACTTCATCTCTTGTTCCTTTCCTTGTACTCCTCCTCTTGAAATACTGAACTTCTTTATGTTCTATAAATGTGTGCTCTCTGTACCCACAGGGCTTTGCTCAGCTTCTTTCTCTGCGTGGAACTCCCTTACCTTCTCCTGCCTATTGCCCCACGTTCATCTGACCTCAGCTCACGCTTGACTTCTATCCAGAGGCCTTTCTTAGACTTACACTCTCCCATGACGTGTGGTACCAGTGACGCATGGTTTTGAAAATGCAAAGCTAATTGTTCTGTATAACTAATTCAATTGTCAAACATACAAAAGGATCAGTTTTACTTGATATATTCACCACTATATCCTCAGTACCCAGGAGAGTGCCTAAGCATTCAGAGTGCTCTCCACATATTTATGGAAGAAAAGAATAAAAGAGAGAAAAAGGATTATATTATTCACACAAGGTCTTTCTCTTTCTCTCTCTCACACACATATATGTATAGGTACTATATACAAATTCCATTTATAAAATATTCCAAGCAAAGGCTGCAAAATGTTAGTGAATATTTTTGGATATTGTATTGTAGCAGTTTTTAAATTTTCTTCTCCTAGTGTTTTTTTTGTTTGTTTGTTTTTGTTTTTGTTTTGTTTTTACTTAAGATAAAAACATCAGGAAATCCATAATCAGAAATAAATATTTTGGTTTTGTGCTGTATTCATTTTCTTTTCTTTTCTTTTTCTTATTTGTCAAACCAGGCCACTTTAATGTTTTTGTACAATTTAATGAACAATCTTTTGATGACTACAGACATGTAAGACCGGCTATATTCAGAAACATCAGTCATGATGGTTTTCCAGATTGGTGTATCATCTTCAAAATTACAAGAAGTTACTTGTATACAACTGCTACATACCAGTAAGACAGCACTTATGTATCCATCTTTTTTAAGATTGTTGGTAACTTGGGCATATTTCCCCCCAATAACCTTGCCTCTTTGTGTCACAAGGTCCAATGCGCTCACGTTCACCTCAATGAGAGTACCTTTGGTGGTAACACCCAAAGTTGTATATAGTGGGGATGAAGGATTCTTCTTTACACCGAGTATTGGCAGGCAAAAGGTGGCTTTCAGTTCAGGATGTGTTGTGTGGGCCTTCTTGAAATGTAAACCAATTGGCCTAGTGAATCTTTCATATTTAGGTGGTTTTCTAGTAAAGCCATCTCCAACAAAACAGACTCTTTTTTTTGGAGATCTTTTTGTTATAGGGTACGTGCGCTCGCCAGACAGACAGAGAAAGATAGAGAGATAGAAAGCGAGAAATCACCCCCCAGGGGGGATGGCCATGCCGCAATCCCTTCTCCTCCATTCTCCTCTCGGGATCTTGGGCACGCACGCACACGCGCCCGGCGTGAGTTTTAAGCCACCGGGTCAAGGATGCGAACCGCGGTCGACTACGTGGGAGTCCAGTGACATAGCCATTACGCTAACGGCTGGTCCCCAAAACAGACTTTTGTAACCATCCTTTTCCATGCCTTCTTTCTCTTTCCTGTTCAAATAACTGTTAATACTTCTGTTTCTCCCTGGGCTTGAACTTTGGGTAGAGGGGCTTTCCATTTTCCCCTTTTCTTTTTCTATTTTTATTTAATCATGTTGGAAAGTACTTTAGCTCAGAACTGTCCTTCTCTGTCCAATAGATAGTCAGGTACTGCTCATTGTGGAGTCTTTTCATCATTACTTGGTGTTCCTCTTTTCATGCATCATGATAGTCTTTTTCATTTGTATTTTCTCAGCATGGCACTGTTTGCCATAGGGCGGGCACCACCACGCCCAGCATGGCACTGTTTATGATAGAGCTTAGCCTTCAGACAAATCATCTTTTTTGCCTTCTTTGAACATTCATGGGCTTCCCAACTTTCCTTCTTTCTCTTTTTCCATGGTAATCCAAATGGTGTCCACAGCATTTGTGATATAATTCAAGATACTCATTTTGTGACATGGTGACGGCTGCAGAGTCACCAGGAATCGCCTCCCAGATGCAAAGAAGTTGTCAACTTTCAGGTCTCAGAGGCCCACAAGCTGACTCAACGCTGTCTGGAATGGGAAACGTGTTGTACTCATTTTCTAAAGTCAGTTTAATAAAGTTTGAAAAACTGTTGCCCTTAAACAACAGAACTCTTTGCTCTTACCATTTTAGAATCTGGAAGTCCAAAATCAAGGTGTCAGCAGGCCCATGTTGTCCATGAGACTCTGCATAGACCTCTTCTTTGACTCTGCTAGCTTGTGATGGCCATCATTGATCCTCGGGTCCTTGGCCACCTTAAGTTTGCAGCTGTAACACTCTCATCTGCTTCAGTTGTCATGTGGCATTCCCCTCCCTGTGAAGAGTTTATCTCTTCTAAGGAGACCAGTCACAATGGATTAAGGATCTATCTTCCTTCCGAGGGACCTCATCTTACTTTAACTAATTACCTCTGCAAAATCCTCATGCCAAAGAATGTCACATCTGAGCTACTGTAGGTAAGAACATCACATTTCTTTTGGTGAAGGTAAAAATCAACTCCTAGCACATGTGAAGTATGCTTTTTCATCTACTAGCATGTATGTAATGACAAATAATAAGATTATCCAGGCTCTGATTTGAAATTCCTAACAAAACAAACTGATACACTATGATATATCTGTAATTTTTCATCAGTTCTCAAGCTGTGAAGTAATATATTCTTCTTATTTTTCTTCTATTCAACTAGTAAGAGAGGTGTATATTTCTTCCTTTTTCCGTTTATTTTGTTTGTATGAATTAGAAATTGAGTTTGGCTGCAAGGAGATCTTCCTACAGTGGCGTACACATAAAGCATATCTATTCCTTTGACTTGTGCAATCCCAAACTGACCAGTATTGGCTTAGCATCTCAAGCATGTCAGAGACAGTGATTTGTGATTCGGGGGTCTTTGATTCAGCATCTTAAAATATGTGCTTTGTAGCTATAATTTTCTTCTAGGCAAGAAAAAAGAGGAAGACATAGTAAATAAATAAAAGGTAACTGAGTATATCCTGCTTTTACAAAAGACTTTCTCTAGTCTCACCCAACATTTTCTGCAAGAGTTCACTGAGCTGCCACTTACTCCAAGGGACGCTGGGAAATGAAGGAAGTTTTAGCTGCACATGTTGCTGACCCTGGTAGAACCAGAATGCCCCTAAGGAAGAATGTACAGAGATACTGGGATTTGGGGTATGTACATACACAGAAGGGATAGCTGTGTGGCCATATTCCCCGGGGCAGGGGGTGATTTATCACTTTTTTCTTGTGTCTCTCTATGGTGAGTACATGTGCCCTAAGGAATAAAAAAGATATTAGTAAGTATCTCATGACTCTATTACTCCTTCCAGAGCCTTGCTCATGGTAGTAGGATGGACATGGAAGGGAAGATCTCCAAAGTATCCCTTTCTTCCCATCCAGCTCATACACAGAAACTTAGAAACACTTCATTGCTGGAGGATCGTATGATGGTTTGAGGGACACAATCACATAATTAGGTGAGGTTAATGTTTCCAAATATGAATTAAGTAAGTGACAATATGTTTAGGTGCTGAAATAAAAACTTAGTAGCTCTATGCTACACAAATGGTTCTCAAACACTGATCTACTGTCTCAGCCTGTGTTCAACAATGCTTATACAGTCAATAGAAAAATAAGAGTAATACAAGCAACCTAGTAAGTTTTTCATTAGGTAAGTTGATCCAATTTAAAGAGCTGTCCTTCATTCTCAGATTGTGTCATTCTTTTTTTTTTTTGGAGAGGTTTTTGCTATAGGGCGCGTGCGTTCACCAGACAGACAGAGAGAGACAGAGAGATAGAAAGCAAGAAATCACCCCCCAGGGGGGATGGCCACACCGCAATCCCTTCTCCTCCATTCTCCTCTCGGGATCTTGGGCACGCACGCACACGTGCCCGGCGTGAGTTTAAGCCACCGGGTCCGGGACGCGAACCGTGGTCGACTACGTGGGAGTCCAACGACATAGCCATTACGCTAACTGCTGGTCCCAGATTGTGTCATTCTTAATCTTTTGAGGAGTGGGCATTACCATGTTCTTTCTTATATCAAATGCTGGCAGTAATAACTGGCAGCCCTTTGTTTTCCTGTTAATGTTCTGAGGAAAAACTTCTGTCTTTAATCTCTCTTTCTTTAAAAAAATTGTCTCATGAAATCCAGAGATCTGAGGGTGATAGGCAATTATTCATTTGGCATGTATTTGACATATTTTGTATACATATCTATAACTATACGTGTTTCACATTACTCTTTGTCTTTGGCCCAAAAAGTTTAAATGTATAACCTTGGCTTTCCTGAATTCCCCCTTTGTCTTGGCATCAGTTTGGATGTCTTCTAGATAGCATAAGATTTAGAAAATATGAAGAATATTAAAATACACATGACTGAATATTTAACTAAGTCCTTTATGTGCATCAGTGTTTTTTATTTTTTTCCTATTTCCTTATGAAGCACATCCAAATGTTATTCATCCACAGATGAAAGATTTGACAGTCACAGAGTGTGAATGGCTTGCCAACGTCTCACAAAAGACAAAGAAAAAGTTGGGATTCGAACCAAGGTCTGTCCCCTTCAACAGGCTGGACTTTCAAACTGTCATATGCTGTTTCTTTAACTTCAAGTGAGGCTATGCCTTGATTCAATATAAGCCTGATTTTGCAATTCAAGCAGAACTATTTCTGTGCCTACTATTAGTATTATTTTTTTCCCTTCAGGGATGGTCTTCTGCAAAGGCCAATCTCTACCACAATTGTTTTTTTCCAATTTGTTTATAAAGAATATATTGACTATATTAGTAATATTTAAATCATGAGGATTTATGTAGTATTCTTAGTATTGAGCCAAGGTTGACTCTTCTTGAGTAAAATATGAAAGTATATTAGCTTCACTTAATTTTTCAGGAGTTGAGCCATAATATAGGTCCTTCCGAACTTAAGCAGTCCAAACAGCTGAAAGAATACAGACATGCCATGACAAAGGGAGCTGACTCTGGGCTTCACTTAGGGAGCAGCACATTGCGTAGAGGCCTCATGACCATCTGAAGTGTACAGTTACTACCAGCCCAAGCAGATTATTCTATGTGGAAACACAGGCATTTTCCTCAGAACTGTAGGTTTTCAAGAGAAGCTTTTAACTTTGAACTTTATGTGCAAACTCTCCATTTTCAAAGACTTCCAAATAATTGAAATTTAAAACACTCCGGAGGTTGACAGTTGATGGACCAATCACCAGTCTGTGAAAAAGGTCAGCCCATGGGCTAACAGCTTGCGACATCTGATTTCAGGCTTTTTTCACATTCATGTGTAATCCACATGATGTTGGACAGAAAGTGACTAATCAATAACATCCTAAACTGTTACTTCAAAGACAAGGGACTGTTTTGCAAGTGTTAAATTTCAGCTTGACTCAAAACAGAAGGAGACCCTTTTCCAGGAGAGGATTTTTAAAGCATGTGGTCTCAGCGAGCCGTACACAGACAAGTTCCCTCAGCTAGAGAACCTGAATTGTGGTATAACGCCACTGCTTTCAGCTCCAAACGGACTTGTTAAACATAATACAAATACCACTTTCGAGCCCTGGGACAGGAAAAGGGCATTTAGAGCCCACTAGAATAGATGAGGCAGTAGGAAACGCTCAACAGAGGAAAGGACTCTGACGTGACAAACTGTTTCCTTTGCAAACTGTAAGGGCTCCAACACTGGTTCTGAGGAGTGAGAAGAGGCGGACTGAACTGCACTGGCTTTACACTGCATTCTGACTTTCACCTAGTTACCTGTTAGTGCTTCCAAAGTGCCCCTGCTCCAGTGCTCTGTGATGGAGTGATAGCCTGGGAAAGCCCTTTCAGAGAGCTTGCATTCTCCAATAAACATGGGACTAAGCAAAAAAGTGACGTGACCTCAGATAGTGACAAATTCTCTAAGGAAAATAAAAGAGGACGCTGCAGAGTGAGAGGAGATAGGTAGGTGGGGTCATATCACCTGTGGTGGTTGGCAAAAGCCTCCATGAGCTCAGACTTCAGTGGTGAGAAGTAGAGAGCTCTACGAAGATGTTCAAGGGGCCAGCGACGGCATGGTGGCTAGCGTGCTCAACTCCCACACAACTTTTTGTGGTTTGAGTTTTAGACACGGTAGCTTGCTTTCTCATTTTCCCTTTCACTCTGGTCAAATTACAAAATGATAATAAATGAAATAATTCTTAAAAAAATCAAAATAAAAAAAGAGCCCCGAAAATGCTTCAGCAGAAAGTAATTGTAAGGGTTTTGAAACATGGATGAGCTTTGAGGAATCGTTCCCGAGTATGAATCTCCTGAGTGTGATTACATTCTCCAACAGCACAGTGTGCCCTTACTAAAGATGGTGTGAAATACACATACCTACAGTGTTAGAACCACGATTTCTCAGTTTAGAGAGGCAGAAACTGTTATGCACCCCTGCCTTCTGCACACTCACAATACAAACCAGACACTCACACTTAAAAATCTATTAATTTCTGTAAATGCATCCCTTCCCCCAGCTATTACAGCTCTCCGCATTTGAGGAAGAACTGTATAGAATACAGTTTCCTTATATTTTTCTCTCTTTGTCCTTACTTTCTTTAAAACAAAGACAGTTGGTTGTAAATCTATTTATCCATAATAGAAGTGGAATGTCTCAATAAGAAAAATAAACACAGAGAGAATCAGTTCACTGTGTTCAGTGCTTCCACTAATAAATTTTCCACAGCTCTCCTTTTAATGATAGTGAAACAGATCCCAAAACAGCATCTGGCTACAACTGATGCATTTACAAGAAAACCCAGAGGCCTCAGAGGAGTCTGCAGTTTGTGGAGAAGGCAGGAAACATCTGTGAGCATGAGAGAGCCGCAGAGCTGTGTTTGGGTGGCCCTGCCAACTTTCCACGTCTTCTTATGCACTCCAGTCAGAGGAAGACTCTTTAACACATCACAACATCCGGGTAAAGTGCAAGAGTGCCTCTCTGCCCTGGCCAGCTGCCCGGCCTGAAGAACCCTGCCATGCTTTCTAAACAGGCTCAGATATGCTCACCCAAGGCTGTGTCTAGAATTCAAATGAGAATTTTGAGGCTGACCTGTTTCACATTGAACTTGTATCCAGCATCTCCCTCTCCAGGGTAGTTAGCTACTGTATATTACAGCCATTTCCCCCACAGTCTCTAAACTCCTTTGCAAACAAGATCCAGGGCACCTTTCTATTGTCCACAGAAGGATTTTTTTCTGATTGGATTTTGAAACATGAGACATTTCCACTTGGACTGGTTCTCAGAAAAAATTGTGATGTATGCAGTTTGATTTTCCTGTCTCTTAGTTTCTTAGGACCGGATCTTGTTCCCCTTTTTTGGCAGCCTACTTTTACAGACCTAGTATGTCTGTCTGCTCCCCTACCACACCCCAATAAGAAAATGGGTTTCTACAGAAAGACCTGGCAAATTCACTTACACTAGGAAATGAAGTACCATTCCCTGAAAGTGTTTCTCTCATGCATCTCAGGAGAATGTGTATTTTAGCTAGTCCCCAAAGACTTTATAGTGGAAGAAAAAACAGTGACTAGGAGATTTCATCTATAGCTCTCGGGTACTCGTATACACATGGAATGTAAGATTGATAGACTTTTTAATATAACACCAGTTAGGCAAATGCAAAGTCAATCTACACATTACTAGGATTTAAATATTTCTAATCTGAAAATGTCATGGGTTCCTTGAGTTATAGGAAATGTTTATATACAATTATCCTAAAACACTTTTTCTGTTTTATTTCCTTGCTCCACTGGCCTTAGGTAAGACTTCTAGTGTGATGTAGAAGAGCACAGATGAGAGGAATGACATTCTTGCTTTATCCCTGGTGTAGTGGGAAAGCTTCATGTTTGCACCATTAAGTATGTTAGCTGTAGGATTTTTGTAGATAATCTTTATCGAGTTGAACAAGTTCCCCTTGATTGTTAGTTTACTAGGAACTCTTAATCATGAATGAGTGTAGAATTTTGTCAAAATATTTTTTCTAACCCTATTAATATTATTATGCTATTTTTCTTCATTAGCCCATTGATGTAATAGACTATATTAATTTGTTTTCAAGTGTCGAGTCATAGTTGGGATAAATTCTACTCAGTTATGATTTTTTTAATACATTGTTGGTTTTGATTTGCTAGTATTTTGTCGAGAATTTTTGCATCTATGTTAATCACACATACCTTGCATCTAATTTTATTTTTTAGAGGTTTTTACTATAGGGTGCGTGCGCTCACCAGACAGACAGAGACAGATAGATAAAAAGTGAGAAATCACCCCCCAGAGGGGATGGCCATGCCGCAATCCCTTCTCCTCCATTCTCCTCTCAGGATCTTGGGCACGCACGCACATATGCCTGGCATGGGCTTTAAGCCACCGGGTCCGGGACGTGAACCGCAGTTGACCACGTGGGAGTCCAGCGACATAGCCTTTACGTTAACTGCTGGTCCCATCCTTGCATCTAAATTGATCAGGTATATTAATTGAAAGGTAATTTTCTTTTTAATAATTTCTTAGTTTTACTTTTGTGCAAGGGTAATTCTGGCCTTGTAAAATGAGTTTAAAAGCATTTCCTTCTCTTATTTTTT
This sequence comes from Tupaia tana, assembly GCA_026018925.1. Taxonomy (NCBI): domain Eukaryota; kingdom Metazoa; phylum Chordata; class Mammalia; order Scandentia; family Tupaiidae; genus Tupaia; species Tupaia tana. Next base: position 9,042,500 of record JAKSZU010000020.1, on the reverse strand, counting down.
GGAAGAGTTTAAGGGAAAACTGTTATAATTCCGTTTTCTCTATTCTGGCACTGGATCCTGTAGCAGTTACTGTTTGTGGATTTCTGTTCCAATATGTTGTGATTCTTTGTATTTGCTTGTTGACATCTTCATTTGGGGGTGGGTGGGTAGAGGGTAGCAGCAGTTTGCCCTGTGACTTCCCTTCTCTTACAGATCTAGGAAGAGTTGTTGATTTTTTAGTTTGTTCATCTTCATGCTTAGTATTAAAAATAAAGTGGCAACTTGTAGGCTTCTTACATACTGGACCAAAAGTCCCTTTCTTTTTATGTTACCACAATTATAACATTAATATTCTATTCTGAAGGCATATTTCAC